>JAFEMH010004775.1:0-192785 GCA_022495995.1 Adenophora triphylla var. japonica
AATGATGTGACCATGACGCAAATCTCAAACGGGTCGAGTCCGGTCACTTGTTCTTTAATGAGTATCCATAAATTTAATGTGCATTCTACATGTATATAATCATCATTATGATTATCCATTAACATTTATACTAATTATTCACTTAATAATTAGGGACGGAGATTATTACAATAAATATGCAAAATATAAAATAATCAAATAATAAACTTAAACGATAAAGATGATACATAACGGTTTTAAGTTAAACATAACTAAAGCTGAGGGCATTACACCTGACAAAGAGGACACAATGTTGTATTCCACTTTGATGAGTCTTCTCTCCCGTTTGACATTCGACACATCAACTTCAATCTAATAGAATCAATTAACTCCATAATAAGCAATGAACGAGCAACTTTAAGGCGAGAATTAAATTGATTATGCATCGTCAGATGACATCTTCCTCATATCGACTACCGTTAAAGAATGCGTTAGCATAATTTTCAACTAGTAGGTTATCCAAAAAAACTCTTTAACAAGCTGTCCCTCCTTCAACTTTCATTTCATTGAGAAAATTATTATAAAGTTCTTTAGTCGGGGCTTATAACGCCTTTGGCTGAGTTTATAGGTTATCCTATTCTTAAAGCTTATATAATGACCTCTCATCTTATCCTTCAAATTATGTTTCAAATGAACAATGCAGAAATGAATGAAAACATTGACGACACGTCTTTCATTGCTTAAATAATACCTTGATAGCGATCGGAACCACAAAATGTCGCTTGCCTATAATACATGAGAGGTTTAAGTTGCTCCAGAAAAGCCATATCCGATTTGCGGTATCTTCACCTCCAACAATAGCAAAAAGCAATGTTAAAAAGCCACCTGAACAAAAAAGCTACAGTAAGAACAATTTAAGCAATGTCATCTGATAAATACAATACTTTATACTATTTATTTAAAGAATAATACACGCGAGTTGTCATCTTTGGTACATTTACGTAAGTAAAGTCCCCTTGTATTTTCCATGTAAAAATGTACCATCAAATGAAACATCAATGGACGACAAAATTGGAAACCTCTTATATATACCCCCAGATGAAACAAAACACCTTTTAAAGTGACCTACTTTATTAGATTGAAGCACAAACCTGTTGATTGAAATCGCGTCTAACTCCTTCATCTTCTTAAAGTAACCTCTCAAGGTATCGCAAGATAATGATTATTTCACCAAGTAAACTTTTGCCCTACCTTTCTCAATAGATCTCCACTCAACTTTGTAAGTTACGTCAAGTCCATGTAAACCATAACTAGTCTTAAGAACCCTAAGAATTTTAGTTGTACTAATTGAAGGCGTAGAACGAACAACGTAAACTATGGATTCAACAAAAACATCGAAGTAACCTTTACTACCCTTTTTACTCCTATGAACATCACCACATATATGACTTGAAGTATATGTTTTTATGTACACAAATCCATTTGACTTTTCAACGAGATGCATTAGGATCCTCGAAGGACGGCCTATAGTGCTTTTATGCTTGCGTTGTGTGATGCTGAAGTTTTTTTGTCATTTTTAATATACTCGAAAACTAAATTCAACCTCACTTTGAGGAATACTTACATAATCGATACGAAACTCGGTAACTCCTTCAAAACTTGTCCGATACCTATTATTTCCTTAGCCCGCTTTGCAGGTTAACAATTCTTTATCTCCGTGATGGAAAAAGTTCCACGGGCATTTCAAGTGCGACCCTACTTTAGAACTACTATGCTCAAGTTAGAATTTAGATATAGCACCACAACGCACTTGTGATGATGAATGTAGATGATTCATAGGCAAGCGTGAAATAAGCTTGACTCTATTTAGCAACATAAACAAGCGACAAGTTTTTGCACCCAGCTATAACCTTTAACCACGATGCCCGTATTCAAGAAATCCCTCTTCATTCTCCCGTAAGCGACTTGAGATTATCATGTAAAAGCGCATATAACAATGATATAGTATGTCCTTATTTAATGACGAGTCACTTGAAAACAAACAAACTCAATGGGGCGAGAAATAAGAAGAAAACTTAAGCAAAATCTTGCTATTACAGTCAATTCATCATACTTAAATAGAAAGAAACACTAAAAAAAAAATATTACAATGAGAAATTCATTACACAAATGTATTGGATTATCATAGAACAAGATCATTAAAACAATTCACAAAAGCATTAACACTCGATGCATATTACAAAGAAAATCGGAAACATGGCGGATTTCGTTCTAAAAAATAAGCAAATCAATGCAATATCAAATTCGAATATGACATACCTTCTGCGAGAGATAAAATTTCCACCAATTGAAATCGAGATGTGCAATCTAAATCAATCGGTGAAGCCTCGGCAAGAAATCGAATGCGATTCTGCCCGAATTGATTCGGGTGAGGGAAAAGAGCATAAATCTTCTCTCGAATTGAAATCGAGAGAAGAAAAGGAAAATGGCGCGTTATGTTGCGGCAGCTGCATAGAGATGAGGGAATTTCGTTTCCTTTTCACCGATCCATAAAAATCCACTAAAATTCACGGATTGTATGTATACAAGGGGCCATTTTTCGAAATTATGAGAGAAATACTTTAAAAGGTGCGGGGGTTTATTGGTAAAATGAATTTCAACTTATGGACCACTAAGGTAGAATATGAAATGTTGTGTTTTTTTTTTTGATAAATTTCCATCTCTCTAATAGGCAAGACTTATTGGTAAAAATTTGCTTAAATTATTTCAATTTAAAATTCTTATTAAGTAATCAATTTTATTTTTTTGATCTTTGCCGGGGAAATGTGCTTATCAATCTTCCTCCGCGTGGCGGGGAGGTGATCACGAACTGGCTCACTTGACACAGCAAAGGAACCCACGACTAGCCATGGATGTGTCTGCACCAGGCGAAGACGCTCGGGCGTGAGTAAGATAACTTGATTGTATGAAGCTCAAAATGTATTGAATAATGAACTCGAGAATACAAAATGGCAGTTACCTTTCACCGTTTGGTAGTGATGAAGTATTTATAGACAAGAGTAGTGTATTTTTGGGGAGCGACATGTGCTCACGAGATTGTAAACGCGGTTACTTGGACGTGGGAACATGTCCATGCGGTCCCGATTTGTAGGGATGTGGTTATGAGGATTGTTCCAACAAATAAGCCGCGCTTGAAGTGTTAAGTCGTCACTTGTTGATTTAGGTCGAGGTCGCCACTTGTGATATGGTCGACATTGTCGGGTAGAGCATGGTTCGTACCCGAATTGTAATATGGATCATGAGGTCGGACTAAGTTAGAGTCGGGACACAGTAGGTGAGACCGTGAGCTTAGTCGATTGATACTTGAGATGGGCTTTGGGCCTTGTTTTGATTGGACCGGCCTTATTGGGAATGTGGAGACCAAGGCTCTGTAATTGGACTTTACTCGTTTGGCCCAAATCGACACTTTTGAGTATGTTCGGTGGCCCCTGACTTTCGAGTTGACTTCGTCGACTTGGAAGTTAAGAAGATTTCTTTGACGAAAATTGCTTTACTCGCTTGGAGTCGATGCTAGTTTTGAAGTAGGTCGAGTCATGATGGCGTGGCAACATCACGATCGTTGGTGATGAACGGTTGGAGATGAAGGAGCGCCGATTTTCGTAATGATTACAATTCGACGTTTGGAACTCCTTCTCGAAAACCGCTTCGGTTTTAATTTTGGAAAATTAATTTCGATTTTCCTTTCACTTTCAAATTTAGGAAAATATAAATAGGAAAATCCCTCTTCGTTTAGAACTTTTACCGTCCTAAAACTTCTTCTTCTCAGGCGATAATCAAGGGATTGCGGCAAGATTTAAATCTAGCTCTACGGCTTGACAACGAACCTACCTTACGCGATTAATTAAGGTATTTCCCTCGTATCCTTGCTTTAGGGTTTTAATTTATGCCTTTATTCTTCATTTCCGCCATGGCTAGGACCTTTAGTTGCGAACCAGGGGGCGTGGTATAGTTCTTTGCCTTTGATAGCAGTAGGGCATGCAAGAATGTGAGCGGTGAGTGGAGAGTGATGTCCTTGGATGAGTGTGCCTCCATTTTGACTAGTTGGGGGTTGAATTACTGAGATAAGGGCTGCCCATTGTAGGGGAAATTGAAAATGTGGTGATTGACGACTCAAATGTTGTCGCTTTTCATCTATTCCATGAATTGCTTGACCATATCACCTTGTTTTATGTTAGGGACATCCAAAGCCACTCCTTCACTTAGAAATAGAATAGGTTTTCCGGGGAGTCTAGGTCGTCCTTAGGTAGATCATTGAACATGATCATAGGGTGACTCCCCTGCTTCCTCTTTTTGCTTATGCTGAGATATGGCGACTCAAGAAGGGGAGCAGCGCCTCAACTTCTTGGTCCTCGAATTGTCGACGCATTTGGGCCCGATGTGGTGCCGAGGCGGGAATGAGAGGGGCTATGTGCCCCCAACGACCTACTCGTGGGAGGAAGAATTTGGAGTCCGTTATGATGTGATCTACAACTACGTGGGGTAGATAGAGGCGGACTTTAGGGTGACCATCCTTAGTCGAAAACAATTTTTGGCCAAATACCGTGCGACCTTACTAGAGATGCTACTAAGGTAGCTTTCTTCTATGGGCGGTTTGAAAGGTGGGTTGAGGTTGCCGTTGGATCCTTTCATTAATGAGTTTTGGAATGTATGGATGCCCTCCCTCTTGACTCGGTGCTAACACTTGTAGAGTCTTTGGTGTGCTTTACAATGGTGTGTAGGCTCTTGGGCCATGAGCCTTGTATGAAAGGTTTTCAAAGAGTTTTTGGTGCCGAGCTAGATAAGCATGATTGGGGAATTAGTACTCCCTCTAAGCCCGACTCTCCCAAGTTGTTTACCAACCTTCCAAATAAACACAATTCTTTGGAACTCGCATGTAGTTTTGGTTGAGAGCGGATTTGGGATAGAATTTCCGTTGCCCGATGATGAATACGATGTTATCGGTGAGGACAATTCTTGGGAGCCTCCTTGGTGTAAAACTTTGTATAGAAAGGCGTGTGCCACAGTCAAGGATGGACCGTCAATTGGGAGTCATTAGTGACAACCAAGTACAATTATATTCTAGCGGGGATGATGCACGGAGATGAGGTAGCGAGCCCCATGCGCTGTATTGAGAGGCCGGGTGTACCACGATTGGGTAACTTTCGCTCTTTGGGTAGATTAGAGGAGAATTGTCGGTTTGCAGGCAAGGCGGTGGTGCTGCACCAGAACGATGGAGAACACATTGGTGGTAAGGGTTTACTCGCCTTCGTTCGTTAGCTCGTCCAATGTTAACTTGCATAAGTGATTTTTATAGGCGTATAGGATTGCTTTGATCTGCGTACTTAACTTTCGGCTCGTCGCTTGCTTGCTACTTTGTAGAATCAATCAGTTAAATACATAGAAGCTGCTTGTAATCGTATCTCTGTATTTATCAAATGGTTTGCTCATATGTAGAATTAATTCGTACATAGAGCGATTTTATTTGCATACGTGACTCTTAGCCCATCCGTTGTCTATTCGCATGTAGAAATTTGGTTAGCTCGTACATAAATCCGTTTCGAATTGTCACCTGTACTTATCAAATTGCTTGCTCGTATGTAGAATTAATTCGTACATAGAAGCATTTCGTATTGTCGAACTAACACTTTGATGTCGTGCGGTTTGACTCCCGAACAAGAAGCCGCCATGGTTCGAATTGTTGGAGTTTCGACAAGAGGAAGGCTAAGAGGGCCGGGCTGTGAACGCTAAGGCCGGCGAGAGAGGGAGGCTGCATGAGAATAATCTTCTCTCGAAAAGGACAATCTTTGGGCTGATTCAATGGAGGAGGTCGTTATAGAGGACCTTGACCAGTGGCTCCCATTCCATAAATGTGAATGAGGGAGGGGAGGAATTCGGCGGTCGCCTAGGCAGTACGAGCTACGATCCGGTTCAAGAGGCCAATCTTTGCGACCTCTGGGCCAGAGATGGCGGAGTCCGGTCCAATGAATGTGGTTGAAATTAATGATGATCTTTGTTGAGGGAGGAAGATGATCGGGCGGCGAGGACAAGAAAAGATCGAGGTGCGGAAAGGGCGAGGCCGTCTCCCGAGTCTACTCCCTCCTCTGGCCCCTCCTCCAGGAGCCAAGAATCCGTAGATGCTTTGATTCGGAGGCTCGATGTTCCCCCTCTCATTGGGGTCAACGGCATGACTACCGCTATCTGAGGTGGCGCTTGGTCGAGTGGTGGTGAGAAGGGCCCTGGATGTAGATCTCCTAGCTTACTTTGCGAGATAAGGGGATGACTCCGGAGGAATTCACGGCCCGATGCAGGTTGGTACACGGCGAGTAAACCTTTACTTTCCCTTTACGTTTGGTCGCTTATTACGGTAGTTCGTCGGTTCACCTTCTATGCCTTTGTAGAGCTAATACTTGATGTTTCCTCTAATGCGGTCTCTCGCCATGAGCGAGCAAGCTAAAAGCTCTGGAGGGCGTCAATTGAGAGGAGAAGCGGGCCTTGCGTGATTACGCCAAGAAGGCACAAGAGTTGGCCGATTTGAGGGAGAAATACAACGATCTGGATAACTTTCGTGTGAAGCCAATGAAATGGTGAAGACGAAGGCCTTGTCAGATCTTGCAGTACTTGAATCTAAGATCAAGGAGGTGGAAAGCGGAGAGGGATGCAGAGAAGAAGGAATTGGAAAAAACCAAGGGCCCGGGTGGCCACAGTCAACAAACTTCGAAGGAAAAGGATGCCTTCTTGCTCGAGTTGCATGAACGGCATCGACTTGAGAGAGAGAAGAGTCGGGAAAGACCTCGAAATTGCTATTGAGAAAGCTGCTAAGGATGCCTGCAAGCGGCGGTTGAAAGTTCAAGGAAGGGGACGAGTATTATGATGCCATCGTGTCTAAGGCACAAGATTTTCTTGAGGTCGGCAAAAGACACATGGCCCGTCGTGCGCTTGTAGATCCAGCGGCTACGGTTACCATCGAGCAATTAGCTCGTTGGTTTGCGAGTCCCAATATGATATGACCGGCTCGTGGTGGTCACTCGCTCGTTCCTTACCTTGAAAACGATCTAGCTTTCATTGCCCGAGAGGATGAGGAGGATCCTGCCGAGAAGTGGGAAGCTCCCCCTGTTCTTGATAGAAATTTTGATGTGGTCTTGGCGGAACTCGACGATCTTTGAAGCCGTGGACATTGAAAGCCCAGCCCAGACATATTCGAATCGGGTAAGCCTATAGAGCTCCGGCAACAAGAAGATGGTGAAGGTCGAGCTTCCATAGACGACCAAGGCGATGTAGTTCAAGACCCTTGATTTTATTGAGTTGTAATGAAACAAGCCCAAACAAACATTTTTGTTGTTTTTGCTCTAACATTATCCGAATGCCTTGGCCCGGTTTTGGGAGGCAAAATATTTTTGTAAGTTAATTTTGTCCAAGTCTTAGCCCGTTTTGGGAGACTTATCTCTATCATAGGCGACTTTTGTTTTCAGAATGTTGTATGTTTTTCATTCCATATTGTATGTCGAGCTAGATGTAGATAATATAAATGAGTCAACTTGAGCTTAGAGGCGACTTGATCTTGTTGGTTTAGTCGACCTCAGACTTGATTAACTTTTTTGTGAACGCGATTGACCATGAGTCGAACCTGTTCATACTATTGAAAGCCGTGACCGGGGTCGAGTTAATTAGGACCAAGTTGATTAGGAATCATACTTGTTGAATAGGCAAAGCTGATTAAGAATCGAGCTAAATAAATCAAGCTGACTAAGAGTCGAGTTTGTTAGAACTAAGTCGACTAAGAGTCGGACTTGTTAAGTGAACAAAGCTGATTAAGAATCGAGTTTGTTAGAACTAAGTCGACTAAGAGTCGGACTTGTTAAGTGAACAAAGCTGATTAAGAATCGAGCTTGTTAGAACGAAGCTGACTAAGAGTCGAGCTTGTTAGGGTGAAGTTGACTAAGAGTCGAGCTAAGATGAACTGACTAAGAGTCGAGCTCGTTAGAACGAAGTCGACTAAGAGTCGGACTTGTTAAATAAACAAAGCTGATTAAGAATCGAGCTTGTTAGAACGAAGCTGACTAAGAGTCGAGCTTGTTGATATTAATGTAACACTATGTTTGATCGAATAAACTGCTCTTTTCATTGAAGTAGGAATCATGCTTACATCAATTTGAAACTAGCTTTAACACAAACTTGAACTTTGAAATTGAAAACTAGAAGTAGTATTTGATGAGGTGAGTAGCATGCCAAGGATGTTTCAACTCGTCACCTCCGGGATGAGCTATCATGTAGGTTCCTTCCTTGACGACTCGAGTGACTACATAGGGACCTTCCCAGTTAGGAGATAGCTTGTTCTGCTGGGTCCTTCTACCCGTTGCCTCAATCTTTCTCAATACATAATCTCCAACTTGGAAAGACCTTGCCTTGACCTTCTTGTCGTGGTAGCTCTTAGTTAAT
Organism: Adenophora triphylla var. japonica; assembly: GCA_022495995.1. Lineage (NCBI taxonomy): Eukaryota > Viridiplantae > Streptophyta > Magnoliopsida > Asterales > Campanulaceae > Adenophora > Adenophora triphylla. The sequence goes on from JAFEMH010004775.1 coordinate 8,455, forward strand.
TGCTTGTAATTGACCATTCGGAGGGTAATTTGTTTCTCGCTTCTCGTCGACTAGATCCAGGTCGATCAATCTATTGGTATCATTTTTGCTCTTGATTGAAGAAAGTCACTCTAGCGAGTGGGGAATGCGAGCTCGGCGGGTGCCGCTGACCTCTAACCCATACGTAAGAGCAAAAGGGGTTTCACCCGTAGGCCCCAGAGTGGTTGTACGAGCTGCCCCGAGAAGCGGGGAGTTCGTCCAACCAATTGTTTCGTCGACCTACGAGCCCGGTCTTGAGCGAAGATAGAACAAGTTTATTTGCTTTGCTTCGGCTTGCCCATTTCCTTGAGGATAGGCGACAGAAGATTTCCAATGTTTGATTCCAACTCGCTTCATCTACGCCGAAAGTACGGGAGAAGCTGTAAACCATTGTCGGACACTATAGCTCGAGGAAAACCAAACCGGCACCAAATGAAGTCATGAATAAAGTTGATAGCATTTTCCTGCGTGATGCGAGCTAATGGTTTGGCCTCAACCCATTTAGTGAAGTAATCTATGGCGACGATCACATACTTGCGGTTTCCTCGGGCGGGAGGGAAGGGTCCAATCAGTCGACGCCCCAGCATGTCAAATGGCAGCTGCGATCACGGAGTCTGCGCTCTGTTGTAGGCACATGGGAAGGTTGGCAAACCTTTGGCATTGATCACATTCTTGAACAAAGTTGTGAGTGTCGGCTCATGTGTGGCCAGTAGTATCCCAAAGTGATTAACTTGTCGGAAGTCCACGGCCCCCGGTGTCCACCACAAATTCCACTATGTACCTCGTGTATCAATAGGGCGACCTGCTTGAGGGTGGATGCACTTTAATAATGGTCGAGTATAAGATCTTACGAGCAGGTCGCCTCCTTGAATGACATACCTTGGAGCTTTCTTTTGATAGCTCGAGCCTTCTTCTCGTCATGGCGGCTCTCCACTTTCTATGTATGCCTTCATTTCTTCGATCCAACACTTCTCCCGAGTCCAATTTCTTGAGGGATCATCTATGCATTGAATTTTTACTCTTTCATAGGCTGGACTTTCGAGGAAGGAGATAGGTTCATCATGTGGTTCATCCGAAGTGGCTAACTTCGAGAGGGGGTCAGCTAGCTCATTGTCCTCTCGTCCAATTCTTTGAATCTCCCAGAATTCCAAATCTTTTATCAGTTCCTTCACCGAGGTCGCGATATTTAATCGGTGTGGAGCTAAGTACCTCATACTCGCCTACGACTTGGTTAACTATCAATTGTGAATCACGGTAGGCCATGATCTTAGTAGCTCCAAAACACTTGGCGTACTCGATAGGCTGCGATTAAAGCCTCATATTCGGCTTGGTTGTTGGAAGCATCAAATTTGAACCTTAGTGATTCTTCATACACGGTTCCTGGACTACGGCTCGATTAGCACTATCCAAACTCACCGCTATTCTTGGTTGCCGATCCGTGCGAATAGACCTTCCAACAATCGTCTGGGTAGACCGATGGCAACACAGGACTACGACTCCTTTCCTTTAGCCTTTTCTTTTGGAGCTCATTGCTCGTCGTCTTCCTTGGTGAACGTAAGCTCGACCAAGAAGTCGGCTAGAGCTTGAGCCTTTAACGCCTTTCGAGGTCGATACTCAATGTCACCCAATTCGGTAAGGGCAATTGACCCAATTGAGAAGTCGACACGAACTCTCCGGCTTGTGAAGAATTTTTCTTAGAGGAGCATTTGTAAGAACCACGGTGGATGAGCCGGAAAATAAGCTCGCGGCTTCCTTGAAGCCACGACTAGGGCATAGGCGACCTTCTCGGCATTGTAGTATCTCAAGCTCTCCACATCCGATAGAGCCTTCGCGATGTAATATCTTTGGCTTTTGAAACCCCTCATCTTCTCTAACCAAAACCGTCACGGCTGATTTATCTCCCACGGATAAATACACTGAAACAAAGTTTCACCGGTGGTCCGGGCTACTCGGGAGAGGTGGAGTAAGCGAGGTAATCCTTCAAATTGTTGGCAACGACGAATGACATTCGGTCGTCCACTCAAAACTTTTCGTCCCCTCGATGCTTTGAAGAAGGGGAGAGACCTTTCTGGCGGACTTTGATATGAAGCGACCAAGAGCCGCTACCACTTCCGTTAAGTCATTTGCATCTCTTTGATAGTGGTGGGAGCCTTCATGTCGACTAAAGCCTTGATTTTTTCTGGATTAGCCTCTATGCCTCTTTGAGATACCATAAATCCAAGGAACTTTCCAGCATTTACACCAACCACACACTGGCTTCTTTGGGGATTGAGCTTCGTATGTCGTTTGCTCTCCAAATTGGCGGAAACGTCTCCTTCGGGGTCGACTACGTGACTCCCGGTCTTAGTTTTAATGACCATGTCGTCAACGTAAGCCTCCATATTTCGACCAATTTGTGAGGCAAAGACCTTGTTCACCATTCTTTGATAGGTAGCTCTGCATTTTTTAAGCCAAATGGCATCGTATGTTGTAGCGATAAATGCCTCATTTGCTTGAAATGCCGTTTTCACAATGTCATCCTCGTGCATCTTTATGCGGTGGTATCCAGAGTAGGCATCCGGGGGCGAGAGTTGAGTGGCCAGCTATGGAATCAACAAGCTTGTCAATTCTAGGAAGAGGATAGCTATCCTTTGGGCAAGCTAGATTGAGAGTAGTGAAGTCGACACACATCCGCCACTTGCCATTCCAGATTTCTTCACCATGACCACGTTGGCCAACCAGCGTTGTATGAGTGGCCTCTTTGATTATCCCCACACTCAAAAGTTTTTGTACCTCGGCTTTGATAGCCTCTTCCTTTGTCGCGAGCAAAACTTCTCAACTTTTGGGGTCTAGGCTTTATGGTCGGGTTGACTTCAAAGTACGTGAACAGCCGACCTCTTCCTTGATTCCCTCATGTCCTCTACCCTCCATGCGAAGACATCGTTACTTTCCTTGAGTAGCTCGATGATTTACGCTCGCTCCTCAGCGATAGGTTTGCTTCCCAATACGAATTTTTGGTCGGGGTAGGAAAAGTTGGTGATTCTTGACTCTAACTCATCCACGGCTTCTAGCTCTGGTCCATCCCTGAATTGTAGAGTCTCAATGATTATCTCCTTGACCACTTTGTCTCTCCTCGGCCCTCGGGTGTGGAGCTTCTTACTGCTATCGTATCATCCCAGCTTGTGCGCAACCTCATTTGGTGGTGATGGTGGCCCCAGGAGTTATTGTCGATTTGGAGGCATAGGTTGCCTATGACGACTTGGTCGACCATAACTACATCTCGAATCGACCTCGGTGGTGTTAGAGTGACGTGTCGACTCAAGCATGACCTCGTCATTTGAGTGATAGGTCGACTCTTCCACGTTGGTGATTGTTGATAGCGGGTAGTTTTGGTGATTGGGGACAAACCTTCAAGTAACCGTCGGCGGTCTCAATCTCTAGCTCCGCTTTTCTTTCTTTCTCTTAGAACATGATCCGAGATAAGCACGAGTGTGCCTTGTACGCGGCCCACTCCGGCGGGTGTGGGGAACTTTACTCGGTGAGAAATTGATGCTACCATTCCAAGAGCGACACATCCCGGGAATTCCAAGGATGGCGGCATAGTCACTATTTACATCAATTACGATAAATTGTACCTTAGAGACAACCACGAGGGTGTGGCCTAGGTCGACGTCGAGCACTATCGGCCTTTAGCATCGGCTCGATGGTTGGTGAAGCCTCTCGACCTGCCATCATATCTCTCCAAGCTGTTCGTCATTAAGACCCATCTCCTTGAAAGTTTTGTAAAACAAAATATCCTTGCGAGGCCCCCCGTGTCGACTAAGAGTACGCTCGTCGTACATCCATCAATGAGACACAGGATGACGAGAACTTGCTCCCTAGCCGCCATATTAGTTGCCCAATTCATGGGGGTAGAAGGCGATCGCTTCATCTCTCGACTTCTCTCCTTGGAGGCACATGTGGGGCCTTATTGAGCCGGAATATCTTGTGCTTGATGGGTGTGTTGCTCGCTTGTTCGGTGATGACCCCCGGAGTTCGATCTAGGCTGCCTAGGTCCTTGTTGCCCACCTTGGTGCTCACCTCCTCCGGCTTGAGGTCTCTTCACATAAGCTTCGAGTCTCCCACAGTCGACCATTCTCTGGATGATACGCTTTAATCCCGAAGCAATCCTACGTGAGATGACCCGGTGTCTTTGTGGTAGTCGCATTACTTGCCTTTGTTGTCCCTCCTAAACTTGTTGCTGGATTCATTGGAATTTGGAGGAGCCGGCTCGACGGCATTCATAATCTCGGTTCGACTCACCGTGAGGAGTGAAAGCCGGGCACCTTCTCTCGTTGCCACTAGTTACATTCTTTCCATTTTTATTGTTTCCCCCATTCTTGTTGGAGTCCTTTTTATCATCAGTAACTTCAACCTTGGGGCTCTTTCCATTCTTCTTTTCTTTCCTCTCCTCAGCAAGGGCGACATTATATACCTTCTCAAACAACTCCTGTCGAGTTGTGACCGTTCGGACTGTGAGCTCGTAGTCCATGTCCTCCGAGGAAATACCACTTCGGAAGCAATTGATTACCTCCACATGTGTGATGTCCTCTTCAATCTTGTCGACCATTTCTTTGAACTTGGTGAAGTAGCTCATGGAGCTTTCGTTTTAGCTTTGCACCAAGTTGTTTAAATCGATCCGTCACTTTTCCAGAGCTCCGGCGGTCGAGAAGCGATCTAGGAACTTGGTCCTCAAGCATGTCCAAGTGGTTATGCTACAGTGCCAAACCATTAAACCATGTCGAAAGTTTGCTCTGTGAGGGTACTTACGAGGGCTTTGCACATATTGTCGTCTTCATTGGCGACAAAACACATCGTGGCCTCCAAGTGTGCTATGTGGCTTCTTGCATTGGTGGAACCGAGAATACTTCTCTAGAAGGGGCAACACGAAACTAGGGGAGGTCGACTATCTCTCGGTTCCTTGGAAAGTGGTCGAAGAGCAAAGTCAATTCGTTCGACCTTTCCCGGCATCCTTTTCTTTTCCTCCTCCCATTGCTCAAACTTCTTTTTCATCAACAACCATTCCACAGCATCGGGTCTTTCATCTTTTGGAGGGGCGCGGCATTTGACTTCTGGCCTTCACTTAGGGAGTCACACTGCCTACTCCTTCTCACTGTGGGAATTGGTCCTTTGATCTTATTGGAGATCTATATGCATTTGCTTCTTTGGGGCGACCTGCGCCTCTCGGCACCGAGATGGCGACTGCGCTGTTATCTCCATATGGCGACTGCGCCTTTCCCTCTCACAGCGACCTATGCCCATTCCTGTCTCTATGGGATCCTGATCTCTGCGTTCGCGCCCGGAGAAACATGCACAGCTTGCATTGGCCGTTGGCGAGTCCTCAAATCGGGATTGAGCCTCACCTGCTCCTGTTTTACGGTGAGGCTAGCCCTTAGGTCGTTACTAGGCACATGAGCGATTGTAGGAGCTTCGTTGAATTATCCTGTTTTCACCATTACGCCCCACACCTTCATTTTGGCTCTCAAACTCACGGCTGCTTTGCCATTAGAAACCCGAGTAGGTGCCACTCTCTCGAGAAGCGTATGTCGGCTGTTACGCCTCCTCCACGGCTATCAAGTCGGCGGAATGCGAGCTCGCTCTAACATCATCTCCTTCTTGCTCATGGGGTTGGTGGAGGGGCCTGCCACTGTTTCCCACATTCACGAGCACGGACGTTTTGGAGGAGGTGGAACTCCTTGCCACATCCATATGCCTTTTCCCTCTCCTTGTATCGGGCAATCCTGTCATCAGCGACACGGTAGAGCGTGTGGCCCTACCGAGGGACGATTCGGTGGGGGAGGAGGCAAGTTAAGGTTCTCGGCGTTTGCGTTCATGTTGTTGTTGTTCACTTCTTCATGCCCAAGTGAGGCCTCGGATACGTGTCCTTACGAAGTCACCATTGTTGCGAGGTTGATAGAGTTTTCGAGGTCAAGTTTAAAAGCACGTTTCCGTGATGGAACCAAACGATCTTTGCGGAAATGTGCTTATCAATCTTCCTCCACGTGGCGGGGGTGATCACCTGGCTCCTTGACACAGCAGAACCCACGACTAGCCGGATGTGTCTCCGGCGAAGACGCTCGGGCGTGAGTAAGATAACAGGTTGTATGAAGCTCAAAATGTATTGAATAATGAACTCGAGAATACAAAATGGCAGTTACCTTTCACCGTTTGGTAGTGATGAAGTATTTATAGACAAAGAGTAGTGTATTTTTGGGGAGGCGACATGTGGCCCGAGATTGTAGCCGATTACTTGGACGTGGGAACATGTCCATAACGGTCCCCGATTTGTAGGGATATGGTTATGAGGATTGTTCAACCAAATAAGCCGGCAAGTGTTAAGTCGATCACTTGTTGATTTTAGGTCGAGGTCGCCACTCTGTGATATGGTCGACACATTGTCGGGTAGAGCATGGTTCGTACCCGAATTGTAATATGGATCATGAGGTCGGACTAAGTTAGGTCGGGACCTGGTAGGTCGGACCATGAGCTTAGTCGATTGATACTTGAGATGGGCTTTGGGCCTTGTTTTGATTGGACCAGCCTTATTGGGAATGTGGAGACCAAGGCTCTGTAATTGGACTTTACTCGTTTGGCCCAACTCGACACTTTTGGTATGTTCAATTTTATTTTTAATTTTTTTCTTTATATATTTAAAGAGTGTAATGTCAGTAACCATTCAATCTATTTTGTGTATTTATGTGTTAGTTTATAAGAAGGGGGTAAATTACAAACTAAAGCCTAAATTTTATGAAACGGGTTATAGTCTGACGTCCAAAATTTAATCAAATAAGATATGTGATAACAAAATTGTTGATCAAAACAAGTTTTTTTTGACGGAATTTATTAAAAAATTCTGTTAAATAAAATAGTACTTGATGTTTATAATTGTCCACTTTAACCCCTTCATTAACTTTAGAAATTTTGATTTTGACAGAACTAATGTGTGAATAACTAAGACTCCCTCCGTCCCACCAAGAGCGTCGCCATTTTTAGCCCGGCATACAAATTAAGAAAATAGGTGGAAAGAAAAAATATTGTGAGTGTAATTTGAAATAGGAAAGAGAATTAGTGGAGGAAATAGTGAATTTAAAAAGTGTTGTAAGTGTAGAGGAGATAGAATTAGTGGAGGAAATAGTGGATAGGATAATAGAATATTAATAAAATATTTTCTTTTTAGAAAAGGGTGACGCTTCAAACGGGACATCCTTTTGAGTAAAAAGTGACGCTTGAAGTGGAGTGGGACGGAGGGAGTATTTTTTATATGTCACTGAGATTAGTTCAATAAAATGTGATCCCAACACACAATTTAAAAAAAAATTAACCATTACTTCCTCCGATCTAAAATAACTAGACAATTTTTTTATTCAAAATAATTACTACTTTTGGGTTTAAAAAACATTAAACTTTCACTTTTAACCTTTGCAATATTGCATTGAAACTTGTAACAACAGACTCCCTCCATCTCATTTGATTTGAAGCTTCATCTTTTGTCAAAATGGATATTTTGTTAAAAGCTTCACCTTTTTTAAAATGACAAAGAATTTTTACTATTTCACCCACTAATTCTCTCTCCTACTTTACTTTTATACTCACAACACTAATCAACTTTACTATTCACTCCACTCATTCTCTCTCCTATTTTACTTTTATACTCATAACACTTTCTCCACTAATATTTTTTCTTAATTTGCGTGTCATGTCAAAATGGTGAAGTAATAAATGGGTTGGAGGGAGTATTAATTATTTTACTAGATTAATTCCCGTGCGATGCACGATTTATTTTAAACTTTATTATTTTTTACTTTCTTTATTAATATCTCATTTTATTTTTTGATCAATATTTATGCAATTTAAATGACATAATTAAATAAAAAAATTAAATTCATTATTAGGAAGCATCTTAATAATCGAGAAACTGGTTTTAAAGAAACCAACTTACCTATGTTATGTTGTGAATTATAAATAGCTTCAAAATATATTAATCTTAGAACAATTAAAAAGTTTAATAAAAATGATTTTTATTAGTCATTACGTACCAAAAAAAGTATGTTATTGTTCATTAGTCATTACGTACCAAAATAATCTATGTCGCTCAATACAAAAATGAATTTTTATTTTTATTTTTGAAGTTTGAAATACATCAGAAATAAATAAGAAAATTTAAATAAATAGAGCTATAGCACTTTGGAAATATGCACGGGACATGGACATATCTATCGAAATAACATTTTCATATTCTTTATAATTACTTAGTCTTTCTTTTTTCAAAAATAAAATAAAATACTTAGCTCTAATAATGAACATTTAATACAATAAAACTACTATACCAGCCATCTTGAATAATTCATTATTTATTAAATATATTTTCATTTTATTATTGAATAAAATATTATTTACAATCTTTAATTACTTCCTCTAATCTAAAATAGATGTCGTTTTGTGTCCTAAACTTTGTTTCAAAATATATGTTGTTTTAGGTTAAATCTTCAATTTGCCTCATTATTGAAACTTGATACATTCCATTAATTACCTTTTGTGTGAGATAATGTATGAGAGAGAAACATTTAATAGGAGTATACTCCCTCCGTCCACTTACATAGTTCACAGTTACTGTTCACGCATGGATTAAGGAAAAAAATAATGATATAAATGTTGTGAGTGTAAAAGTAAAATAGGAGAGAGAATGAGTGGAGGGAATAGTAAATTATAATGGTGTTGTGAGTATTAAAATAATGTAGGAGAGAGAATGAGTGGGGTAGGATTAATTTTTTAATAATAAAAACTTTTCATTTTGGGTAAAGAAACAAAGTGTGAAGTATGTATTTGAACGCCCAAAATAGAAAGTGTGAAATATGTAAGTGGACGGAGGGAGTATTTGATATTTTAGTTAGTAAAGTTGTTGTATTAAGTGCATTTCTTAAAAATTGTCTAAATTTTCAAATTAAACGACATCCATTTTGAACTGGAGGGAGTAATTTACCAATATTATTTACTAATATGAAAGTTGTAGGTTACAGTAATTCATTTCCAAATTTCATCATCTAAGAAAGACAATAATAGTAGTATCGGTTTTAGTTTTTTTTTTTTTTGGTAAGACTGTTATTTTTTTTTCTGATGCTTTACTTTAATTAATTAATGTAAATAACTTTTAATTTAGTAGTTTTATGCAGTATATTATATATATTATATTATGAGAAATAAGAAATATTTGACTTTCGAGGGAGTGACGGTAAATGCTAGAATCTTTATAAAAGGGGCATTATTAATTTGTTTTTGAGAAAATAAATAACTAAAAAGAAAAATTTTAAAAATATAATAATTAAATCCCAAGACCCATAATTACATCTTGACTACACTTTTTATTTCCAATAAAATCCTTTCAAATTTCAAGTGTTGCCTTCAATATTCACTCTTTAGCTTCATTAATTGTTCCCAACTTCTAGATAAAATGAGTTTAATTAAGAAAAGAAAGAGTAATTAAATTAATTAATTAAAATTAATTTATGATGTCATCATCTCATTTTGGAGGGAAAATTTTCAATTTAATGTTGGAAAAATTCCTTTTTAACCACAACGCCCAGATCCTATCCCATCAAAACCCAGTCCAAATAAAAAAAGACTGACTCATTTGTTATTTCAAATTAAAATCCCTTTAAACCCCATTATACCATGGAACGGCCAAAATTAAGTTAACACGCCGTTAACTTCCGTCTTATTTTTGGCCGCAAAATTTCCGGCGTTCTTTTGCAAATCAATTCACCCTACAATTCCATACCCTGAGCCCCGAGCATCCAGAAACAAATTTCATTTTTTTCTAATAAAGATTTCGATGCATTCAATGCTTTTGTTCTGTTCTTGGACCCCTAGTTCTAGGGTTTACCTCCCTCCCAATCGCATTCAGATATGAAATTGAAGGAAGGCCCTTAGTCGGATTTACTTTGTTCAGTTTTAGTCAATTTTCTTCTTCTAGCTGTTGGAGATTGGTTGCTCATGGGGACTCGGATCTGAGATGCAATCTGGAATTTGGGGTTTAATGTTCTTGTGGTGTAGAGTTTGATTTCTGTCCCCATCATTGTTCATAGCCCTACACTTATCTCCCGACACTTGGATTTGTAATTTTACCCTCTCTGTTTGGTCCTATACTAATTGGTATTAGCCCTTTAATTGGTCCTATAGCAATTGGTATAGGACCTCCCAACATCATATACAAAGCAATAATGTCTTTGAAAGGTCCTATATCACTTGCTATAGGACATTAAAAGGTCTTAAAGCTTTGTATATGATGTTGCCAAGTCCTATAACACTTGTTATAGGACCATTTAAAGTTCTTTTAGCTGTGTATTTGATGTTGTCAGGTCCTATACCAGTTGCTATAGGACCATTCAAAGGACTTATATCTGTGTATTTGATGTTGTCAGGTCCTATACCAGTTGCTATATGACCAATTAAAGGCCTTATATCTGGTAGAAAAAATCAATCGACGCTTGATTGTAGAGAGAGAAAGTTTGGGTTTAAGAAATTTTGAATTTTTGATTACGATTTGATTACGTGATATTACAGAGAGATTTTAGGAACTTAACATTCGTCTCCCTCTGTTAGCTGTGGGTTTATTTGGGATTTTCATCTCAAATAGGTTAAAATGGGTTATTGATTTGAAAGTTGGGTCTTTGAGTCCTTAGCTCTTTAATGTTGCCAAGTATACAAAGATGATGTCAGTCGGTGATTGTATTAGTAATATGTTATAGATTGAGTGAAATATTGTAGACGAGAGAAATAATTAATATGGGTAGAATTGATATTTCATAGTAATAATTGTTTTTTTTTAAAATCGATGAAAATTCGAAAAAATATACTCCATCCTTCAAACTCGAAAAATTACAAATTTTTTAATATACTATTTAAAAATACACACTGTCATAATGAAAATTTAATAATATTTTTTATTTATAATACTCATTTATTATACTCACAATAATTATTCACTTACTATTTTTCAACACAAAAAGTTAATACAATCTGAATCGTTGCAAATCTCCCACATAGAAATTGCATCTAGTCAGCCCTCATTTTTCTCTCATTGACTTGCGATTTGCACCAAATGGGAAAATCACAAACTTGAATAGGATGCTTTAATGTACAAGTATTCTTGCACATAGTACAAGCACGTTGAAAGGTCTCCTTTTTTGCCTCGTATCCCACAACTCCTATTACTGCTGCTTTCCTCATTTATTCTGTTTCCAATGCTATACACACACACTCTGCAGGTCTTACCTCTTTCTTTCTCTCTCACCTAGACACACATAATATATCACTTTCTCTCTCACATAGTATTACAGTATTACCTGTTCCACATCGTCCACATAATCGTATACCAAAATTTTAGATATACTCCCTCCGACCCAACAATTGCTTTCCATTTTTTGTCAAGCACGCAAATTAAAAAAATAGGGGGAAGAAAAAATGTTGTGAATGTAATTTGAAAATAGGAGAGAGAATAAGTGGAGAGAATAGTAAATTATAATGGTGTTGCGAGTATTAAAATAATGTGGGAGAGAGAATGAGTGGAGGGAATAGTAAAATTTTCTTTGCCAAAAAAGAAAAGTGAAAGCTATTAACGGGACACCCAAAATGGCAAAATGAAAAGCTATTATTGGGACGGAGGGAGTAATAATTAAGAAATAATGGTATAATAATAATAAAAAATGAACGGTGAAAATGAATGAGAAAAATAATACTCTCTCCGTCCCAAAATGTTTGTCCCATTTGACTTTTTTGTTAAAATTTGACCACAAATATATAACAATTTAATTATGTTCATGAAATTCTAAAAATTCCTATTGATTCACCATTAATAATATTATCAACAACAACTTTTAAAATTTCATGAACATGATTAATCTCTCATAAATTTGTGATTAAAATTCAACATAAAAATTAAATGGGACAAACATTTTGAAACGAATGGAGTAATAAATTGTTATTCTGAGTGTTACAAATGGTTTCCACTTAATATAAAATTGTAAGAACTTTGTCATTTTAGATTAGGTGTGTAAGTGTTCGGTTCAAAACATGGTTCGGAATTATTTCGAACCAAAACAAATCACGGGATTTATTTTAATTTTCAATTAATAGTGGTTTGGTTCAGTTCAAATAATTATCAAACAGTGTGTTTCATTTTGTTCTGCGGTCTGAACCCCCAAACCACGGTTCAAGACCGCGAGATCGAATCACCAAACCCTATACATATCTTTAATCTCCAACTCACATTTTGATTTGAGAACCCCTAATTTTATTCATGAATTTTAGCTAATAACCCTTTTATATTTTGGTTAATCTTCAATTAATAATGTTAATTTACCATTTAACACATACCATTACAATTTTACAAGTACTCAAATTGCATATTATTATCATAAACATTGAATCACAATTTAAAGTTGTGTTTAAATACTGAATTTATTATGTATGTTATGTCTGAAAAATTCAAACAAACGTGACAATGAATTGTGTAGTCTGAAACCATATTCCAATTAATGGTTTAATCAGTGTTCTATTTCATGTTTTGAATCGTGATTTGAATTTTGGTTTAAATCGCAGTTCAAACCGTAAAATCAACCCACGGTTTGAACCAAAATGAACTAAATCATGGCGATTTGTTTCGATTCGATTTGAATTTTTTCAAGTTTCGGTTCAGTTTGAGATTTTTTTTTAAACCGATAACTATTGGTTCTGAACGAAATATAATTCTCCCCCTATTAAATATCCCTAAAGATAAGGAAAACAGTTAGTACACATAATCCTAATCAAATAGGGATTTATTCTCACTCAAGAAGTCTTATTTGGGACGGACTCCTAGTGGGCGAAGGAACCTAAATCAGATGAATATTCACTCTCCTAATACAAGTCAACTATGGAACTCCTATCCTTGGAGGACTCATCACTTGAAAACTATAAATAAGGGTCAGATCCCTCACACAAAAGGTACAAAAAAACACCCTCTCAATACTATAATACGCCTTCCCTCCCGGTTTATATCATCTTCATATACAGATGCTTATTCTCACGCCGGAGGGTTTGCGCGGGGGTAACTCCCCGCGCCCTAACGGTGTTTGTTTTGCAGATCCGTTCGTCGTTCATTCAGGAATTCAACGCCGCGTTCCCGACTGATTAGGTACCCCGGTACCGCTCATTTTTTGCTGCATCAGTTTGGTTCCATTGCCGGGAACGAATATACGACGGCGACGAACGGACGATTCGGAAAGAATAAAATCTCACTGATCCAAAGAACACGAATGTCCAACAAATCTTATACCCAGGTGTTTTCTTTCTAAATTTATTACTTGCAGATTATCAGATTATATGTATAGACTATTTAATTTTTGTCATTGATCAAAGTTACCCACAAAAAGAATTGTTTAATAAGTGCATCATGGATATTTGATAGTTAAAACCCCAAAACAAATGTTTACAAATTACTATGCCTGCTTGCTGTCATCACATAAAGCTATTTGCACAAAAGGCTCGACTTATATGGTTATTCAATTATATAAATTCAAATCAATTCTTATGAGCATCATGGCGTAATTCACCTATCAGCACATAGGCATCCCATAACTTTAATTCTGGACTGCATAATTGTTTTTCTTCATGTTGAACACACATGACGGCACAGCTAGAAATCAACCTTGGAATCCCGAGCTAAAACAAAGCACAAATTAGGCCACCGGCGAACCGCATTCAGACCCAGATCGGCAACAATCTGATCGCCTTGTTTGTTTCAGCGTCGGCCAGTCAAGTCCTTCTTCCGGCCATGAATTGATCAAATCCAAATTCTTTACTTCCCAACCGTTGCCTGAATCATCTTTTGCTCAGAGAATTAGAGATCTACCCAAAGTTCTTCCTGGAACCAACATCAAGAAGGAAGAAATTTGAGGAGCACCGTCACATGACCTCCGATACCGATATTCAGAAACTCCTGGAATCACATCATAATCAGGTGCACTCCCTCCAACTTATTAACAAAATTGGCAATTCTTTGGAAAAACATTGTTATTTGTAGCATAATAACATGCCTAATCATTGAAAATTTCCCCGTATGAATCGTTGCAATCCCTCTAGTAAACATAGCATGAACAGAATATTGTATGATTCTATTTGATTTCCTATGATCCCTTAATTATTTTGCCTTGATTGCTCTGAGTTTCTTTGAGAAACCATTATGGTGTGCCAGGTACTACGAGTCTTGCAATAACCGGGACTACTACTTTCTAGGCCAGTTGCCATACTTAACTGGTGCTGAGTCTCTCGTATATGAGGAGAATTGCGAGAGAGCATCGTCATCCTGGTTGGAATGCTCGGCACATATCTTAATGTCTTGGCACTTTGGCTCCTATTTCTTTTGTTCTCTAGTTGGTTAGCGTACATCATCTTTGAGGACACAGAGCAGGGAAAAACAATGGGATCTTAGGCAACTTATTGGATCTGGTGGCATGCCATCATCTCATTCTGCAACAGCCACTGCTCTTGCTATCGGCGTTGGTTTCGTAGATGGCTTTGGGGGATCGCAATTTGCAACGGCAATGATTCTAGCTTGTATTATGATGTATGATGCAACTGGTGTAAGATTACAGGATGGACTCCAAGCGGAGGTTTTAAATCAAATTGTTTGTGAACTTCCTACTGAACATCCTTTAGCTGAGAGCAGACCACTACGTGAACTTCTTGGGCACACCCCTCCCCAGTTCAGATAGATCAAAGACACTGTGATACACGCCTTGTATTTGAATTGATTGCATCAAATTTGAATTTTGTGGACGGAAGAAGTGAATGCGCCCTCGATCTATCAACGGAGGCGCTAAGAATTTTCACTCTGATTTACATTACATGCATCAGATCTAAGAACCCAGCAAAGTACATCTGACTTGTGGATGGAGCTTTCTCAATCCCGTCCCTGTAGAACCGCTACCAAGGCAGCCAAACAAAGGAGGACAATCTCCCTACTTTCATGAGCCAGTCTTGGTTCAACAACATTACAGAGGGAGATTTTAATGCTTAAGTTTTTTACTCTAAACATGTATGTGTTATCATTAATTGAATTAACACAAATTGTATTCCCATCTTCAACAGAAATAGCACAACATCGTTCGTGAGACGAAGAAAACTCATAAACCAAACTCTGCAATTCAAGCTGGCGCCTGGCAGTACGGAACCATAATCTCTACTCGTCTGCAATTGCCGTCAAATCACTTTTCGGACCACATTGATGATGTCTCCTTTCAACCGCAAACAAGCTCCGGGGCAAGGTTTCCTGTGCATATTTCGAAGCTTTGACAGTCTAGAGAGTCGTCTTGGCAGGCTATTCTCTTGCGTCTTTATGGAGTATGGTTCCGATGGCGATTTGCATTCTCTCCGCCATAAACAACCGCATAAACGCTTCTCTCTCTATTATGGTAGGAGCATTTAGCTTCAGGTCATACAACTCTATTACATTCAGCTCTGATGACCAGCAGTCTCTATTTGCTACGAAGTCAAGGTTCTCCTGTAGTTGAATAGAAACGTCATCACCTGATTGTTCTTGAAGTAGATGAGGCTGTTCTCCAAGGTTGATGGAATTCTCTTCAACAACCGTTTGGGGAGAGCTTTCAATATGCTGCTTTTCTTTTTCTTGTTTTGTTCCTTCATCCCTACTTGAACTCAATAGATCAGATATCTGTCCGTTCTCCAATCTCCTAGTCTGATCTGGTGTCACAGGTTCAAACTGAGAGGAGATGGAAAAATCTCCTTCTGACATTGTTCCAGAAGCAAAATTCAGATCAAAGATTTGGCCGACGTAAATGAACTACTGCTCCCATTTTCATCTCCAGAAGCTTTTTTTTTTCCCACGGCAACTACCACAACCTCAATTCAGCTTCTTGGTTGATCAAGCAAACTTTGTCCGGCACAATTGCTGTGAAACTAAGTTCAGGACAACATCATAGTGCAATGAATGATCAGCAAATTACACGCATGCAAGCAACCTAGCAGCTCGTCAAAGCAATTAAGCAACACAGCAAAACCAGTTTTGAGCTAGATCTCTGATGATACCGTAGACATTCATGAAGATGACAACAATGACTCAGTTCTGTCCGTCCTAGATTTAGCCCCTAGTCTCGTCATACAGCCAGAACTCGGGGGCCAGCTATGACTAGAAGATAAGGAGAGCTGAGGGACGTAGACTTTCTTGATACGGTTCTGTCCGTCCTAGATGTAGCCCCTAGTCTCGTCATACGGCCAGAACTCGGGGGCCAGCTATGACTAGAAGATAAGGAGAGCTGAGGGACGTAGACGAACTAGTGGAAATGAGTCAATGAAATTCAAATTTACTTCTTCAAACATGCAAAGCCACTATCAACTACTGACACCAACGCTGGAAGACGAGGATCTCATCTCCTACTCTTCAAAACACATGCCTTACGTCTTGACGAGGGTCTGCCTCGACTCAATGACTATAGGCTCTTCACAGCCAAGACTGAGGATCTCTCCTCAGCCTACCGATCAACCTTACATCCTGACGAGGGTCTGCCTCGATTCAAGGATTACAAGGTTCCAACCATCTACCTTACATCCTGACGAGGGTCCGCCTCGATTCAAGGATTACAAGGTTCCAACCATCAACCTTACATCCTGACGAGGGTCCGCCTCGATTCAAGGATTACAAGGTTCCAACCATCAACCTTACATCCTGACGAGGGTCCGCCTCGATTCAAGGATTACAAGGTTCCAACCATCAACCTTACATCCTGACGAGGGTCCGCCTCGATTCTAGGATTACAAGGTTTCAACCATCAACCTTACATCCTGACGAGGGTCCGCCTCGATTAAAGGATTACAAGGTTCCAACCATCAAACCTTACATCCTGACGAGGGTCCGCCTCGATTCAAGGATTACAAGGTTCAATCAGTCAAGACCAAGGAGTCTCCCTCGACATTTGTCTCCTCGGCCTGCACCTTGGCATCATCCTCATCGTCTCCCTTCAGGTCAGGAATCGGGATGGTGACTTGTTGGGTTTGAGCTTGCTCCTCGACATTTGTCTCCTCGGCCTGCACCTCGGCGTCATCCTCATCGTCTTCCTTCAGGTCAGGAACCGGGATGGTGACTTGTTGGGTTTGAGCTTGCTCCTCGACATTTGTCTCCTCGGCCTGCACCTCGGCGTCAGCCTCATCGTCTTCCTTCAGGTCAGGAACCGGGATGGTGACTTGTTGGGTTGAGCTTGCTCCTCGGCATTAGTCTCCTCGGCCTGCGCCTCGGCATCCGCCTCATCATCAGGATCCGGGATGGTGACTTGTTGGGTTTGAGCTTGCTCCTCGGCATTAGTCTCCTCGGCATCTACCTCATCATTTCATCTTGAACCAGCGGACAACTGAAGCGACACTTGTCACTTGACGCCTGTTCGTATTCTTATAAACTGAGATAGAGCTTACTTCCTCCTCGTCATCGACATGGCCGAGCTAGGAAGTCGGGGGCCACTGAACGGAATATAATTCTCCCCCTATTAAATATCCCTAAAGATAAGGAAAACAATTAGTACACATAATCCTAATCCAATAGGGATTTATTCTCTCTCAAGAAGTCTTATTTGGGACGGACTCCTAGTGGGCGAAGGAACCTAAATCAGATGAATATTCACTCTCCTAATACAAGTCAACTATGGAACTCCTATCCTTGGAGGACTCATCACTTGGAAACTATAAATAAGGGTCAGATCCCTCACACAAAAGGTACAAAAAAACACCCTCTCAATACTATAATACGCCTTTCCTCCCGGTTTATATCATCTTCATATACAGATGCTTATTCTCACGCCAGAGGGTTTGCGCGGGGGTAACTTCCCGCGCCCTAACGGTGTTTGTTTTGCAGATCCGTTCGTCGTTCGTCCAGGAATTCAACGCCGCGTTCCCGACTGATTAGGTACCCCGGTACCGCTCATTTTTTGCTGCATCAGGTTCGCTATGTAAATTGACATAAACCGAACTACTTACATCCCTATTTTAGATGATCTACACTCACGTAAAACAAAACGGATAAAACTAAAATAAATCTACTCAAGTATGGCAAAGCAAGTACGCTTTTGTTTTGAGTACATGAATTCAAAAAATATTATAAGTCGTGTAATTATTGTGGGTAATTATAGTGAGTAAAAAATACGACAGAGAAAAAATAATAAATGTAGTATATATTAATGAATTTAAATGAAAAAATATTAAAATACTTTTTTACTAAAATTGTACTACTCCATTTGTTCTATAATAAAGTCATCCATTTCCTTTTTAGCCTGCATAATAATAGTAAGTTTTTTAGTTGTTTTATTATTTAAAATGAATAATAAGACCCAATTCTTCTTTCAATCCAAACTAATTGTTACTTTTAAATTTTTCACAAGTTTTAAAAAATACAATTATTACTCCATCTTAATGATTAAAGTACTAAATTGACCTTTTATTTAATTTATTCTCCAATACATTACTTCACACAATAACTAAATTAATAAGACAAAAAAAAGTTTCAATGCAGGGATAAAATAGGAATTTCAATGTTTTTGGCTAAAAATCGACAATTATTTTGAATCAAATATTTTATCCAAAAGTGATAATTATTTTAAATCGGAGGGAGTAATTTTTTAGTACACATAAAAATTAAATAAGTGGGTCTGATTATTCATTTTAGATAATAAAACAAATAAAAATCTTAAGTTGAGATAGATTAAAAAGAAAAGTAGAAACCTTAAATTGAGATTAGAGAGTATAATTTTTAATGGACCGATATAATAGTGCAAGAGTGACTTTTTTTTTAAAAATAAATACTCCCCCGCCTTGATTTAATATTTTTATTTTGAATTGATACGTAAATTAAGAAAAAATAAAGTAGAAAAGAGAAAATGAGTAGAAAATTTTGTTGTAAGAATGATAAATGAGTACAATTATCTATTTTAAATAATAAAACAATTAATAACCTTAAAAAATGAGATATACTCCCTTCGTCCCATATCTACGTGCACACTTTCCATTTTGGGCGTCCCAAACCTACGTGCACATTTTCTAAAATGGAAATGAATCTTTACTATTTCCTCCACTCATTCTCTCTCCTACATTATTTTAATACTCACAATACCATTATAATTTACTATTCCCTCCACTCATTCTCTCTCCTATTTTATTTTCACACTCACAACACTTTCAATTAGGGATGGCCAAATCGGATCGGAACCGGACCGAAATCGAAAAACCGGACGGAAAAAGCCCGAAACCGTCATGAACCGTCACGAAAATCGGAACCGGGGTAACCGGAACCGGTTTGGAGCCGGACCGATTAAGGGTCACCAAAATGGTGAACCGGACCGGAAAAAGCCCGAAACCGGATGAAAATTCATTGTTTTTCAATAGAACCGGACCGAAATCGAATCGGAAAAAGTCCGGAACCGGACGAACCGGGGAGAAAATCGGAACCGGATTAACCGGAATCGTGAGCAATTCGAGCCGGTTAAGGGTCATACATTTTCCGAACCGAAACCAGCGGTTCCGAATCGGAACTGAGCCCGGAATCGGTTTTGATCATTCCTACTTTCAATATAATACTTCCTCCTTAATTTATGTGAAAAGTCAAGTTAGACACCTAGGTAGGTACGGGACGAAGGGAGTAATAAAAAGAAATTAAGAACATTAAAGTGAGATTTATGGAGTACTTGTATTTTATTTTTTCTCTCAACCTTCTTGTCTGACTCTCTCTTTTACTCAAGTGCCCTAGAGCTAGAGGCTTCTCTTCCTAACACAACTTGGCAGCACCGTACACTACCCTTCACCCTCACTCTATTCCTGCAGAAAAGACCATAAAGAGTCAAAACCAACTCTCTGCAAAAAGCTTTCACTAAACATAAACACACCCACAAACACACACTTAACACTAAAGCTTATTAACAGTAGACCAAATCATCAATACCCAAGTCAAATTCTCACTCTCTCTCTCACACACAACACATTTTCTCTCTCTAACAATGGACTTCCATCTGAAGCAATGGAGAGACCACCAGCAACAGCAGGATGAGTCAGGCTCTGTAAAGTTACCAACACTTCATCTTGACCATCACCAACACCAAATCTCAACTGATAATTCCTCTTCCTCCCCTGCCCTTTCCCTATTTTCACCTGAACCCACACCCACCAAACTGTCAGCATTCCCACCTGATTCATCACCCACCAGTAAGTCTTTTTTGCCCTCTCTCTTTTCTTGGTTTTGCTTTTAAGTTTTCTTTTTACTAATGGTCTTTTCTTTCTTTTTTTGTGTTTTGTGTGTGTGTGTTTGTGTGATTTGGTACCAAAGAGATGGGAGGAGGCTACTTTAGTTTGGGACAATGGCAGGAGCTTGAATTGCAGGCATTGATTTACAGGCACATGTTGACAGGAACTGCTATTCCACCTGAACTTCTCCATTTGCTTCTCAAGAAAAGCCTTATAAACCCCCCTTCTCCTTCCTCTTATTATCAGTTCTCTCACCCTTATCAACACTACCCCCATTTCCAACCTGCTAGTAAGTCAATTTCTCAACTCTTTTCCTAGTAAAGATTGGTTCTTTGAAATATTTCTTGCTCACTCATTTGATGTTTATGTGTGATCTGAACTGGGTTTGCTTTGTTGGTGAATCTTTTTAGTTTGTTAATACTGAAATCTTGAGCAAGGTACAACTGTTTATGCACAATGTATGGCAATAACACTTGCACCATGTTCTTCTCTTAGAGTCTTGTTCTACATTTTCATTAAAGATCCTGCTTTTGGTTGATTTGCAGTTTGCATTCTGTAAAGCAGTACCATTAGATAATGTGTGTGTGTAATTTAGATGCTGAAGTTTTTGAGAATTAGTGATTTAAATCAAGTATATTGACTTGAGTTTTGTGATAATCTTAGTGATGCAATCTGGATATTGGGGAAGAGGAGCAATGGATCCAGAGCCAGGGAGATGCAGGAGAACAGATGGGAAGAAATGGAGGTGCTCTAGAGATATAGTGGCTGGTCATAAGTACTGTGAGCGCCACGTTCATCGTGGCCGGAACCGTTCAAGAAAGCCTGTGGAAGTCCCCACACCAATCACCATTACCACCACCGATGAAATTCCGATGACTTGCCTTGGTGGCGGTGGTAATGGTGGTGGTGAAGCTCTTAAAACCGCCAACGGAACCCGTTCTATTGGTGGTTCTGATAACCCCTTTTCAGCATTAGCTGGTGGCGGAGGCAACCATTTTGCTCTTTCTGGGCATTCTCCTTCATTTGATCTACTTCACCTCAATCAAAGGTATAATCTTTCATCTCTTCTTGTTAATAAACAAATTTAAGGATAGATCTAATTTCGATTGACCACTAAGTTAATCTGTAGAAATTTTTATGGACTTGTTTAGTGAGATTTGGAACTATTGTAGCACGTGGCGCCAGAAATTTTGTAGGAGGGGGTCAAAATTATGATATAGTTGTATTTTTTCAAAACCAAAGAGGGTCAAAATGATAACATTTCTTTATTTGGGGTAAAAATGTTAAATTCATAAACTCGATAGTGGTAAAAATGACAACTCCAAAATCACCTAGGCGTAGCTTTGCCACTGATACCGAGGGTGACTATTTGGGCACGCCCCTTGCTGGTGATTAACAACTGATAATTATTGACCTCCATGTGTGACGCACCTCAAATCAAATTAATCTCAGTAGTTGATTCACCAACTGAGGGCGTGGGCAAATCATATTTGATAGCTGCGCTTAGTGCTGCAGCAGTTCCTTGTCCGTGTTAAATGTGTGTTGTGTTGGTGGGAGGGAGGCAAGGAGGACTATAGTAGCAAAGGAGGGGAAAAAGCATGACAAATGTAATGTTGGACCTACCAGAAATTATTTCTTGAATCAATTTGAAATAGTACTTTGCATAGCTGGGGATGCCCCTAAAATCCAAAAGAATGAACTGATAGAATGTTGAAATATCTTGAATGGGGTAGGTTCTCAATTAAATTATGTCACCATGGTAGGACCTCTCTTTTCAGTCTTTTGCTACGTCGTATCGGAATCTGGAAAGTAAGAACTTGAAGATCCTGCACTAACTAACCTAGTCACTCGATCTTTAAATCTTGATTAAGGCCCCGTTTGTTTACCGGAAAATGGGAGGAAAACGTTTTCCGGAAAACGTTTTCCCATTTTCCGGTGTTTGGTAATTCCCCGGAAAACGTTTTCCGGAATTTTCCCCGAAACATGTTTGTTTTCCGGAAAATGGGGAAAACGTTTTCCCCATTTTCCGGTGTTTGGTAGTTTTCCGGAAAATGGAGAAAATGAGTTTCGGAAAACATTTTCCGCCGTTTCTAAGGAAAACGTTTTCCGGATTTTTCCTAAGGAAGTTGTTTTCCGGAAAATGGTGTAAAAAAAGTGGATGGATAATATTTTAATAATAATAATAATAATAATAATAAAAATAATAATAAAAATAAAATAATAAAACAATAATAATAAAAAAATAATAATAATAATAAAAATAAAATAATAATAAAATAATAATAAAAGTCCACCAAACCCCATACGTATAGTAATAATAATAATAATAATAATAATAATAATAATAATAATAATAATAATAATAAAATAATAATAAAATAATAATAAAATAATAATAAAATAATAATAAAATAATAATAATAGTAATAATAATAATAAAATAATAATAAAATAATAATAGTAATAATAATAATAATAATAATAATAATTTTCCAAAAAATATCTTCATTTTCCGGAAAACGTTTTCCCCATTTTCCCCATTTTCCCCATTTTCCTAAGGAAGTTGTTTTCCAGGAAAATATTTTCCTCATTTTCCGGAAAACGTTTTCCACATTTTCGGAAAACATTTTCCTTTTCCGGAAAACATTTTCCAGGAAATCATTTTCCGGAAGTTATTTTCCCCGAAACAAACGGAGCCTAAGTACCCTTGTGTTATATTTCTCACTATGACTTTTTCTTTCTTATTATAATCCAAAATCTACTTAATTTATAATCGAATCTTTAGTATTTATTCTAAATAAATACTACAGCTCATGATTTGAGAAATTCTAGTCCCACTTCACTTCTCAACCGAGACACTCGGTTCATTGGAGTTAATTAGTTCATGGTGCTATATCTGCAATGTACGGTTTGGTTGAAAAGAGCGATTTTTGGGACGGACTCAAGTATTATTAATGTTCCCATTTGTCATTTTTGTTTGTCACAAAAAGAAAAGTCTCATTTCCAAAATTAATATGTTAAAATCACTGAACTTAAATTGCCAACCAAGAAAGAAGAGAGAAAAGAGAGGATGAGAGTCAACCATGGAAGAAGAGGGAGTAATAGTCATAAACAAGCTTCATTAAGGTTAGTAATAGAAATAAAAATAGGTTGTTAATATGTCCAAATAGTTTAATGAGACTATTGTTATGGGACTATTATTATGTGACGGAGGGAGTAATTCTTATACACATTGCTTTTTCAGGAACTCTGACTCGATGATTGAGAACAAGAACTTGTTTAGATCTCAAACGGACGATGATAACTCAGATGGCAGAATTCTTCGTCCTTTCTTTGATGACTGGCCAAGAAGTATTCACGATAATGCCACCAGCAATGCTAGCTCACTAACTACATCCACTAGCCTTTCTATTTCGGTCCCAGGAAATCCATCATCTGATTTTTCATTGAAACTGTCCACGGGTGATGGGGACGAGCCAGGGGATCAAGAAAGAGAACGACCACCCCTGTTGAACTGGGGGATGGCTTGGGGTTCAAACCCCGTGGGTTCAGTTGGTGGGCCACTTGCTGAAGCACTAAGATCATCTGCAAGGTCCAATTCAAACTCATCACCGACTAGTGTTCTTCATCAGTTGCAGCAGCGGGGTTCTGTGTCAGAAGTCAGCTATGTCAGCACTTGAGTTCCTGTTCTTTGTGCTCGTGAGGAAGAGTATGTTTTTATTTTTAGTTTCTTGCTCCAGTTTGTTTGTTTTTCTTTTTTTGGGTCATTTTTTTTTGTAATTTATGTTGATGTTATTGAGCACGAATTGTGATATTGGCTGTACAAAGTGCAAGAATTGTTGGTGTTATTTTTATGTAATTTGTGTGGTTATCCAGTTTGATGAGTTCTGCTTGAAAATTGTTTGACATGGTTCAGCAACGCTCTGCACACATAATCCAGCAAATTTATACTCCTATCCCACTAAGTTACACTTTTATTTTGATTCTGGATACGGGGATTAGGTTTTGGATACGGAAATTAAGAAAAAATGTAAATGTTGTGATTATAAAAAGTGATAAAGGAGAGAGAAGGTGGGATAAGAAATGATAAGGAGAGAGAAAAGGTGGGATAAGAAAGGGATAAGAAATGATAAGGAGAGAGAAGGTGGGATAAGAAATGATAAGTACTCCCTCTGTCCCGCTACAAATCGCACACTTTCTATTTTAGGCGTTCCATTACAAATCGCACACTTTCTAAAATGGTAAAGAATCTTTA
Organism: Adenophora triphylla var. japonica; assembly: GCA_022495995.1. NCBI lineage: Eukaryota > Viridiplantae > Streptophyta > Magnoliopsida > Asterales > Campanulaceae > Adenophora > Adenophora triphylla. The sequence goes on from JAFEMH010004775.1 coordinate 33,017, forward strand.
CAATTCCCTCCACTCATTCTCTCTACTACATTATTTTAATACTCACAACACCATTATAATTTACTATTCCCTCCACTCATTCTCTCTCCTATTTTACTTTTACACTCACAATATTTATATCATTATTTTTTTCCTTAATTTCCGCGCAAACAGTAACAGTGCGGTTACTAGCGGGACGGAGGGAGTAGATGGTTGTTTGTGACTTGTGAGTATGAAAGTAAGTCCCACTGAATTAAAAAATGTTTTAATATTTCCACTTTGAAAAAGTGTAAATTTTAGTGGGACAATTGACTTGGCAAAAAGTGTAATTTTTAATGGGAGAAAGACTTTTAATGGGACAACCTTTTTGGCAAAAAGTAACTTTTAATAAGATAGATGGGGACAAAATTTTAGTATCAATTTGGGGTTTGACACCACTCATATCTCATTGTGAAAGAAAGAATGTGAGAGGAAAATAAAGTTAAAAGAATAAATAGGTGGAAAATGAAAAAAATAAAGGGGCATTTACAAAAAACTACTTTTGAAAGTTGAATATTATAAAAAAAATCATACAAATTGAATATTATCAAAAACTACTTGATAAAGGGAATGAACCAGAATGCCTCTCCCACTCCCTCACACACGCACACACGTGGCCAACCCCCTACCAGCCCCTCTTTCTCTCTCTTCCCCCAAAAATTTTAAAATTGAAAAAATATTTCGAAAAAATTATTTTAATCGTATCGTCACTGCGAATCAAACAAGTACATTCATGATATACTTTAAATTTTAGAAATGAAAATTTCTATGTATATAACTTTTTTAACCAAATATTAAACACAAAAAACACCTTAAAATCTGATAAAACTATTCATCAGTTGTTTAAATCAAACAATTTCCACAAAAATTCTTAAAAATAACTGATAAATGTCATTTATCAGTTGTTCAGGCAAATACCAAACACAAAAACTCTTTAAAAAACTCGATAAACCCATTCATCAGTTGTTTAAATCAAATACTTGGCAAATACTAAACACAAATTTTCTTTTTGGGCGTCCCATTTAAAAGGGCACAACCCCAAAAAGGAAAGTTTTTATTATTTTTATACTCTTTCTACCCCACTCATTCTCTCTCCTACTTTACTTTTACACTCACAACATTCTCCCTCCTAACTATTCCCCCCACTCATTCTCTCGATTTTTTTCTCAAATAATACTACCTCCGTCCCACCTCAATTGATCCACTTTCCTTTTTGGGACGTCCCACCTCAATTGATCCATTCCTTAAATGGAAAGTTTTCCATATATTTATACCCTTATCATCTCCATATATTTACAAAAAAACCATTCATTATACCCACTTTAACTTACTATTACTCCCACTCATTCTCTCTCATATTAAATATTTTTAACTTTTACATTCTCTCTCCTATTCCCTACCACACATTTAACTTTTACACTCTCTCTCCTATAATTTCTACCCACTTTAATAATTTTTCTTAAAAACCGTGTCCCACCTCAATGGACCAATTGAGGTGGGACGGAGGGAGTACTTTTTTAAAATTTTATTTACCAAAGTGACTTACTGTTCAAACTTTTTCCCAAAATGTCCCATTTTTTGAAAACTCGCTACACCGTGTAGCGAGTTTATAATTTTTCATTAAAATCGCTACACGGTGTAGCAATTTTAAATTTACTAAAATTTTATTTAATATTTATGCTTTAAAAAATAATAAAAAAAAACCAAATTTGAAATCGCTACAGGGTGTAGCGATTTCAAATTGGCACATGACTAAACCAAACAAACAACAAAGTCCACCAAGCACACTCTATGCTAATAATAATACTAAATATAATAAGTACTTCCTCCGACTCTAAATTACAAAATAATAATATAAAAATTATATATTAATAATAAAGAAAACTAAATAGAAATATTATTTTTTCCATCTCAAATAAATATTTTAAAAAATGTACTTCTATAAAAAAATATTTTTCATTTCAAAAATAAATATTTCTTTCGACTCAAAATGAATAACCAAAAAATAATACTACATTTTTTATCTTAAAAAATGAGCATTACTTCCTTCATCTCAATGAATATTTTAAAAATTAATACTACTTCATTCGCCTCTAAAATTAATGTTTGTAATGTTAGTGCTTCGTCTCAAAATATAATATTAATTCTTGAGGCAAATGAGAGTATTATTTTATAAAGTATTCATTGAGACGAAGGAAGTAATGCTCATTTATTTGGACAAAAAATGTAGTATTATTTTTTGGTTATTCATTTTGAGATGAAAGAAATATTTATTTTTGAAATGAAAAATATTTTTTTATAGAAGTACATTTTTTAAAATATTTATTTGAGATGGAAAAAATAATATTTCTATTTAATTTTCATTATTATTAATATATAATTTTTATATTATTATTTTGTAATTTAGAGTCGGTGGAAGTACTTATTATTATTAGTATTATTATTAGTGTGTGCGTGGTGGACTTTGTTGTTTGTTTGGTTTAGAAAGAAATGTCCCAATTTGAAATCGCTACAGGGCAATTTGAAATCGCTACACCCTGTAGCGATTTCAAATTTGGTTTTTTTTTTTAAGCATAAATATTAAATAAAATTTAATAAATTTAAAATCGCTACACCGTGTAGCGATTTTAATTGAAAAATTATAAACTCGTTACACGGTGTAGCGAGTTTTCAAAAAATAGGACATTTTGGGAAAAAGTTTGAACAGTAAGTCATTTTGGTAAATAAAATTTTAAAAATGTATTATTTGAGAAAAAATTCCATTCTCTCTCCTATTTAATTTTTCATACTCACAACATTTAACCTTTTTCTCTTTCTTACATCACTTTCCTTATTCATTTCTTAATTTCCGTGCTAGGAGGCAAAATTGCCCTTTCGAGCGGGACGGAGGGAGTAAATGACATTTATCAGTTTTTAACCAAATACCAAGCACAAAAACTCCTTGAAAAACTGATAAATCTACTCATCAGTTGTCTAAATCAAACACATAGCACAAAAATTTTTAAAAATAACTGATAAATGACATTTATCAGTTTTTAACCAAATATCATGCACAAAAACTCTTTAGAAAAACTAATAAATTCCATTATCAGTTATTTAAATCAAATACTTAGCACAAAGGTCCTTAAAAATAACTAACAAATGACATTTATCAGTGCTTAACCAAATATCAAGCATAAAAACTCTTTTAAAAAACTGATAAATGTCATTCATCAGTTTTTTAAACCAAACACTTAGCACAAAAATTCTTAAAAATAACTGATAGATGACATATATTAGTTGTTTAACCAAATACCAAGCACAAAACTCTTTAAAAACTGATAAAACCATTTATCACTTGTTTAAACCAAACAATTAGCACAAAAATCCTTAAAAATAACTGATAAATGATATTTATCAGTTGTTTAACCAAATAGCAAGCAAAAAAACTCTTTAAAAAACTTATATTCTAATATTAAGTGTTTTATTCCTTCTAAAATTAAGATTTTTTATGCTTATAATATATGATTTAATAACTGATAAATGTATTAATCAGTTTTATATAATCATTGATTTTGCTTTTACTTATGATTCAATCAACTGTGATATGAATTTCAAAGTAGTTGAGTATGCATCTTCACACCCACACACTGATTATTAATTGAAATGCCACCTTACAGATAAATAACAAATACAAAAAACAACTCAGATCAAATCAAATGAAATGCCACGATACTAATCTAATAGACTAGTTCCAGAACACCTCTATGCACACACACACACACAGAGAAAAACACACGAGTTAGGAAAAATTGGGGACCTGAGAAGAACTCCAGAGCTCAAAATGGGAGGGACCAACAACAAGCAGCAAACGATTGATGAGTTTGAGGTAGACGATCCACTGTGAAGCAGGACATAGCCCAGATTCAAGCGGGATTACCTGAGGACAGCCATATGCCATATTAGGGGTGTAAGTGGTTCAATTCAAACCGCGGTTCGAAATCGAACCAAACCAAACATGTGGTTTAGTTCGGTTTTCAAGCAATAGTGGTTTGATTCGATTCCAAAAATTGTCAAATCGTGTGGTTCGGTTTGGTCTGCGGTTTGGACCCCCAAATCACGGCTCGAGACTGCGAGACCGAACCACCAAACCGAACCAATAAACCAAACCATCAAACCGTTCGATATTAACCGTAGATATGCATATCTTTCATTTTCACCTTACATTTAAATTTGAAAATTCCTAATTCTATTAATGAGTTTTAGCCCATAACCCTTTTTTCTTTTGGTTAATCTTCTTGTAATAATGTTAATTCACTATTTAGCACATGCCATTACAAGTACTCAAATGACATGTTTTTATCATAAATATTGAAGCAAAATTTCAAGTTGTGTTTAAATACTGAATCTTTTATGTATGTTATGTCTGAAAAATTTAAATATACATGACAATGAATTGTGTAGTCTGAAACCATATTCTAATTAATGGTTTAACCAATGTTCTATTTCATGATTTAAACTGTGGTTTGAATTGTGGTTTAAACACGCGGTTCGAACCGTAAAATAAACCGCGGTTCTAACCAAACCATGGCGGTTTGGTTTGGTTCGATTTGAATTTTTTCATGGTTCGATTAGATTTAAGACTTTTCCAAACCGATAACTAGTGGTTCGGTCCGTAAATTTGCCCAAACCAAACCGAACCATTTACACCCCTATGCCATATACATCTTCGCCTAATACAAAATTGCTATACAAATTATTCTTAATTTAGATGAAATTGGGTTGGGTAGAGAGAGAAAGTAGGGTTATTAAATCATATCACAGTTGAGTATACAAAATTGCTGAAAATGGTCGCCGGAGGTGGGAAGGTGTTCGCCGGAGGTGTGGAAGGTGATCGTCGAGGTGGGTTAGGTAGAGAGAGGAAGTGTGGTTGTGTGTTGCGTGCAAGAAGTAGTTTTTAGTAATATCTACATTTATGGAAAGAGTTTTTTTTTTTTGTAATATCACAACTTAAATGTTTTTTTAAATAGCATCTTTTTAGATAGTTTTTGGTAAAAACTCCAAAAATAAATAAAATTAAATAAAGTAAAATTATTTTTTTTAGAAAATGAAAAGAAAAGAAGAATAAAAAAAATATTGATAATAAAAGAATAAATATTGGGAAAATGAAAATAATAAAAAAATAAAAATCAATACTCATCATCCACGAATTTTTGCCTTCCACTCCACCCTTTTCAACGTTATATTTTCATCTAATCCAATTAAATTAATATCATTTTCAATCACCCTAATCCAAGTTTGTTTATATCTTTCCCTACCCCAGCCATTTTATCAATTCCAATCTTCAGGCCTTCTAACTAGTGCACCACTCGGCCACCTTCTCAAATGACCAAACCACCTTACAATTCTCCCTCATTTTATCCTCAATGGCACAACTTCTACTTTATCGCTGATCACCTCATTATTCAAATGATCATTTCCTATATACCCACACATCCATCGCAGCATACGAATTTGCGCTACATTTATCTTATGAACATGACACTGTTTCACGATCCAACATTTAGTGCCATAAAGCAGTGCCGCCCTAATTGTCCGTGCGATAGAATTATTCCTTTAATCTATGAGGCATGTCGGGATCACATAGAAACCCCATGATACTATTTTATTTCAACAAACCTACTTTAATCATATAAGCCACATCTCCATCCAATTTTCCACCATTTTGGATAATAGATCCAAGATAACTCATAAGCTTGGACAATCTTTCCATCAAATGTGATCACCCCTGCCTCCCTTATGGCAACTCTGCTAAACTTATACTCCAATTATTCAGTATTACTTCTGCTCATTCTAAAACCTCGAGATTTCAAGCTGTCTCTCCACAACTCCAATTTACTTTCAACACTCTCTTTCGCCTCATCAATCAACACAATATCATATGCGAACAACATACACCACAATATATCATCTTGGATTGACCTCGTCAATTCGTACATTATCAGAGCAAAGAGAAATATACTAAGTGCAGAACCTTGATGCACTTCAATTGTAATAGGAAACTCTTCTGTCTTTCCAACACTAGTCCGTACACTAATACTAACTCCATTATACATGTCCTTGATAATATCAATATATTTCTTTGAAGCGTCTTTCTTCAATAAAGCCCAAAAAAGTACCTTTCCTTTCACTTTATCATACGTGTTCTCCAAATCAATGAAAGCCATATGCAATCTTTCTTTTTATCCCGATATTTCTCAATGGTTTGTCTCATAAGATAGATTGCTTCCTTAGTCGATATTCCGGATATAAATTCAAATTGATTATCTGAAATATTCACAATTCTCCTTAGCCTTTGTGCAATCACTCGCTCCCAAAGTTTCATAGTACATATCATTAGTTTGATCTCCCGATAGTTGGCACAATCTTGGACATCACCTTTGTTCTTATACAAAGGGATAAGAGTACTTTTCCTTAACTCCCGTGACATCGTGTTACTTCTCTATATCTTGTTGAATAATGTTGTTAACCAAATATTTCCCTCTCCCCAAAACATCTCCAAACCTCAATTGGTATTTCATTCGCCCCTATGGCTTTCTTCAATCCCATCTTTTTCATTGCCATTTCCATTTCACTCTTCTGAATTCTCCGCATAAAATCTCGATTAACCATGCTCGAAGGGATATTTATATCTCCAATATCCTGCTCTTGATCGTCATTGAACAGGTATCAAATTACGAACTCCATCTATCTTTCATCTCCTTATCCCCGATTAGAACTCTTTTGTCTACATCCTTCACACATTTAACAATCTCAATATCTCGTGTCCTCTTATCCACATACGAGCAAGTCTATAGATGTCCCTTTTCCCTTCTTTTGTATCAAATCTATCATAAAGTTCCTGATTCATCTTTTCCCTTGCGTCTCTTACTGCTTTCTTTGCTTCTCTTCTAGCCTCCTTATACTTCTCATAGTTCACACTGCTCCTGCATTTTTTCAATAATTTGTAGCATTCTCGCTTGCTCTTTATTGCTTGTTTTACTTCCTCGTTTCACCATGATGTGTCCTTACTTCGTGGAAGGCTTCCTTTAGATTCCCAAGGACTTCTTTCGCCACCTCTTTTATCATATGCTCCATCTTAGTCCAGGTCAAATTTATATTCATATCCTCCATATTACTCGACTAAATATCGGTAGTGGCTATCTTAGCTAAAAATCTATGTTAATTCTCCACTTTATTCTAGAGTCTACTTTGGTTTTCTCTTTCTTGAAATTCTCCTCTTCAAAAATCAAGTACCACAAGTCTATGTTGAGTTGATGTACTCTCATTAAGAATAACCTTACAATCAATGTAACTCTTTCTTGAAGCATTTCTTACTAAAAAGAAGTCAATCTAACTCGTATTACCTCCACTCCTATAGGTCACCAAGTGAGATTGTCTCTTATTGAACCAAGTGTTCATTATACTCAAGTCATATGCTATCGCAAAATCCAAAATACCATTCCTGTTTCATTCCTCTCCCCGAAATCAAAAGCTCCAAGAATGCTCTCAAAGTCGTGTCGACTAGACCCGACATGTCCGTTAAAATATCCACTAATGATTAATTTCTCACCACTAGGTACCCGTTTCACTACCTCCTCCAAATCTTCTCAAAACTGTTGTTTAATAGATGCATCCAACCTTACTTGTGATGTATATACACTAATAATAGTTATAATTTAATTGTATATTACAAGTTTAATACCTATAATCCAATGAAACAGAGTACTTTTCTTGCATTTCTTCATAGGGATGTGACTCTATACTCCTTTTTTTTTTTTTTTTAATAAATTTGTTTAATTGCTGGGCAGTCCAATTGAAGCACCAAAGAAGTGCACTGAATCTACAGGAATAGCCAAATTATTGCAAATTTATTCACTGGGGTTACATTAGTGGAACCACCATTACTTCTAAAGCATTACAAGGCGACATTTTGCCTTCCTAAAACTGTTCTTTGGCTAATAACATCAGATACTCTAGCTTAACATGTTATTACAGATTTTACAGAAAACCCCAGCAAGTTAAAATCCTCATTCTCACAAAATACTAGCCTCCCACAACTCGGGTGGGTGCGGGTGTCTTTACATTGTTCCCCCATTGACTTCCTGCGACTGGTTGAAACGAGTTTCTGAGCAGCCTCTACTTTGGAAGGGTTTTGGCTTCATCCTTTACTAGACCGTATACCACTACGGTCCTAGAAGGTGCGTATACCATGAATGAGCGAGGGCGATTATCATGATTTCCTTCCTGCAAAGTTATTGACAAATTAATGAATTAAGTTAGCTTTAGAGCGGATTAAATGTGCAATATTGGATGCCATGGATCTTGAGCTTAGAGTGAATATACTTACGAATGTGAAATATTCAGCATCATGTGATATTCTGTTGAAGCCTCCAAATAATGATTCGTCAGAGTCTAGCACAATCTGGAAGAGGCAATGTACAAGTGTCAGTATGAGTTTGGTGGAAATGTACAAGCGTCATAGAAAAGAAACCAAACTCTACCAAAAAGATGTGAATGATTAGAATATTGGACCGTCATAAAGTCAATGTAATGCCCTAGTTATACTGAAAAACTGAAAGCATTTCTAATTGTGATAAATGGCGTGAGGGGGTCAAATTTTAAGGAGCTATGTATGTTATATATGAGGGGTGGGGTGGGTAAGTTGTAATCGTTTAGGGGGGTCAAATATAATCCGAGGGGGTCAAGATTCAAATTCTCAACAATCTTAGGGGTCCTGGTGGAAATTATTCAAAAGTCAGGGGGTCAGTTTTTGACTCCTCTCTCCTCTACATAGATCTGCCCCTGATAATAGCAGCATGAGGTTACTTGAGACACTCAAAAAATAATGCCAGCAACTCAGACAAAAACTTAGCTTAGCATCTTCATATGAGTGTATGGATCACACCATTTTTGTGTAGCAGAGTACAAACACTCTACTTCTATCAAATTGACCACATCTTTTATAATTGGTTTGGCCATTCTAAGTTAGATTCACCCGATTCGTTCAAAATTCATGATGTCATAGTTAATTGTATTTTTGAGATATTATTCTTTACAAAAATAACTACTCCTCTGTCCTAAAATGAATGTCCGATTTTTTTTTCAAATTTGCTCTTGATCAAGAGCAAATTTAAAATTATCTGGACATTCATTTTGGGACGGAGGGAAATAAATAGCAATTCTTGGATTCCCCATAGAATTGCCTCGTGCTTATAAAAGAAAAAGGTAAATACAAGACACAAGAGCATACCCAAGTAAACATACCTTATATTTTCCAGGCTTTAAGCAGCCTACCCGATAGTCTGAATAGCTGCTCGTCCAATGAAAATTGAAAACAAAAACCAAGTCTCCTCTTTCAAAAGTGATCACTCTGTCTCCTTCATCCTTCCGTGATATGTACTGGTGTTTTGATGTCATGAACTACAATTAATGGTAACCAGTTTATTACCACCTGTCAGATGCATTTCCAGTGATACGTGCTTGTGGAATTGTTACTCCCTCATTCCCAAAATGAATGTCCAAAAACTTTTCAGATTTGATCCCTAAAAAATATTCGGACATTCATTTTGGGACAGAGGTACTAGTATATTTAGTAGCTCAAATAAACAATGGCCTAGTTTTCTTAAGAAGTGCAACATAAAATGAAATTTATTCAACTTTTGGAGTGACCCTTCCTGGGTACCCCAAGGAAAAATTAGATGGAGTGAATCAGCCAAATAGAGTTCCATAAAGTTCATCTTTGATGTAGGGAGTATTTTTTTAATCAGGGGTTATATCATTATTAAGGAGAATTTGGTTAATTTTGTGCAGTTCTTTTTAATCTAGCCAAAATCTTACAAAAAACGCGTTTTTCCTTATGTTTAGAAAAAACGTGTTTTGTTTCCCCCACTATGCCAGTGTTAGTGTAACAAAGTGCCAGTGTTAGTGTAACAAAGTGCCAGTGTAAAAAAAGTGTCAGTGTTAGTGTAACAAAGTGCCAGTGTAAAAAAGTGTCATTGCATGTATATTAAGTGACAGTGTAAAAAGTGCCAGTGTTAGTGTAACAAAGTGTCAGTGTAAAAAAGTGTCAGTGTTAGTGTTATTAAGTGCCAGTGTTAGTGTAACAAAGAGCCAGTGTAAAAAAGTGTCAGTGCATGTATATTAGGTGTCGGTATATAAAAGTGTCAGTGTTAGTGTAACAAATGCCAGTGTAAAAAAGTGCCAGTATTAGTGTTATTAAGTGCCAGTGTAAAAATAGTTTTTCCTAAGCTTAGAAAAAAACACGTTTTTTTGTAAGACCAACTCTTTAATCTATATGGTAAAAGAAAAATGCCAGAAGTTCTTGGTCTATTTTGCATTCTCCCTCAGCCTTCTGTTAAGCGGAAGAGTCTTAATAGACTTTAGAAGAGAAACATGCCCACTCGCTTAGATGGTGACCATCAGGGTTGGAATATATTTAAGCTTCAACAATATTTGATACTTTGCTGACATGAGGACCTATAATTACTATCCTACAGTTTCAGAGTTTTCATATCCAACAGGAATGCAATATATTTTAAGCTTCACCAGTATTTGATACGCTCAATACTGGCGAGAAATACTGCATGACTGGAAATTAATAAAATGTGAGAAAGTTCAACCATGATGTACATACAGAATAGGTTTCTTCGAGGTGCTGCATTGCCCGATCGAATTCTTGTAGCCCATGGTATCTTAAATATTCAGCATCACCCTGTATGTTCATTATATGCAGTATAATACATCAGAAGTGTCAAGCTATTTTCTACTCCCTCCGTCCCAAAATGAATGACCAAAAAAATTCAAATTTGCTCTTGATCAAAAGAAAATTCGTTTTTTTTTTGGTCATTCATTTAGGGACAAAAGTAGTATTTAAATTGCAAACCAAAGATACACATTGGTTACTCTTCATAAATTCTAAAGTCTAATTAAAACCATAAACAAAAAACAATGAGAGAGAGAGAGAGAGAGAGAGCCTCCTGATTGAGGGCCAGCATCAATAAGGGAAATGCACCACATGATAACTCGATCCTACTAATGGAAAATTTTAAGTTTCAATTTTTAATATTTAATTCTTTAATGAATACAATAACTACGTGTTTTCTTCACTTGTCAATATAATGTGATCACTTCAATCTATGATTAACCCACAAACTATTGATCATTTTCCCCCTTATATGGAAAACAGTTTCAGAACTCTCTAGCCTATAGTTCACACATTCATAGAAAAATTATGGGGAAACTCCACAAAGTTAACGATCAAGTTTTTTGTTCTACCAGCTCCAAGCAAATTATCCATCCAATTTTACATGTAACACCACCTGAGTATACATAATACATTCACAGAAAACGGAAGATATAGGCAACTCCTCTTCTGTCCCAGAATAAATGTCGTACTTTTTTGTATGTTAGTACAAAGGAACTTTGAGCAATAATTTTAGGTTAATTTAATTATTCTAATGAAAATTTAAAAACTGTTATTGATAGTATTTATAATGGCGTATCGGTAACAAGTTCTATATTTTTATTAGGACGATTAAATCAACTTAAAATTATTGTTCGAAGTTCTTTCGTACTAACATTAAAAAGTGCGACATTTATTCTGGGACAGGGAGTACATGATATCCTTTCCTTGATTTTGCTTTATCAGCCAGGGCAGAACTTACCAGATCAAATCTACGCCGACATTTATCAAAACTATTACCATTCCCAGGTGAAAACTTCCCATCTGGAAGATACTGATCGCTCCTCGGAAAATCTATCCACTCTGATGAAAAGACATTGCAATCAATATATAATATCCATAAGTAACAGAGGATCAGCAAATCCATAATGCAATTGAATTTATAAACACAATTATTAGCCACCTTTCAAAGTATTAAAACAAAATTAGAACGAAGAAGGAAACCCAATAATGTATCCTTACCAGGATGCCCAAATTCATTTCCCATGAAATTTAAATATCCTTCTCCACCTAATCCCATAGTAATAAGTCTGATCATCTTGTGTAATGCTATTCCACGATCGATCAGAGGAGTGGATGGCCTATCCAAAGCCATAAAGTCGTACATATCCTGTAAGTTCATAGACCACAAATTGAAGGAGTGGAATCAGTGGGAGCACCCTTAGAATGTAGATCATAAGAACTTCGTATTCACACCTAGATACATATACATGTTTTCACATCATGATACATTTGCAACGGAAAAAAAGACTGAAGTGAATTAATAAAGTTTGTATGAAGGAGTTGAAAATGTGGAATATGAAGAGATCTGAGTAATAGAAATGACAAAATGCCATCTGGAATGTAGAAAGCAAGAACCAACTTCAGAAAACCAAAAATATGATTATTTCTCACCAAGTATATATATATATATTTGTTATACGAAAAAAAAAAACTTTATGGACCTATGGAGAGGGCAAATGTTAGAACCAAAAGGCAGATGCTAGTATGTTAGAACCAATAAGCAGATGCTCTTTCTCCAAGGAAATAAACAACAATGCTGATAATAGAAAGACATAATATTGGATATACCTTTGATATGGATTATACACTACGACTGAATGATCTTATACTACCATTTACCAATATCAGCATGTATGAAAAATAGAGAATAATACATATTCTGGAAAAAGATGATCTTAGTTTAAGAATAAAATTTGATATAAAACTCGCATTACTCAATTACACGAGTATGAAGAAAACAAGTACAAAATTGTTTGAAAGTAGGAACGACATTTTGAAATTATGCACGAAAGTTCTTTAAGATCTGGTCAGGGTAACGATTTTCTCATCACTTCTTGGCTAAGAAACATTAATTGCATGAGAAAAGCAAGGATGTAAGTAATGGCTATTGACATGACATAGGAAGTTATGATGCATGAGAATATTACAATCTGATTTACCATCAAGTAGCTAATCTCAGGACCATATATAAAAGCATGCTCTGAGTTGTTTCTACGAGTTCAAAAGAAATTACTCCCTTTCCCAAAATGAATGACCATTTTGAATTTAATGGTCATTTTGAAAATGTTGAATTTTAATAGAAACAAATCATAAACATTCTTGCTATTCACTTTCAAAATTTTAGTTTTGAAAAAATAAAATAAACTATGAATTTTTTTGAAAACAAATCATTCGGGGACAGTTTTTTTATGGAAAAGTTTCAAAGGTCATTCATTTTGGGACAAAAATGATCATTCAATTTGGGACAGAGGGAGTAAGAGTGATTAAGTAAAGACTAAGAGACTTATATGACCTTGTCCATGAGCCAGAATGCAATTGTCTTATCACCAACTAGAGCTTGATCATGACTTTCAGCATAAGAAACACACTTCTCAGACCATCTTCGATTAGTGAGAGTGTACACAATATCACCCATTCGCCAGTCCTCGTCCCTCAACCTATTACACACAATTCAAAGGCAAGGTATGTCAATTGGCATGGGAAAAGAAATGAAAAGAAAACAAACTATGCCCTATACATAGAAGGACATACGTAAATCTAAAACATCAAAAATTGGAGGATAAAATTCCCAAAGAGGAAATTTCTGCCCAGTTAAACCATCAGAGTGGCTCAATTTCGAATTGGTCCTTCATAACTTTACACTTTCGAACAGAATTCCCAGTTTATAAAAATCGGGATATCCACAAACAGATCTTCGGCATTGAGCAATTCTATGTTGCACATTCACGCAGGTTAACCAACGTAAGGCGAATGCTTGTAAACTTCTACAGTTTTTCAATAATGCATTACAAATTACTCTAATCTTGGATATTTATTAGATCTGTCAACATGTAAACCAGTGGTGAAGGCAGAGTTTGACTAGAGGATTTGAGAATTACATTAGAGGGAGAATTATATGAAAATATTGAAAAAGCCATTTTTTCTGTTTAAAATTTTTAATTTCAAGATGTTAAAATGATACTTCAAGCTAAAAGGGAGTCAACTTAACCTATATTGTAGTTGTGGCCTCGCCACGGATGTAAATTATATAAATTATAATTAAGTGAAAATCAGCAGGTAAGTGCGTATAAGAAGATGAAGCAGCCAACGGCTGACTCTCTCTCTCTCACTTCTTCATACGAGTGTAACATGACTAACACCCTAGGTTGATGAGCCCTCTTTTTGTACTCACTCAACAATGGTGTTATAAACTGGCGTACAATGCTTTATCTACTTCAGTTTTCTACTGTTCCTATCTTCCCTTCCACTCAAATACTCCCCCCCTCTCTCTCTCTCTCTCTCTTTCTTTCTTTCTTTTCTCCTTCTCTCCCCCTCCCCCAAACAACCCCACCCCTCCACTTCCCACTAACTCCCCAGCATTTACCCTTTGTTCCCTTGCAATACATAGCCGCTACATAGATGTGATATTTGATTGGTCTCTTTCTTTTCGAATATATACTTCAATCATTCCTCCTCACCTTTTCAAGGCGAAGGAGTACTGGCATTTATAAATAATAATATATTACTTCAAAAAAAGAAATCAAAAGTGTTAGGAGTTCCATACTGGAGAAGCTCAATCCATTTATCAGCAATTGCCATATGCAAGCGGTAGTCAAATCCCACACCACCATCTTTAACAGGAATGCAAAATGTTGGCATTCCACTAACCTGGACAAGAAAATGACACAGTAAGGCTAAAGCAGAGCAGGTCATTTAATGTATGCACCTAAATATACCAAGCTCATATATACAATCACTCTAAATACTTAAATAGATTGTATAGTAATCTTAACAAGAAATTTAAGTCAGCAAACCAAAAGTGATTGTTTTACTACTACTTGTCCCAAAAATGAATGTCCAAAAAGTTTTCAAATTTGCTATTGATCAAGAGAAAATTTGAAATTTTTGGACATTCATTTTGGGACGGAGGGAGCAAGTTATAGCAATACTTGAAAGGTTAATGATACATACATCTTCACCAATAGAAATAGCCTCTGGGAATAGTCCATGAATGACATCATTAACGAGCATCAAATAAACCACAGCATCGACATCAGTAGCTAACCCAAAATACTCGCTGTAATTTCCAGTAAATGCAACCTGACAAAAAATTAAATGTCAACAGAAAAAGTAGCTTAGAAGGTCACATATGTAAACCATTACGCGTATCAACAAACTATGCAGACTCAGGTTCACAATTCATGAATGGAATCCATTACAAGATGGATCCCTCGAAGCCAATGGTGATGTATTCTTGTTTTCCTGATTTCTTTTGCAATATATGCATCTATTATTTTTGAGAGCCTCCTCGACTTGTGTGTCAACCGCACAAGGATCCTTATAACAGTTATTAATAGTGCAAAATTTGTTTCCTCTCCCCTTCCAAACTTGTTTTTATGTTGCTTGATATGTGCTCAGGAGTAGATTTCTGTTTAAAAATGCAGAGGCACTTAAAATATTGTTGCTTCGTATTTATGAATATCACTTTCTTTCAATCAATTATCACTCTTTTTATAAGATGTAAAACTTCATGAGGTTGGCAATATCCGTATGTAAGATGCAAAACACAAAAGGTCGTTCATACAAATTCAATTTCAATTACATGTTTTGAGTACCATATCCTATTACGAGAGGAGTCATTACAAAATCACGAGAGTGAACATTGGTTATCTATTCTTTGGTAGATCTTAGCGGCATCGGTATTTAGTTTTGGGGTCTAGTGTGAATGTGTGATATTTAATAATGTTTAGGCCAATATATGTTTACCCCCCCCCCCCAAGTATACCACCAATCCACTTTGCACCCCCGTTTGAAAAGTCGGTCTGTTTGGTACTTTAATTTTCAAATCATCCCACTTTGCACCCTCCGTCAAATGGACATTAAAATTCTCACGTTAAATAGCATGTGACACATCATGTGATGGGTATTTCAGTCGCTTTTAATGTGGTTTCCAAAACTGCATCGTTTTCGGAAGAAAAATAACAAAGGAAAATAAAACAAAATAAAAATAAAAACAAAATAAAAATAAAATTATAATCAGTTTCTATCCCTTCTCCCCACCCTCATTCTTCTCCTTAATCACCGGTCATTCCCTCCCTTTCCAAGAACGCCGACCTTTCCCCTCCTAAATCATCGCCATTTCCCCTCCCCTTCCTAAATCATACCCATTTCCCCTCCCTTTCCCCTTCTCTATCACTGTCCCTCCCTTCCTCTTCCTCAATCCATCACTCCTACTCCCCTTTTCCTCCCTCAATCCTACACTGGTCTGACTGCAGAAGGAGATCAGAGGCGCCTCCTACGTTTCTATTCACTTCCTGCCTTCGTGTTAATGACCTCCATGTCGCCGTTGTCGTCGTACCTCAGTACCAACGCCATCTCCGCCTCTCTTCATCTATGGTGTCTCTCTTTCTCTCTTCGTTCTTTTCTGCCACTCTCTCTCTGTCCAACTCTCTGTCTTCGCCTCTTTCTATTACCTTCGAAACCCTCATATTTTGGACCACATATTGATGTTATGGTTTTTTTGGTATACTTGATTGCAGAATTGCAGATCTGGATCTTTTATTAGCATAATTGTTACTAGAATTTGTTCTTGATTGAATTTAGGGGTGAAGAAAGTGGTTTGATTGAAGCCATTTGAAGTACTTTTGGTGGTGGGGGTGGGGGTGGGGTGGTGGGGTGGTGGTTCAGGTGTTGCTTGTTCTGGTGTGGTGGTTTTTCTGGTGGTTCTCTTTGAAGAAGACAGGTTAAGTTTCATGGCAAAAGACATTTAAGCCCTCCTCTTTTTAAGTCAAAAGACCAAAATATCCCTCACATGACATGTACATGACCAGTTCCGTTAGATTTTTTAACATCCATTTGATGGAGGGTGCAAAGGGGGACGATTTGAAAATTAAAGTACCAAACAGACCGACTTTCAAACAAGGGTGCAAAGTGGGATTGGTGGCATACATGAGGGGGATAAACGTATTTTGGCCCTAATGTTTAATTTCAAATTAAAGAATATGATAACTTTCATATTTAAGAAAGAAGAGATATGAAATGAAAAAAAATATGAGAAACTCAAAAACTAAACTATAGGAGAGATGGCATTACTATATTACATACTTGAATTCATAGTGCAACGGGTACTAATTACTCATTTAGATTCCAGGGTGACAGAATTGGCTCATTCATTTTTTCCTATGGATGTTCCTACTAGGAAATGTTAATCAGCTGACTGTTTTCTTTCTCTCTTTTTTTTTTCAATCCACAACAAGGACACAGATGATTTCTTAGGACTTTGATTGTACCTGCAAGCCGTGGTGTGTGTACATCATTGAAGTCACACCATCAAATCTAAACCCATCAAACTTGTATTCATCCAACCACCATCTTGCATTTGAAAGAAGATACCTTAGTACCTAAAAAACCACAATCATATTTTAAGCCTGCATAAAGAAGAAAAAATAGGATACACAATAGACTAAAGCACAGTGTCACAGTTCAGCAAGATAGCACATACTTCCCAGTGGCCATAATTAAAAAGGCGAGAATCCCACATCCAGTGATAACCACGCGATCCAGAGTGGAAGTAATGACTATCCGTCCCATCAAACATATTCAGCCCATCCAGAGTGTTGTTCGAAGAATGGCTGGATTGTTCAAGTACGAGTTAAATAAAAGCATAACAATCAATGGCTCAATGGAAAATTTATAATAGAAAGATTAAAATACTGAAATGAATAGAGCCTGAATCAATATTATATTTTACTAAGGTAAGTTGGAACTATAATACCAACAGACGTAAGACAGCATCTTAAAACCTTAGACTGCTCAAGGAAACGCAAAAAATAACAAAACTCAAAGGACCTTTCAAATCAAGACACTTAAGTCCTACGCTTCTAATCCAGTGAGGACCACTGGTTGTCAACTGATGCAAAATCCCCATTATCAGTTGCTTACAAATCTATGTACATCCCATATCTCATACAATCAAAAACACCTAAAGCTAGTAAGCCATTAAGGGGTAGTTTTCAGTAAATCCCACAGCTTCATTATAAATTGTGTTGTCTTTGAACATGTAACTATTGTCAATCAATTTTAGAGGTCGAAAGCCCGTTCTAAGAGGTGAACGTTCAAATTATGAAAACTGAAGCTCCTTCGGCCTGCTACTTCTTTGGTTGTAAGCAAATGCAAAGGAGGTTCAGACTAACATAACAGATGTTGTCATAAAAATTGCTGAGGAAGCCATTTTCTGCAGGACGGACTGACAATGAAAAATAGAACTCCCCAACTGACTTTACACAAGTTATAAAAATTAATTGTCCAGAGAAAGCAAACTTCTAAGAAACGTGTAAAGTGCTAATTTGGTGAGAGTAAATAATAACACAAATTGCACAAGTAGGGAAAAAATAGCAAACTAGAATCGGTAGGAAATGTGTTAAAATTCTAATCGTTACCTGTGCACAATATCCATAAGAACAACTATGCCCAATTCATGAGCTTTATCTATTAGTGACTTAAGATCATCGGGGGTCCCACATCGACTGCTAGGTGCAAAGAAGTTTGTCACATGGTACCTGAACCACGGAAATTGAATGATAAAAAACTTTCAGAAAAGATGAAGAAAATGACAGTAACCTTTCCAAGAACAAATTTAAGCAGAACCAGCTTGGACATGCTTATACAGGAAAAGGTGTTTTTTTTAAAAAAAAAATGGTAAGTGAGGAAATGATAAGAAAAAACTGATTATTTCAAGAACCGTCAGTAATCAAACAAGTTGTAAAGAATTCATCCAGGAAGTACAAGTACATTATAAACTGGTGCATGTGAGTATAGCAGTGAATTGATTACCCGAAGCTCGCATAATATGAATGCTCTTGAATAGCCATGAGCTGAACGGCATTATAACCAAGTTTTTTTATCCGGGGTAGCACATCATCTCTGAAGTTGGCATAGGTGTTTATCATAGGTTCCTGGATCTCAAAAGGAAACTATTACAACTTGCTTATAAATATTACAAGCTACAATCATAAAAAAACATGCACAAAAACCATACACCATAAACAAACAAAAAAACAACTCTTAGGCATTGTCAAAAAATTTCCAGAATAAGATGTCCTTGCCTAATATAATATATATATATACATATATATATATATATATATATATATATATATATATATATATATATATATATATATATATATATATATATATATATATATATATATATATATAGAGAGAGAGAGAGAGAGAGAGAGAGCAGAGGAATGGATACCGTGCTACTCATTCCAACATGTGCCTCATAAATCCTCAGTGATTTAGGTTTCTTTGGCCGAGGATGTTTAAAAACATACTTTTCCTGTAAAGATGCTAAAAAGCATTGTTAGCGTTGGTACAAAGGTATGGGGGAAGAAAAGAATTGCAGAGGAAAGGGTGGGTGTAAGGAAAATCACCTCTTCTGGTGGATCATAGTATATTCCATTATATGGGATCTCACCGGGAGCCTGTACAGAGAACTTGATCCAAGCAGGAATTGAGTCCTTAAGGCCAGATGGAGTGTCCATACGGATCTACAATTTTCAAAAAATCCTGTCACTATAGACTATAGAGTAAATAATTGTTTTGTATATGGTGTGCTAAGAACAGAAACCATAAAATTACTTAGTTTACTCCGTACTAAATAGCTAAACTTAATGCCAGAAGTGATTGTTACTCCCAGTTGTAAAACAAATGGGATGAAATGATAGCAACCAATCAAACCCCAGATAAGGTCTGGACAAAATCAATCAATCAGACATGTATCCTCATTATAGGAGTTCAGCGGTTAATAAGTATGAAGAAATTTAAGAAATTGATGGGTAACAAGTTCTAACTTCTAAGATTCTGTGGGCATATATCTTAGAGACTATATAGCCACACATGGTTTCATGTCGAAGAGACCTAGAATGCCGCAACTTCCAACTTTTGCTAGAATCAACATATGTTCTGCACTTCTGCCAGAATAACTATAATTTCTGCCAAAGTAACTCCCTCCAACCCATAATGATAGTCCCATTTTTTTTATAAGAATGATAGTCCCATTTGACTATTCAGACATTTTAACAACCTACTCCCTCCGGCCTTAATTATAAGTAAAAAAAATGACTTTTTTTGCCTCAAATATAATCAAATATTATCATTCTCAATGCAATACTCAATAAGAGCAATTGTATTTAATGCTATTTTACCAAAAATACTCCTAATTAATTATTCACAAGTAAACATTTATTACACATTAAATATGAGGATAAGTTAGTAATTTTAACATATTTTTATTATAAAATCGAGAATATTAACTACTTTAACTTCTTTCTTAATATGTATAAAAGTAGTAGTCTTTTTTTTTCTTATATTTGAGGCCGGAGGGAGTATTTTCATTACCATAAGGTATACTTATTACCCCATTATTCCCTCTTCTTCCTTGGTTGGCACTCTCATCCTCTCCTCTCATCCTCCTCTTACTAGGTTGGCTATTTTGGAAGTTCAATGATTTTAACCTAACAATTTTGGAAATGAGACTATCTATTTGGGACAAACAAAAATGGCAATGGGAACATCCTTATGGGACGGAGGGAGTATTTTCCAAGGACTAAATGAAGTGTATTCCAACAGATACAACTTGGCAAATCCGATTCAGACGGCTAGGATGGTCCAAAGAAAAAAGGGAAGAGAATGGTGAATGGGGTATGATGCAATATTTTGCTAGAATTATAGAATCTTCAGCACTACCTCTACCTTCAAAGATTCTGTTGGCATATATCTTAGACTATAGAGGCACACCTGGTTTCATGTCGAAGAGACCTAACTTACCGCAAATTCCAACTTTTGTTAGAATCAACATAGGCTCTGCACTTCTGCCAGAATCACTAAAATTTCTGCAGTTTATTTATCGCATTAAGGTTCTGTGGGTAAATTAGTATGCAGTTCAATTGTAGAACAAGAATTATATAGGTATACCTGTAAATTTCTCAGGCAGACCTGCTTGTTTCAAGGTTGAATGGACCCCTTGTTCAGCCATTTTTACTCAATTTTCTTTACATGTACTTACTTTTTAAGGAAATCTCAGCACTATATAAGTTTTCTGTAATGCATATCATAGTTTTATAGTCTAACAGCTACAGTTGGATCATGATAATGTACATTTTTTATAGAATCACAATACTGTAGGAACATGATCAAAATCGACTTTCGCATGAATATTCTTCATAAACAACTGTTTCTTTTTCTTTTTTGGACAAAAACTTTCGTCAATAACCTCTGTTGTAAACAAGGTTACAAATAATTTGATTCGCCCCAAAAGAACACAAGGAATGTATATCTCTCAAGCATACTATGAACTTGAAGAGTGAAGCATTCAAATCTCACAAGGCCACTTAAGTTGAATTAGCAGTCGTATGCAGATCCGAACAAAGTTAACAAACTTTTACCTTCACTCTGGAGCCATGTGGAATTGGTGGAGAACCATCTGCATTGTTCGGCAAAAAGACCTCCCAAACACCAAACTCATCCTGTTCACGGCCATCGATATCGACAAATTCAAAAAACGTTACGTTAATGAGCAACATATATAATGATGAAAATAATAACAACAATAATAAATAATAATTGCGGGAAGCAAAACTAGGATAACCAACAGGGAGGAATTTAATTGAATTATAACTTCCATGCAATCCCTGGTTGGAGGCTCCAGCTGAGAGTCCAATCTTTATTATTCATGAGGGCATGACCACTCCCTAGTCCAAAGCACGAATTAACAAGCAACAAAGAGTGGAACAGTTTTCTACCAAAAGAGTGGAACAGTTCAGAGTGGAGGTTATATTCTGTTGGTCTACTCTGTCCTGAATTCGAAAGCACTCCCACTACTTAAAGGTCCTTGTAAGTCTAGGTTACTTACAGCACTTGCCATTGTGTTATCTGTCGTGAGGAAAATTAGACCTAAGAGTTAAGATTATACGTCGCAGCCCAAGGACCCCTCTGGCAGTTCCTGAAGAATGGAGAACAAGATATTTGTGCTTATGTCTAATCACATCGAGAAAGATATTCCTCTATTCACGAGATTATCATGTAATTTATGGGCGGCTCATTGCTCATCGGTTTATGAAAATATTTCAATAAATAAGGTTTTATCGTACTGCTTTTTCGAATGGGAAAGAGAGATCCCAATGTGTAAGAGAAACAAATTTGACATAATGAACAACGCCGCATAAACGAAACCACTAAGTTCAGGAGTAATCACAGCAAAGTCAAATATTTATCCCAAAGAAACACTCCTCTAGCATGTACTAATAGTTTGTATGAGCAAAAGCATACCCGGGTCATAACATCGGCATTTGGATTCCAGTGGTTGAAATCTCCAATAAGTGCAGCTGACTGGAAATGCAGTAAGAAAAGTGATGTATTAACAATGACAGACAGAAACATGACGGTAACAAGTCAATCTACCCTTCTTTGCATCACCGTGCTAAACAAAGACAACATCTCTAATGACCACATCCTGATAGACCTTCAACTAAGTAATGCAAAAAAATAAAAAATAAAATCGGTAACTTTTGATTTGGCTATATACACAACGTAAATTTCCAAAAACTATTATTGATAGCCTAGTGTCCTGCTGAGGTGAATTTAACATGGTTTTTGATAAATATTTCAATTTTATGGACAGCAGGGGAAATAAATGCAAGGAAAAAAACAAAAATAGGACCCTGATAACTTATATATACATTATTTTAGGTTTCTGCATTAAGAAGATGAATTCACGAGGAGACAGAAGACATCAGTACCAACAACCATCTCCTGTTCTAGCCAGTTAGGTATCTGAATCAAAGAACTAAAGTCAACCCTATCTATAGCAGTTTGGTCAAGATAGTATTTGCTGTGCTCCAGCTTTTATTTTCCAATATATAAAGATGTTCTAGGAATCACCAGGTTCATATCTAGATTATGGCCTCGTTCAAGTGGCAGCATATTCAAACTTAAGTAAGATCACATATGGTGGGTAAGTTCAGGGTATAACTTGCTGGTTATGCAGATTAAAATCAAATATTTGCAGCCAGCAGAATTTCATCTGAATGGCAGGTTGAAATAGCATGATTGCACACCAGAGCTATTGGTTTGTTAAAACAGATGCTCAAAAGTTCGGTTTCTTATCCTTGTTACAAGATAATTCCTAAGCCAGTGTATTCTTATCTGAGAATTTAGCTGGGAACTGGTTAAATGAAGATCAAAACTACAATAAAGGGAAATATGAAAAGTTTCCAGCTCAGATCTCACATATAAATGAAGCAAAACAAACCTTTGCTCCAGGTGCCCACTCCCTATAGGTAATACCTGTTCCACTGAAAAAACAAACATGGATGAAAATTAGCAACTGCATATTGATCCAACCATGCAATCATTTTCTTAGAAAAATGGAGATAAACAGGGAAAAATTAAAAAAAATATTGGTTCACATATGCTCGAATCTTTTAGAAATAAGTACATGCTTACAGAGAAGAAATTTTCAGTAAGTAGCATGTAATTAGTATGAAGAATATACTCACTCCGTCTTGATATGATCTTCCCACTTTTTTTTTTGTTGATACTACGAAGGTACTTTGAGCAATAAATTTAGGTTAGTTTAATTATCCTAATGAAAAATTAAAACTTGTTATTTATAATTATACACCATTATGAATCTATCAATTACAATTTTTAGATGTTTAAGATAATTAAATTAGCCTAAAATTATTGCTCAAACTACCTTCGTAGTAACAAAAAAAAAAAAGTGGGAAGATCATTTGGGATGGAGTGAGTATATATAACAGCCATTGTCTGAAAGTAGTATTTAAGATTATAGACAATCTCTAGTTCAGCCACAAGAATAAACCTGCTTCTTCCCCACTGAGGTTAAAAGGAAAAGTGATGGAAGCGCAGCATCCCAGTGAATATAAATGAGTTTCACTTGATTATAACAAGAATATGACTAATTGGTTCAGCATGCTTTATACCAAGTCTGGAAGCCTACATCGGGTTTCTGGGGATAAAGGAAGAACCACTATCACATAGTAAATAATTTTGTCTAGCAAAAGACATGTATTTACTAGTCTACATAGGGTCTATGGGGATAAAGAAAGAGCCACTAGGGAGAGTTTTGCTGCCTTTGTGGTCCTACTCTGCTCGAACCAGATTAGTCGGCATCCATCATGGTGACATGATAGCGGTAGTACGGACCAAAAAAATGTATGTTAATTGGACTGGACTAGAATGACCAGACACAGGAGTATATCTGAATATCAGATCCACCACTTGTTTTGAGATTTACACTAAATTAGTGTAAAAGTAACACTCCCGCACCAATATTGAGTCTGCATGGATAATATGAAAGAAAAAAAACCCGAAGGGTACAGATAACATAGGTGGAAATACAGGCAGAGAAAATGAAAGAACACCCTTGCTCTTGAGTAGAATTTTGTATTGTATTTATGTTGAAATACCACAAATTTACTTTTTCATGGCTAACATAGATGCAGAATATGAGCAGAGAGATATGATGTCACGAGTTATGGACAACAGATGTCTACATGTCTACTAACCACAATTTGAACAGTGGTTTCACTTTGAATCAGCATTTATATGAACTACCACCTTTAGTTCATAAGAAGTTACCAAAGTTTTATGTGCTAATCGTCAAGCTACCTAACGATTAACTCTCTTCATCAAATCTTAGATGTTTACAATGCATAAAAATAAGCACACAGTTAGCTTCGTAATCACATTTTAGTTTCTTGTATATCCTTTTATCAGCTTCCGTTCATTGATGAATTTCTCTGTCGCATCTTGGTATATGTCTTCATTTGATCATATTCTGTTTATGTCAGATAATGACCGAAAACTAAACAACCGTCGAGAAAAAAAAATGTTTTACCTGCGGTTGAAACCTAATTTCTCATAACCACGTGAAAACGCTTCCAAACCACCTTCAAACTTGTCAATAGCCGCGCGCATTTTTTTGTAGTGTCCATATCTGTAGATGAAAAGAAATAAATAGAATATTGGACAAGGTAAAATTTCACGCAAGTTAACATCCCATAGTAAAGTGGTGTTGTAGAGAAGACGAATAAATGCAAAAGATGTTCAATAGAACTGAATATTAGCTAAACTTAATTGATAGAAACATTAAAAGAGATGGCAATAAGGAGAATTCCCATACACTCATTCACTTGTGATGTGTCAGGGTATTTGAAACATATAGGGAACATGCGAAAGGCATATGTTATAAACAGGACATCCTTCATGGTTGAGATGTCTCCAACCCGCCAAAAGAACAAAAGGAAATTGCAAAAGAAACTGATGGATTGATACTTTCAGTAAAAGTACACAGGCAATGCATGATGTTCTGAAGGCCATAGAGGAGGACAAAAACAACAAAAAGAGTGCATGCACAAGCTATTATTAGCCATCAATGTACTTTTCTTCTGGATGGCTGGTAAACTAGAGTTACTGAAAAGCTTTTTTTTATATATGAAACTTCCCTACATCGCTGTCTGATACCATGATAGTCGTATTCAATAACTATTAGAAAAACAATGCACACAGATACATGAGTTATTACAAGCATACATGATCTAGTAGGCTCTAATCCAGATAACAGCAATATGCTGATTGAAATTAGTTATATGACAGCTTGTAAGCACACAATAATTCAAATAGAATCTTGGAACTACAATCATGATCAAACAGATACCACTGTTCCATGTTGAAGCAACCCATAGCAATGGGAATACACATTCACAGACTTTGACAATCTACTATTTTCTTCTAAAAGAGTTATCCCTCACGACCCAGTGTCCCCTGTTGACTTTATGCTGGTTTGAAGATATAGTTTAACTTCTTGGGCTTTTCCTTTGATATGCTCAAATACCTTTTAGTGGTGTCAAATCAAAGGGTCTTGTTCATTTTCAGTAACATATTAACAAGCACATTATAGACAATAGGCATAAGTACTTTCTTAAACTGAATAAGGAGCACTTAATTTAGGGAGAGTATCTTACCGGTACTCGAGATGTTCACGATGGCTTCCCAAAAGTGGATCAATTTCATATATTCTCTGCCCAGTTCCAGGAGGAGGAAAAGACATTTGTCTTAGAGCATTACTTTCTTCACTTATTACAGGTTGAGGAGCTAATGTATAGGCATCTGTAGTCGAACCTTCCTCAGTTAGAATTGATGAAGAAACAGAATCCTGTTCAGTGTCAACTTCAATGTAAGCACTCAATGATTCTATGTAATCTTTATCTTTAACTTCCTCAACGAATGTATCGGCATATAATATCAAAAACAGAGGTGCGTTTAGTAACATGAAAAGGTTGATTAAAGAAAAACAATGGTTTTATACGGTACCAATAGTCAAATATTAGTATTAAGAAATGTAGTCTTTGGAATGATGATAGTGATTTAGGAAACTAAATCAAACCCTGCACCTACAAAGTGATGGGAGCTCTGATAACAGGCTATCTTTGTAAGCATACGTAAACGGAATTAGGTTTTGAGATTGTGGAATCAAACATTAACATACTTTATTTCAATTAAAGAGCAAATCATAATAGATTCAATGCAAAATTGGTAGAATAAATATAATTGCAGCATAATGATCAGAAGTAGAGACTTCCGCTCAACAAATGGGCACATCTCGAAGACACAATCTATTGCTCACATTGATATCACGAGTAAAGGGATGCATTTAACTCTTAGAATGCCCAATGCCATTTCTGCACAGTAACATTAAATGGGTTTCTTCCCTATG
Source organism: Adenophora triphylla var. japonica (assembly GCA_022495995.1). Taxonomy (NCBI): domain Eukaryota; kingdom Viridiplantae; phylum Streptophyta; class Magnoliopsida; order Asterales; family Campanulaceae; genus Adenophora; species Adenophora triphylla. The sequence continues at coordinate 59,803 of JAFEMH010004775.1, forward strand.
GATAGGAGAAGGCTTCTACGTTCATGAAGACTACAGTATTCCTAATACAAAATCAGAAACAAGTTCTTGTAAAGATGTTTGGAGTCTGAGATCCAACAGGCAAGAAAATTGATTGTCCTACCTTGATAAGAGCGGTAACAACTATTTTCTCGAAACTTTCAGACAATGAATAGAAAAGGAGGAATCAAAATAGTTTTTTCGTTTTCCAAAAGTGTACACTTGAAGTGATATGCATTCTCGACGGGGTTCCTTCAGAAATGTCAACCAAGCATTGATACATCAAACAAGCTAATCTTGTGCAGTACTGATTAATGAAGAATTGAGACTGAAAATATGCAACTAAATATAACTAATAACTAGATCTAACCACATGGATCATTCACTCAGCAGCTCTACTTCCCCTCCCTACCAACCCAACCTAAAAAGCTAACAAATCAAGTTTCTGTAGTCAAGAAAACACAACAACTTTTAATATAATTCATGTTATAAAGTTCTCACGCTGTCTTGAAAGATTGCCCATTAGCAAGAAACACTGGCACATGGATCCTTCACTCAGCAGCTCCCCAGTCCCCTTCCAACCCAACCCCAAAACAAAAAGAGCCAAGTTTAGTTTCCAATGGCTAGCTAAATTTACATGTCATGACAAATTTTGGGGTAGTGACATGATTCCAAGTAATGCAAAGAGTTCCCAAGTGTCTAAGCTATGCTCTTCCTCAATATCTCAGCATCATTTGCAATAACTCAAACCAAAAAGTTAATAGACTAGAATCCAACAAATTGCCCTTGGTGATGGGTAAATTTCAAGATAATATCTCAGCACCGATGTGTAATCACCATCCTTATCAGCACCATTAATGGTATTATAATCAAATTTGAGAGTTTGTAATCAGTTCTCTTATCTTCTTCATCAGCTAAGTTCTCCATAGTTTCTTTTACACATCAATTTTGCAATACCAAATGGATAATTTGACTAGTTTTCAACATCTAAATGATACTACAAGAAGCATAAACCATGTTCCATATGAAAGTTTGTTCCAATACAATCCCGAAACCGTGGGAGGTCTGGGAGATGGAGGTAGGGACAACATTCACATACGTGAGAATCTTCTAATGTTGTATCAGCATCTTCCAATAGCTCTGTTGAGGATGAAGTAGCATCACTTTGGCTGTCAGGAACTAGCAGTTTCTTTGTTGCAGCAACAATAAAAGATGAGGAATCAGACTCAAAAGCAGACTTTCCTGCGGAAATCTTCCCTGCAGACAAGCAACAAATTAGGCACAAGAAGCACCAATTCGAGTTAACAAGGTGACACTTAATGAAGCACAAGAATAATCACAATAAGAAATAGGAAGGAGTAGATTGATGTATTCAGACCTTAAGCAAGTCAGCCCAACATATTTGATTCCTTTTTTTACCACTGATAAGAAATGTTAATAGGTCTTATAGTCGATGGACAAAGAATATATCAGATCATCGGATAAAGCAATTAATCATTAAAACCAACTTCAAATAACAGAATCTTTTTTATACATGATGAATTATATTACATCCGTCCCAATAGAAGAGTGACATTTGGCTAAACATGCAAATTAAGAAAATGGCCCAAAAATGAATACTCACCTCTTATATTTGAACTAAAATTATTCCCTCCTTTAGAAATGTGACTATTTTTTGGGACAAGTCAAAAGGAAAGAGGGAATATATCAACTAGCCAAGGCACTCCTACATTTATTACGCACTTTATGTCTCGACAGGAACTCCAACATGTACTTAGGCCTTCCCTTCTTTCATATTCCTCAAATGCGATACCCCAGGCTCAAAAGATCTAGACTTTCTTCAAGCACCAACTCCACTACTTTTCCCGCCATGGCTACGATGTTCATAAAGATTGTCCTAGTAACTATATGCAAAGAAGAAAGACTAGAAAATATTTCTCTACTTGAAGGGCCACTAGGAAGCTAGCTCATAGGGCTGTGTGGAGTCAAAGAAATTCCAAGAAGATTTGCCACATACCTATTGTATTGCATTCCAGTTTTTCATATGGATAAAAAGCAGCACGAGATAGTAACAAAGTAACAAAGGAAATATAGGCTCCAGTTATTATCCTAAGACATTGAGGAAATGCTGCAGGTAGAAGTGCCCCAGGGTTGAAACTAAGTGGTGTCAATTCCTCAAAATCTTTCTCAATGCACCCACTCCCCCACCCCGAAAGAGAAAAGGAAAGGGACTATCCTTGCAATACTGTGTTGATATTAGTCAACCAAGTGATTTGTTGCCCAATACTCAGTCTGCACATCACACTACGATTATTGAACTAGATAAATCCCACGACATAAATATAAAAGATTACATCTTCCATGAAACACAATTCTCCCCAATTCGATTCTCACCCGGTAATCCAACAACTTTATACTAATAAGCTCAAGTCTAGACTTGAAAGAACACCTTTCCATCAACAATAATCACCAAATTTCAACAAAATAACCAAAGAGAGTAATCCTACTAACCCACATTGAAATTGACAAACAAACTGCTTCATGAAATGCAAGCTTAAATTTACACTAACTAAAATAATAATAATGACAACAATAGCAAACAATGTGCACCCAATTCATCAAATTACAATCAAAAACACAAATTAAAACAAAAGGGTAATTAAGAAAACACTTACGAGAAACTGAGTGATTCCTGGAGGACAAAAGAGACAAGTTTGGATGAGTAATCCGTCGATCACCAAGTGAGCTTGAACCAGATGGAACACTACTACTGATACTAGTAGCAGCAGGTAATCGAATTCCAGACAATGTATAAACCATTTTTTCCTACAAGGGTTTTAGAGATTAAATCAAAAAAAAAAAAAAAACAGATCTAAAAAGGGGTTTTCCTTTTGGGGGATTTGTATTGCACTGAGTTCAAGGCGCCATGAGAACCGTGAAATCTTGAATGATCATCTCTTTAGAGAGAGAGAGAGAGGGGACATGTGATATTTAGCTGTGGGATTTTTTCGGCTAAGTGTGCATGGAGATTAGGTGTTGTGGGGCCCAACTGAAGTATTCCTGGATCGTTCATTTGAGAATTTGAAGGTGGTGAAGTTTATGTAAGCAAAAGTGTGGGCCCTTCCATATGGGTATCCATTTTTGGAAAGATTAGAAAATGATGGATATTCACAGTGTTACTATGTTTACTCCCTTTTTGCCTTTTCTACCCATTGAAAAGGGTAATCACTTTTTAAGGGCAATCACTTTTCAAATCAAAAATTAACATTTATGTTTTCATTACTTAATTATTTGTATGAGTACTATTTTTTGTGAAAAAATATTTCACTATGATTTTATTAGACCATTTACAATGGTTTAAACACCCCAATTTTTTCAACACTCTTTAAAATACGATATATCACCTTCTCTCTCTTTCACCTAATTATTCAACACCTTATTCAATTTTTAACCCCTACAATGGTTTCAACACCCTATTTTTTCAACACCCTTCCAACTCATCATCCTATACCCCACAACTTTTATTTTATTTTATATTCTTTATTTTTACGAAAAATGACGATAATTATTATTAAAAAAATACTTCATACTTAATTAAAAAGCCAAAAACTTGTAAAAAACGCGTTTTTTCTAAACATTTGAAAAAACGTGTTTTTCCAATCACGAGCTCTCTCTCTCTCTCTAATTTCTCTCAGTAGACGCAATCACCTTCTTCTCCGGCCAAGACCAATACCGCATTCTCCCTCAATCAATTCGACTCTTCCGCCTCTCTTCCACAAAAGCCATGAACCCCGAAAGAGATTTCCCTATTTCCCTCAACCGACGACCTCCCTCCTCCCCAATTACCTTCTTCCCCGATCTACTCTCTCCCAATTCCTCTCTCAAACCAACAACAACCGAGCTCTCCCTCTCTCCAAATCAACTGGCAACTCCCCCACCATCTTCTCCGGCCAAATCCACAACTGCCTCCACCGTGCCTCTCCTCAACAACACCGTTCCCCTGTCTTAGCCCTGAGCCGTTATTTGCGAATGAAGAAGAAGAAAAAGAAATTGGATCGAACGCATTGTTTAATTGGGATTGGGGTAGTGGACATTGAAATGCTTGCCAGGGTTTATGATGGGGTTTTTGCCGTTTGCAGATCGAATTTGGAGTGGTGGTTTCACCGTCCTCTAGTTTTTCAAATGCCAGTGCTCTAGTTTTCAAATGCCAGTACAATCTGTGGTGCAGAACAAATCAGTGCTTTTGCGTTTTGTGAATTTGAAAATGCCAGTGTACGTAATTTTTGAATGCCAGTACATGTTTTTTGGAATGACAGTCCATGTTTTTTTTGAATGTCAGCAAAAATGATTACCAGTGTTTTTTGAGTGCCAGTGTATGTGTATTTGAGTGCCAGTGTACGTGATTTTGAATGGTCAGTCCATGTTTTTTTGAATGCCAGTGCTTGTGTTTTTGAGAGCCAGCAAAAATATTAGTGTAACAAAGTGCCAGTGTTAGTGGAACAGAGTGCCAGTGTGAAGAGTGCCAGTTCATGTATATAAAAGTGCCCGTGTAAAAGTGTCAGTGCCAGTTTAACAAAGTGCCAGTGCCAAAGTGCCAGTGCCAGTTTACACTGGCACTTTGTTAAATTGGTACTGACACTTTTTTCACTGGCATTTTGTTACGCATGCACTGACACTTTATCACACTGACACTTTGTTAAACAGGCACTGACATAAACGGGGAACCCAAAACACGTTTTTTCTAAGTGACAGGAAAAACGCGTTTTTCATAAGACCAACTCAATTAAAAATAATAGATCATTGGAAAATACATTTCACTAAAAAAGAGGTTTTTTTTTTTTTGGAAAAATGAAGGAAAATTGAGAAATTTATATTAAGAAATAGTGTTTTTTTGTGTCCAAATCAAATGAAACAAGACTCTATTTATGAAGGAAAAAAAATTTATGAATTTTGATGTAAATAATTTTTTTTAATTTTTTATATAAGAAAATTAGCTTTGAAAAAATCAGATGAAATTTGAAAAAAAAAATCAGCGACCAATCATGAAATGTCAAGTGGCAAGGCCTGAAAAAAAAAAAAAAGGCCCAGACGCGCCCTTGTCTGGGCGTGTACTACACGCGCCATTTTGGACCAACCGGGGAGCGCCACATGGCTTGGAAGGGACCCATTTTTTTTTTCAACATCTGTTGAAAAAATTCAACAAAAACTAAAATTTTCAACAGTTGAAAAAAGCCTCCAATGGTTTCAACAACCATTCAACAGTTGAATAATTTTTTCAACAAGACCATTGCACTTGGTCTTAGTCAATTCAATCAAAATGTACTCCCTTCGTCCCATAAAAAGTTACACATTATTTTTTACGTGAAAAATAAGAAATAATGTTATTAAAGTAGAAATTGTGAGTGGGTAGGAGAGAAAAAATGGGATAGAGAATAGTAAGTGGATAGTTGTTGTTTGTGACTATGACAAGTGAGTCTCATGAATAAAGAAATATTAAAAAGTTTTTTTTTTAGGAAAGTGTGATTTTTAAGTAAGACGTATTAAATGACAAAACATGTAAGATTTTATGAGACGGAGGAAGAAGTAGAATCATTTTTATTTCCATTCTTGATAATTAATTAATGTGTTGTGAGGTTATCAGACCACTACCAACGTGGTGGCCAGAGGTTAGAAGTGTAAGCGAAAGAGAGAGATATAGAGAGAGGGTTAGGAGATTTTGAAAGAAAGCTGAAAACGTTATTATTGACTTGTTATAATTTTTTGTACATGACATGCAATTCATTAAAAAACAATGAACAAAATATTACTTTTTATATCACATTGCAACTATTTAATAAAATTAAAAGTCATGTTATAACAATTACAAATTGTATAACCACATATAAATTTGTGTACAACATAAATAATTAAATTGTAATTACCCCTTTTATCCTTAATAATGTAACATCCATCTTTTTCTACTCCCTCTTCTCCTCTTTCTCTCTCTCCCTACTCTCCCTACTCTCCCCTTCAAACTCTTTCCCTTTTTATCTCTCTACCTCTTGGCTAAAAAAAAAAACTCCATCCTTTTCTCCCACTTTCACCCATTCCTCCATCTCAATCGACCATGGTCGATTTTTTCATAAAATCAGCCCAACAAAGTTGAGTCCTCCAAATTCAATTTGTTTTAATCTATAGTATAAATCACAATCCCTTCGTGAACAGTACAATGAACAGTATCACATGCCAAATTTTCCATTTTGCCCTCACTAAGTTGTACCTTTCCCATTTTGCCATTAAAAAAAATTTAATTAAAAAAAAAACGTGTCCTCGAACACGGGCTTTTACTAGTACTTTCATAAAATCCGTCAACAAAGTTGAGTCCTCCAAATTCAATTTGTTTTAATCCTATAAACCGCATCTGCATCCAATTCTCCATACTTTTAGTTCAAGTTAGCCAAAAAAATAAAAAACTTGGACAGTCTTTCCATCGAATATGATCACCCCTGTCTCCCTACTTTCAACTCTGCTAAACTTACACTCCAATTATTAAGTCTTGTTTTTGCTCGGTTTAAAACCTCGATATTCCAAGTTTGTCTCAACAATTCTAACTTACTTTCAACACCCTCTTATGTCTCATCAATTAACACAGTATCATCGACAAACAACATATACCATGATATAATAATGTTTAAATTCTTAAGGCCCCTTCATCCCAAATCAAAACCTATAAAAATTCACATAATTTGCTAAATGGGTGTTCACGGTCCGGATTAATCCGATTTTTGTCAAAATTTTAAAAAATCAGGACCGGACCAATACTTCGGTTCTGTAAAAATTTAGGACCAGGACCAGATCATTACATTATCTGACCGGTCCCATCGGTCCGGTTCTAATGGTCCGGTTCCGCCGGTTATACAAATTACAATATACTACTCCCTCCGTCCCAATCTAAATGTCTCAACTTTCCTTTTTGGGCGTCCCATTTAAAATGTCTCAACCCAAAAAAGGAAAGTTTTTATTACTATTTCACCCACTCATTCTCTCTCCTACTTTACTTTTACACTCACAACATTCTCTCTCCTAACTATTCCTCCCCCTCATTCTCTCTCCTATTTAATTTTTCATACTCACAACATTTAAACTTTTTCTCTTTCCTACATCACTTTCCTTAATTCCCGTGCCGAACCCATTTTGAGACACTTAGATTGGGACGGAGGGAGTATAATTTTTTACAATAGCACAAACAAAAATTCAAATAAATATTATCACTAGTTACATCAACAAAAAAATAAATAAACAAACTGTCACAAATATTCAATATTCAAACCACAACATAAACACCATTAAACATTAATTGTTCACCTTCAAATTTAATCATAAAAATAGAATAAAAATTAAAATAAAAAGTTAAATACTGCAAGATCAAGTCGACTGTGCCACCATTAACTTCCAACTTAGCTACAAGATTGTTTGTTGCATAAATACAAAACAAACAAACAATATATATATATATATATATATATATATATATATATATATATATATATATATATATATATATATATATATATATATATATATATATATATATATATATATATATATATATATATATATGTTGTGGGTAAATTCGGGATTGCTATATCTTGAGTTGTTACCAGCATATCGACATCTTGAAACTCGTGGACAAGGTAAAAATTATTTACTTAATTAACTCATTATTTATTTCTGTTATATTTAATTACAGGGATAAAAGAATGTGGGGAAAAAAACATATTCAGTGGACTCCTTTCAACGGTTTGCAAGACCAAGTCAAGATGAAGATAATATGCCGAAATTATAGGGAAGTTTATTAGGATTTTTATCTTCAGTTATTTTCTATTTATAAGCTCATGGCTGAAAACACACAACACAATACAGAAACACACGCTTCACTCACACACAGTTCACATACCGTTTGTAATCCGCCATAGCTTCGTCTCTTGTAATTCAAAGACATTAATACAATTGTTTGGGAAGGTAGGTGCTCATAATCACCTGACGAGGTTTTGTGCCGGCGAGATAGTTATCTCAAGGGTTTTCCTCGTTACATGATCGAGTCATCCTAGTTACATTGTTACACTAATTATATTCCATTGCACCCTCCTTAGCTTTATTTCAAATTCTTTCATTGTTGACTGTTTTTTGCCAAAACAGTTTGGCACCCACCGAGGGGCCATTGGTTTTTTAATTGGTTCAAAATTCTTACGTTTCTACTATGTCTACCCAACCTATGACTTCCGCCGTCACCAAAACCCTTCCTAGCAGTGTGAATCCTCAAACTAGTAGCAGGTCGACAACCGGAGGCCAAGAAACATTGCCTCCTCCTCTGCCTGTGAATTCTGGCAGGAAGCAGATGTCGCCATCTCCTGATCTTGAGATCAAGAGCATGCTCATGCAGATGAAGAATCAGCTGGATCGCCAACAAAATAGCACCTCCTTGATAGCCGAAAGCCTGATCAAGGTGCAAAAAGATCAGGAGTTGCTCTCCAAAAGAATGGATGCTGTCTCTTCTTACCGGAGACTCATTGGAAGACTTCTTTATTTAACTGTGACCCGACCTGATATTCAGTTCTCGATCAACTTATTGAATCAGTTTCTCAAGGCCCCGAGACGTAGCCACATGGACGCTGCACTACGCATTGTTAGGTTCCTCAAACAAACCGCTGGACAAAATATCTTCTTACCTTCCGAAGGAAATTTGACACTTGAGGCGTACTGCGACGCTGACTGGGGTGGATGCCCAATGACGAGAAGGTCTTGCACAGGTTACTTTATGACTCTTGGAGGCGCACCTATTTCATGGCATACTAAGAAACAAAGTGTTGTTTCCCGTTCTTCAGCTGAGGCGGAGTACCGAGCCATGGCGACAACGGTCAGTGAGATTTTATGGCTTAGATGGCTTCTCAAAGACATTGAAGCTCCACAGTTACATGCAACAAACCTTTATTGCGAACAAAGTAACAAGGTATCTTCTAGTTGGCAAGTTGGGCGTTCGTGACTTACACACGTCAACTTGAGGGGGAGAGATACCACGAGATTTCTTCTTCTTAGTTAAGTGGTATATATCTTCACATATTTTATATTTATCACCTTACCTTTTATTTAGGATACTTAGCTAAAGGTTACATTCCCTCCTTTGATAGTGACGTAATCAGTGAGAAATTCGGCATTACCTGTCATGTGCCTTGAGCACCCACTATCGAAGTACCATGAGCTAGCAATGCTGCTCTTGAGGGAGGTAAACACTACTTTGCATTCCATGTTTTTCTTTTCAACCCATACGAACTGACCAGGTTTTTGGCGATGTGAGTTGTGATGTGATAGCATTCGTTCACTCATCTGAGGAACATCTTTCCCTAGATCACGAATCCTCTTGTAACAGAATGGTCTTATATGACCTGGTAAGAAGCAGTAATGGCACACAAATCTTTTCTTTTTGGTTGATGATTTTTGGTTATAAAAAGTTTTAGGTTTTGAGGAACTACTTTCTCCCTCTCTCAAAAAATTTGATTCAAAACCAAGACCTGTTTTTGAAAACTTGCTCACTTTGAGAATCTCATCAAGAGTTGCCTTTCCAGTATTCTGTTTTTCAAACGTTTTCTTGGCCTCTGTGAGTTCGGTTTTTGTTTTCTCAAGCTCAATGTCACGTTTAGTGAGCATGACCTCAAGTTTGGCTATAGAATCTTTTTGTTTATCATTTTCAGTGGATACATTTGTCAGTTCATCTTTAACTTTAGATAATTCAAGAGAGAGTTTTTCAGTTACCTTTTCAAAGACAGCAATTTTTTCAACACGCTTTTCCCAATCGGCATATAGTTCAGCATGGGCATCCAGTAGCTCGTTATAGTTTTCATTATCTTCTTCTTCATTTTCAGACTTCTGTTTCAGAGAAGAGGTATAACAGTTTATAAAAGATTCAGAAGATGTGATAGTAGATGTGATAACATCTGAAGCTACATCAGATTGATGTTCATGATTTGAAGACGAGATTTCCATAATTGCTAAGTTTAGCGATTCATCTTCGTCCTCACTATCACTAAGGGTCACACTTAGGCTCATCCCCTTTTTTTCAGAGTATTGGCACATTCATTTGCATAATGCCCAAACCCTTTACATGTGCCTCTACACTCGAACTGCTTTCGCATCTATTTTTAGAAAAACTAGTGGGTTTCTTGAAAGTACTCTCATTATCCTCTTTTGATTTATCAAAATTAGTTGGTTTCTTAGAAGGAAATTTGTTGTCTCTTTTATTTTTAAGAAACGAAGTAAATTTTTTTGTTAAAAGAGCAACATCTTCATTTTCCAAATTAGAAATATCGATTTCATTTGAGATTTCCTCAATCTCTTTTGGAATTGAGGATGCCTTAGAGAGAGCGTATAAGTGCAACACTTTCAGCCTTTATGTTGTTCTTGAATAGAAATGTTTAGTTCAAACATGGTTAGCTTACCCACAAGAGTATCTAAGGCCATGGTTGCGGTGTCATTTGCTTCTTCAATAGCAGCTATTTTAATGTTGAACTTATCAGTGAGAGTCCTTAACATTTTGCATACTAGTCTAGCATTTGAAATAGGCTCACCAAGTGAGAGACATTCATTTGAAATTTCTCTTATTCTAGCGGAATAACTTTTTATGTCCTCGCACTCATTCATCCTCAAGTTTTCAAACTTGGTCATGAGAATTCTCAACCTAGTGGCTTTGACACTATCATCACCCTCACAGTGAGCTTGCAAAATATCCCAGGCTTTCTTTGCTATATTTTGATTTAAAACAAGTCTAAACATGTGTTCATCCACATGACTTGAAATAGCACCAAGAGTCTTGGAATTGTAGTTTGCACTAGTGACCTCATCTGTGGTCCATTCTTCCTCAGGTTTAATTTTATACACCTTTTCGGAGGTTTCACCATCTTCTTCTTTATTTCTCATTTCAACCTTAGGAGGGGACCATGGAATAATAATGCTAAGCCATGCTCGTTCATCAATTGCTTTGATGAAGAGACGCATCTTAGCTTTCCAGATGGGATAGTTAGTTCCATCTAAAACCGGGGGACGGTATTGACTCAAGTGTCCTTCCATAATGACCACTCTTCCTTGGATCTCACTCAGTGAAGTCGAGTGTAGCTCTGATACCAATTGAAAGAAATGGAGCGGCTAGGAAGTCACAGAAGACTGATGTGAGTCCTGATGCTATCGCACCAGCACTAGCACAACAGTGAAATGCAGCGGAATAATAAAACAGAAATGAAATGAACACAGATTTAATACTTATCTACAGCAATATGCTGTAGACAATAAACTTCTCTTAAAAAAAACACTTTTGAAAATCGATTACAAAGAAATAATAAGAGAATAACTAAAATAACCAAAAGAACTCTCTTATAAAAACACTCCTCTCAAGTCTATATTTCTTCAGCCTTTCAGAGTGTATATTTCCGTATCTTGTTATCAGCCTTGGGACTTGTATTTATAACCAAGGACCTCCAAGCTAACGGGTAAGGATAAATCTTGAGGAAGAGCTTGATCACTTATCTTTAGTCTTCTTATCTTTGAAGCTTTCATTTATCCAATGTGAGAGTCCTAGAAAATAACCAAAACAATACTAAACAGATAATATGATTCGGTTAGATAGGTTAGTAATAATAAAAATTAAATATAAAATATTTACATAATATTAAATATAAAGAAAGTAACAAAACATAATTAAGTCAACCTTTTGACTTGGCTAAGTGTGATGCTATCACACTTTCAGGCTGCCACAAAATCTGCAAACAGCTGCAAGTTCAAGTCCATGATTTAAAAATTACTGGTAATTTCTACCCTTCCGCACTTGCAGGAAACGACATGGTATTGGGGATTCAGTGCTTGCTTCTTTGAACACAGTGCAGGCAAATTGGGAGCAGATGTTTATGATATTCTGGATTTATATAAAAATATAAATTACCAATTTTAAACTTTTGATAAATATTAAATTTAATTCCCTTGCCAAAGTTAAAAAGAAAAAAGAAAAAAATCATTGTCTTTCCCAGATTCACTTCAATCCTAAATTCCAATCAAAACCCGTGTTCCAAACAGGCAAAGAGGGTTATTATGCTAGAACATTTTAATTAATCCACCAGAAACCATCTGATTACTTACCCCTAACTCCAAGGTCATCAAGTTGAAAAAGATAGAAGAAAATCAAGGCATAATCCTTAATCTTTATACATACACATACGCATAGACACAAAAAAAAAAAAAGTATAATGAGCAAAGATATTGACATGTAGCCTAGATTTTCCATGATCTGAGAGAGGGAGAGAATGACCTGATATGGAGGAGTAGCAAACCGAATAGACGGACTTATGATGAGAAGCTTCAAGCCGGCGGTGGTTACTGGAGAGGAGAAGACTTGGTGCCGCCTCGTAATACGCTGACCGGAGGGGAGAAGATTTTGGCGGAAGTTCTGCGCAAATCACCGAATTAAGGAGCTACCTCTTATTTTTGAATTTATCTCCTTTCCGTTCGGGTATAGGATTGCGAATAATAAAAAGAAAAAAAAATAGTTTTGAAAAAATGAGATTTAAATTTTCTGTAAATTTTTTTTTTAATTGTTTGTGTCTTTATTTTATTTTATATACTCCTTCGGACTAAATAATTATTAGTCTCTGATTTGAATTTTTTTCCTTTTAAAAATAGGATTCGGAGTTTTTCAATTATATATACTCGCCCAGTTGCTTCTTAATTACTACTCATATTTTCATGCTTTTAAGTTTCTTTTCTATTCTTTTTCTTTTTCCTTTTCTAATATCGTTATTTCTTTTGAATCTCTTTTTTTAATCGTTTTTTCTTCTTCTAAATTAAAAAAAAAAATCCTCTCCCCAAAAGGAAAGAAAAGGAAAAACAATTCAAAGTCCTTATCCGGAAAGCAGTAGGAATTGGCTGACTTGCTCTATATATTTGTTTCTTCGTACGTTTTATTAAATCGTACCTAATAGGAGTGAAAGAGAAAACGAAGACGTGTTCTGAGGTACATATTGTTCATTGTTTTTTAATTGTTTTGTATTTCTATTGCTTTTTATTCTTTTTCTAAAACTCTTTAAAATTTCTTTCTCTTTTTAAAAAGTAGGCAAAAGAAGGCTTGCCCAGCATTATGGATCAAAAGAGATCATGGTCAGATCTTCCGAAAGATGTTTTGGACTTGATATATCCACTTGTAATCAATCGGTCACCTTGTCTAATGACTTTGATCCACGATGAAAATGTCAAATTCTATTATCCGATAACCGAAAAAACATACTGTGAGAGCTATTTGTCAAACCGATTTGAGCGAATCGCCTCCTCCAATTTTGGGTGGTTGCTTTTGAATGATGACAGTGGTTATCTATCATTTTTAAATCCCTTCAACAATGTGGAGTTGTTCGATGTTCCCAAACTATCTTATTATAATTACTTTCAAATATATCATTTTTCATCTCCGCCTACTTCATCGGACTGTACTATCATTGCAATGAAAAATGATAATATGAGGGGTACTAATATTGGAATCATTAAGCGTGGTGAAAAGAAATGGACTCTCACCCGATTCAAGAACATTGGTGGCAATTTTAAGACCTCCTTTTGCAACGTAGTTTTCTTTGATGGTCGTTACTACTTTGTCGGAGATGAATTCAATATCGGAATATTTGATGTCAATGCCAATTACTGGAAAGTTTGTGACAAGCATCTTGTATCCCGTCGAAAAAGTTACTTGTATCGTCCACTTGGCATGGTAGAGGATAATGGAAGAATGTTGCTGGTTTACGAGTCTCGTGAACATCAAGAACTTCATGTTGCAAGGTTTGATCCGTCAAAGATGATATGGGAAAAAGTAGATTGTTTGGGAGATGATAAGATATTGTATGTTAGCGAGTGTGCATCCTACTTGGAAACAGTTGTCGTAAAAGGAATGGGCAACAAGATTTACTTCCCTAAATTTCATGGAAGTAATGGTGTTTTCTATTCTTTGACTACAAAAAAGTATCACTCTTGTGATGGTAGATATTGTAGCAAAGGGCCTTACGGGTTGGTTCAGCCACGCTTCTCCACTTGGATTAAACCCAACTATTCTAACCCGAAGGCTGAAGAGGATTTGGGGTCCACGTCATCCGATAACAATTATGTCAAATATTTTTCAGATCCCATTACTACAGATGACCCCTTTTAAAGACGGTGAACGTGCAATGATCAAAATGCCCTCTCAAAGTTCAAAATAGTGGAAAGATTTTGTTTTTATATGTTCCTGGCTTCAGTTTTTTCTTTTTAGTTCTCTTATATCTTTTGTTTGCTTGCTTGAGACGGTATAATATCTTATAGTTTTTGTTTTCTTTGATTTGTTTATGTAATTATCTATAATTCTAGATTCAAATACGAATTTTAATAGATAAAAGAGGGGGGGTGTTACTATAGGTCCAAAATTAAAAAATCTTAAAAATGAAGATAATAGGAGGGGTCTAATTGAAAGTTACATATGAATAAGGAGATACAATGTTTGTACAACTTGAACCCATAGCAATTCTCGCAAATGCATAACATTTTCGACAGCTTTCAATATTTGTTTTTTGTTCTAATTTCAAAAATACAACGAAAATTAAATTAACCTAAATTTAATATTGTACCAAAACTTCCCAGCAGTTTCAATTTGATAGCGATTGATGAAAACCATAGTAAAGAGACACCAAAACTCTAGTTATCATATGAGGTGAGAAATCTTTTTGGCCTCCAAGTCTTGCAGCCGGAGAGTTACAGCTCTCTTGTGAGCTTCCAGTCCCTCGACCTCTGCCATAATAGCCACGTGCGGACCAAGCTTTTCTAGGCCTTTTTCTGTCAAACTTTGAATTGTTATGTATTTGAGAAAGGAGTCCAGGGACACGCCACTGTACATTCGCGCATAGCCATATGTAGGTAAGACATGGTTGGTCCCACTAGCATAATCTCCAACACTCTCTGGGGTCCACGGCCCCAAGAATACTGAACCTGTAGGAAGTATTAGCATGGAGATCATTTTCTTGTGTAGATACTAAGGAAGCACATTTGGCAAAGAAACCTAAAATGTTTAACTAAAATCATAACACACTTCCCGGCAACCTATTAGTACTTGTTAATGAGAAAGAACTACCATGAACGATCCTAGAATAAAGGTTCTTGTGTCTCATTTTCAACAAATGGATTACCAATGGAAAAAAAGACCAGAGAATCAAATCCTACAATGCTGACCTTCGCCCCGGGGACATTTACCTGATTCCGGTGGGAAAAAAAATTTACCCAAAAACTCAGCAGGTCAGTTTGGCGGGATTTTTAACACATGCCACTGATTAGTGGATAAAATTCCCTTACCTATTTTGGAAAATGATTTTTTTTTTTAAAAAAAATCACCATTTGTAGTGAGCTCATGTGATTCCGCTCTTCTTTCACAAGTGTTAATTGTATTCTTTCTTCTTTGTCTTGATGCAAGTTATTTAACTTTATGCTAATACATTACTGATCATATATTCATAATTTGGGACATACTAGTCTATATACTATACCTAAAACTTTATATTTTACACTGTTTGCTGCTTAAATTTTAAAATATACTATTTAATACCTAATATTGATAGTATGCCATGGGCAGCGTACTGATTACTCCCTCTGTCCCGAACTGATCTTCCTACTTTTTTTATTGTTGATACGGAGGTATTTTGAGCAATAAATTTAGGTTAATTTAGTTATTCTAATGAAAATTTAAAATTTGTTATTGATACACCATTATAAATATTATCAATAACAATTTTAGATACACATTAGGATAATTAAATTGACCTAAATTTATTTCTCAAAAAACCTTCATATTGACAAGCAAAAAAGTAGGAAGATCATTTCGGGATGGAGTGAATATATTATAGTGTTTATTGTTTAGTATTTAGCACTTATCAAGACAACTACATTTTAGTAAACTATTCACTAATAAGATACAAAAATGGCTTCTACACATCATGAATTAGTCTTACAGTTACAGATTATTTCTTTACCTATATATTGATTATATGCTTTCTCATATTTGTTCTGTATCTTACGAGACAATACAATATATGATATTTGGGACACCCGGTTCACGATTCGAGACACAATATAACTATGGCTTCATCCAATAAGATATGTCTTCGGTAAAAATTCTCAATTATCTCATGTTACAAGTCTAGCGCACTTTAGAACTTTACCTGCATTCTCGATGAAAGTCTCCCACTTCTCTGCATCTTTAACGTTAATGATCAGATGTTCAGGCGCATACAAATTTGAGAAAGTAACTGCCTGAAAGTTGCAATGACAACGCTCGGTTTAAACAATGAATGCAAGAAAGGAATCATATTGGAAAAGGAAAGGTGAAGCGATGAAGGAAAAAGGAGCAACCCAACGAATAAACACTCGCACACATACACACACATATATGAGTTGGTTACTCAAAAACAATACAGTAGAATAACTAGTGGAGATAAGTTATAAGATATCAATTCTAGAAGTGCCAACTGCAGAGTGCATGCCACTACCATGGCAAAATATGGCAACGTGGATCACATTCTGATTCTTTTTTCTTCTACTTATAGAATAAGGGCCATTTTTTGTGAAAATGAAAATGAGAAAAGCAAGAGAATACTACTACATCTGTCCCAGAATAAATGTCGCACTTTCCATTTTGGTTTGTCCCAAAATAAATGTCCCGTTTGTCGCGTTTCCATATAAGGAAAGTGAATTTGTGCAATATTAACATTGTACTAGTGATGTACAATCTAGTAAAGCATCTTCCTTAAAACGTTGACAAGTCAACTGCGATGGGACGGAGGGAGTACAATCCACCCAACAAAAAGCAACCAAGGACTAGACTTTCAACAGGGATCTGCAACAAATCTCCAAATTGGGAAGACTAAGAAGCATCTTTGTCAAAGCGCTATGTGCTTGACTTGAGAGCACTATTGAGCGGCTTTCCAATTATACACTCTCTAATGACAATATGAGAGACAAAACTCAAGGTGCTGCTATTATTACAGGATCCAACAAGAGACAAACTCAAGGAGTTGCCGTTATCCAGAACTTTCAACAAAATGAGTAGTAGCAATTATTTATAAATTCATATTGACTACAACAAGTGTCTTTACTAAAGAGTATATGCTCAACTTGAATCCATTGTTTGGTGGCTTTCTAATAGTCCTTTAGCTAGAGATAGTATATGTACCTTCTGAAAGAAAATGGCCTCAGTTTAAGGCCATTTTTTTTTTTTTGGGGGGGGGGGTGGTAATGCACGCTGCTTTCTCTTCAGCCAAAATTTGAAAAACTGTACAGTAAAGTAGCATACCCTACTCATGCTTAATGATGCCTGACACACAATACCATCCCAGAGACGAAGAATATTTGCACAATTCTTTTAAAATAAATGTCTTGCAGAACATAAATGTGTGTAGCCAAACATTTATTTGATAGTTAAACAAGATAAGGCCTTAAATGAAAACATGAATTGAGAATCCAGCAAGACACGGGTCAACCACTGATAACGTCAACCATTGATAACGGACATGAAGGCAGAGAAGAAAATGGGGACATGAGAAATTATGGAGTGGCCTAACCTCAACCATATCACGAGCAAACACAGTAAAGCTGTGGCTTAAAGCTTTTGATGCAAACTCTCCCCTCGGAAGACTTTGGCACTGCTTGCTGATTTCTTCCTCAATGGCCCGTACATCTACATCATCACCAGCAAGTACCAGAACAACCTGGCTATCCGGACCGTGCTCAGCCTAACAGTTGAAATAAGACAACTTGAGAATTCTAAGCATGAAATACCAGATAACAGTTTTTTTTTCTTTTTGAATATGTAATTATGTACATTAAATAAGAATAAACTGGATCTGTGCCAAACCAGTGACATTTCATTAGTCAACAGAGGGCCAGAGGTTACTAATATGCAGATCCTTGGCTATAAGATTATTAGTACCAATATATTATCATGACAAACAGAATCCAAAAATTCTGAAGAAAATTGGAGAATGAAGGATCTGAAAGACTAAAAAGTCCCCTTTTTTTGCATGTTTTTATAGACATATATATATATAGACACACACATATATATAAGCAAACAAGTAAAAATATTAATGTCAACCAAGTGAACCTTGTTACCCTAAAATAGACACATAGTTATATATCCCATCAACCTACAATTCTGAGGACTAACTTACATCCACTCTACTTAATCAGTGACACAAACATGTGCAACTATCTCATGTTTCACTTAAAAGTTAAAAGTTATAACAGCAAGCTTCTCAACATATAAGAGATCCTCTTGCTTCACCCTCCAGCCACACTAACTTACATCCACTCTACTTAATCTGAATTTTTGCAGACAGAACCAGTTAGCCATCATACACCCAAACAACCTAAACTATGCAAAAGCTCCACCACAAATAGGCAATAATTACAGTATGATTAACTGATTCCCCATGTCAAGATGCTCTCATAGGACGTGGACGATTCAAAGAAGCCAGGCTATGATCAATAATAAAAGAGATATTCATGCTTCCAGGAGAACCAGACTATGATAAAATATAAAAGAATGGTCCAAAGATGTTATCCCCTTTAACAAGGGTTAAGGAATGTCATCATTGTAAAGACCATAACCAACTTCCTGAAATATGGTCCCAAGAAGAAAAATATATATTTGAATAAATCAATATGTTAGAAATTAGTTATATCACCAACTGATGACATGTTTGGAATACAAGTGAAAACCTGAGAAAGTAGATCTGAGGCTATATGTACTGGATTGGCATGTTTGTCAGCAATGACAAGCACTTCTGATGGTCCTGCTGGCATATCAATTGAAACCATAGCCTCACTGTTCTGTAGCAAAAGTACATAGCCCAGTCATTAAGATGGAAGATCTACAGCTATTAACATTGCCTAACAGAAATGCAGTTAAACGACACTTGTAAAGGTTTTAGAACTAAGATAGAACGATATATAAACATACTTGGAGTATCATTTTTGCCGCAGTGACATACTGATTTCCAGGCCCATATATCTTCTCAACCTGAGAATCATGAAGTTGTTAATTTCAAGAAATAAAGTACATCCACACGTAATAAGAACATAATGCCTGAGAAAATACTCTCTTTTCCTCTGGTCTATCGTTCTCCTGCCCTGAAATTTATGACTCTACTAACGCTTTGGATACAAACTGGACAGGCAAACGTTTAAACAGTTTCAGGTGGCATCATAAGACTAACCCTTGGAAAGGAGAATATAATTAACAATCAACATGTGAAAGAATGCTTGACCATCGTTGAAGCAAGAACTCATTGTTTACTTATTAACAGTGTTCTAAAAATCGTTCGCCTAGATCGTGTAGGCAGTAAGCCCCGCCTAGGCGCTAGGCATTCATAAAACACCGCGCCTAACTTCAAATCCGCCTAATAATGCGTTCCTTCAGAAAATCGCGCCGACTAGTCGGGCTGAACGCCTCTTACTGCCGAGATCCGACTTCCTATATATATATTTTTATAAAATACTTGGTCCTAAAAAGGTGTCGTTTCTTATCCGTAAAAATTTCAAAAAATCCTCAAAGTAAAAACTTAAGCCGTGAAGTGATTCATTGAAATTTCAAATCTCAATCTAGGTCTTACAAACGAAATTTCCAAACCAGTTCTCTCTTCATCTTCATATTCATCGGTTCATTTCCAACATCAATTATTGAGTCACGGCTTGAGAGTCCTCGCCATCACCCTCCATCTCGCAGCCACATTAAGTTAATACATTGGGATATTATAAATCGTGTATAAAATCTCGGCCCCGTCCAGGCGTTCTAGGCGCTAGGCCTGGCTCCGTCGCCTAGCGTTTTTTAGAACCTTGCTTATTAAGTCTAGAACATATATCCAGACACATAGTAACTCAATAACTTTTAAGCATTCAGAACACCTCAGAATCTCTTACAAATTTTTAATTGCGGATCAGCAAAGTCGGTGGTTAACAATATCGTGCCCAAAATAAACTATTTTACAAGCATAAAACTCTTAGATATGACATAATGCTCCAAAAACTACCATAAAGACTGGAACTCTCTTTATAACGCCATAGTCACTCCTTTACAATAAGTACAAGGAGGCCCAGGATGTGGTAAGCGGTGGGCTTGATTGAATCTCAGGGGAGGATCAGAATTATTAGAAGATTGTCTTTGGACTCTGCACCAAAGGCCTCAGCCTATAATGGAAGTGCTAACCCCTAAATCTCTATACCTTCTTCGGCTGCCTCGTCCACGAACATAACAACACATGATCGCTTATGCTGCCAAGGAATATTGTTACTCTTTGTACCAAGTCCTCTGCGGGATTATGGTTGTGTGGTTAATACTTGGAGATGGAAGTGGGAATAAATCTAACAAAGGTACAAGGTCAAGGTTACTGTAGCAAGCTCATTGCCACTAAAATGATGCAAGGATCCATTTATAGGCATAGAAAAACAACTCACGTGCGATCATGTGTGGTTCATACGACACAGCGTTATTTTCTTCTTGGCTTGTCCGTACATATGTATTAGCTTTTGCCGTGTGCCCCCATGAGAGAACCATCCAACAATTTCTCCCTTAAGACATTAGGTCATGTATTGCCCTGTGATATGAGGAAATATACTTAGTTAGGTGACTTCTCCCACATCCTCTTAGCCGACCTCCCTAACCTTGTCTTTCAGGGGAGGTCAAATAGTGGATCAAATCAGCACCAGTGTTATACTAGGTCACTTTATATTCGTATGGGATTGTGATGTGCTAGAGAGCTGCAGAAAAGTTTTTCCACAAGATTGTATGTGGAAAAGAGTTACGTGTGCAGGAAAGGTTCTTCTACAGTTATCATAGCATCCCATCTTCATATAATCAGCTCCACAAAAGTTTGAAACTTCATATAGGCTACGTTACTCAAGATCTCTTTCGCTCTATGTACATATTTAAGAGGGTAACAGCCTCACAGAGATATACTCCCTCTGTCCCTAAATGAATGTCGAAAAAGTTTCAAATTTGCTCTTGGTTAAAAGCAAATTTGAAATTTTTTGACATTCATTTAGGGACGGAGGGAGTACTATCTATGTAGTGATACCTTAGGACAAGATGCTGTTCCCCACGCCATGGCAGAAATGGCCTGTAAGAGATAAAGAACATAAAACACTTGGAATAAAAATAACTACTACATTGAAAAAAATTTGAGAACAGTAAATACATAATCCAAAAAGTGTTCGTAGTAATGCTTAAGAACCTGAGCTCCTCCCGCTTTAAGAATGTGGGTCACACCAGCCTTCTTTGCACAATAAAGCACCTCCTGCATGAATTGATTTGTTTCTCAATACATGTAATGTATTTAGAAGCCTCATCATCAAGATGAAAATAAGTACCTTACAGATGCTACCATCACTAGCAGGAGGAGTAGCAAGTACAACAGTTTTACACCCAGCAATCTGGGCCGGCTGTTGCATAAAAACTAAATGTCAACCAACAGTCATTCATCTGTATCCATCACACAATTCAAAACAAATGCATTTGACAGGACAACCAAGATAACTGACAAAATTGAGTCTATCACCATACAATTGCAAGCATGAGGGCAGTTGAAGGTAAAACTGCAGTGCCCCCGGGAACATAAAGACCGACAGAAGAAATGCTCCTTGCCACTCGTTTGCACCTAACACCCTGACAGTTGGAATATTAGAACTACAAGAAGCAATACCATAGGCAGCCATTAACTACAAGATTGTTAAACAGCATGTTGCTTACTTCCATGTTCTCAACAACTTTCTCAACTGGCATTTGGGCAGCATGAAATGCATAGATGTTGCTGTATGCCACATCGAATGCTTCCTTAACAGCTGCATCAAGCTGGCATGGAAAAGCATAAGAACTTGAAACACTGATGGCCAAATTCGTTAAAGTAAAAATAGCATATGATGCATAAGTCTGTTTTTTCACTAAATGCCTACTCCTTTGGTCCCATTATAAATGTCGCACTTTACTTTTTGGTATGTCCCAAAATAAATGTCGCGTTTCTAAATTGGGAAATAATCTTAGTGTAATTTTACCATTGTACATGCAATGTACAAGCACCGCACACTCCTTTAAAACGTTGACAAGTCAACTGAGACATTTATTATTGGGTGGAGGGAGTATTGAATAAATTTAGAAAAATTAAAACAAAACACAAATTCTGATACTCATTGAGAACTTGAGCAAATCATTTTGAATGTAAAATCGAAAAGGAAACAAATGGATAAAAAGGCACCTTCGGATCCGGAAGTTCAAGAACATTTTCAACTATTTTTTCTAGTTCAACTTTGTCAAACCGCACAGTATAACTGCAAAGGGAATATAAAATACAATCTAGTAAAACCTCATTATTGCAGAAGATTAGAGTTAAGTCGAAATCATTTTAGCCCAAAAAAAGTATTACAAGTATCCAAAACAAGCAGGTATAAATGAAGCACTGACTCTTTAACAGCAGCATCGCCTCTATTGCGGACATCGTCAACAATGGGCTGAACCTGATAGAGTAACAGTGCAGAATCTATCAAATCTTAATCAATCAAGTCAAATATTCAAACCCCCAAAAAATAATTATAATTTATGAGACTAGCTAAATGTTTCATTGAGAGGATTATTTCTAGACTAACCGTAGAGAAAATGGAAGAAAAATTGATTCGGGGCCTAGTCTTAAGGTTTTCAACCTCAACCTTGGTAAGCTCCGATAGCTTATATGATTTCATTGAGCATCTAATAGCGTTAATACGCGACACTGCGATAAAAATCAGGAACAAGATATTCAAATAAGAACAGAAAGTAAAAAAGAGGAGTTATCTGGGCGCAGTAAACTCTTGTAAGAGACAGAAATTCAAGTTTTATTCAAGTCCAACTTAATTTCAAGAAAATACTCCCTCCGTCCCAAAATGATCTTCCTACTTTTTTTCGCTGTTGGTACATATGAACTTTGAGCAATAATTATAGGTTGAATTAATTATACTATTGTAAATCTAAAACTTGTAATTGATAAACCATCAACAATACTATCCATAAGAAGTTTAACATTATCATTAGGATAATTGAATCAACCTAAAATAATAGTTCAAAGTTCATTTATATAATTTTGGGAAGGTGGGAGTACAAGCAAGCGAAGCTATGCCATCAAAATTTTTGACTTGTCAAATGGGACTACTATTATGAGATGGAGTAGATCTTATTTAAAAAAACGTTGCAAAATTGATAGTCCTGAAGATCCCGTATATCTAATATTTTTTCGGGCAAATTGCACTTTTGTACCATTAAGTTTACAGGCAGTTGTAATGTGGTACATAATGTACCAAAAGTTACAATTTGGGCCATCATGTTCACACAAAGTTGCAATCCACAACAATATTTTACAATTTTATTTACTTATTAATTCTGTTAATTATATAATTTATATTTACAATTTTTTCAATTTTTACGATTTCCAAAAATGAAAATTCATTTTTTTTTCAAATACACACCTAACTTCCACCACCATTGTTTCTCCCCCAAAGCACCACCATCATCTTCCACCTTTTCGACCCTCCCATAAACACCACCCTCCATCATCACTACCCACCACCGTCCAGTCAATCATCTGGATCTAAGTTTCAACACACACGCCACCATATCTAACCCAACCTTTGAAGAACAATATCCATTTGGTCATGCGGATCTGAGTTTCAACAAAACCCAAATCAACAAAATCACATAAGGGGAGCCCATATCAGCAAAATCAACGGAAGGGAAACCAAATCTACACACACATGAATAGAGAGAGAAACAAACCCAAATATAGAGATAGAGAGAGGTGTGTGGCAAGAGGGAGAAGAAGAAGGGGCAACATTTCCGGCCTGTTGTTGTGGCATCAACGGTGTCGGGTACGCGGACAGGGAAGGTGGAGGAGGGGCACAGGTCAGGCAAGTGGGGATAGAAGTTGGGGAGGAGATCGGCGGGCATGATGGGGAGTGAACGTTGGAGGTGGTGGAGTGGGGTGGTGATGAAATTGGGTAAGAGAGAGAGAGAAAAAAAAATTGGTCTTTGATTCCTTTTTTTTCCCAGATCCACAATTTGTGGAGTTTAAGGTTAGGTTTAAATATTTTTAGCCTCGTTAGATTTCTGAATTTACACTAAGCCCCCTAATACCTAATATCAATTACAAATTCATCCGGCACGTGGAATTTTCAACGAACCTGTTACACCTCTAATCCATTTTGTAAACGTTTTCTAACTGACGTTCGTTATATTTGACAGACATCCAAAATTGCCGTGGATTGCAACTTTTGTAAATATGATGGCCAAAACAATTGTAACTTTGATACATTATGTACCACATTGCAACTGCATGTAAACTTAATGCTACAAAAGTGCAAGTTGCCCTATTTTTTCATAGCATTATTTTCTTTTCAAGAAAAACTAAAGAGGCCACCAAACCAAAAGAATACAAGTGATATACCTGCGGGTAGACAACAAGAACCACGATACCTATTATTGTTGGGGCCCTTTATTTGAAAGTGACAAGCCTTGTACGACTTTGAAAAACAATTGCTCCACTTACTAGAGAGAAGTTGACAATCCATCACCACCTTCAACTGAATAAATAAGAGTGTAACTAGAAATGCATTCTTAGAACTATAAGAGGGACTAAGCACCTTAGTTTCCATCGGCATATATGTCACGAAAATACACAAGGTAAACGAGAAAAAAGAGAACCAAATAGAACTATGCTTTAGCTTAACAAAACTAGCCCATACAAAACTACTCCATGGTCCATGGATAAAGGAAAGTGCGTGAATTATGCAGGGTTATTCCCTCAGATAGAAAAGATTAATTTATGGTGTTCGTATCTTGTTTAATAGATGCTTCCAAGTGTGATTCTTATGTAGTTCAATATCGAGCTCTACGTAGAATTTTTTTTGACCTTAGTGCTCTTTTTGTATTCAATATTGTCCATCCTGCTTCATTTTTGTACAAAATTCATTTGAAGATGGTTTGGACAGAAAAAAGAGATTACCGATCTACAAACGAGCTCGGAGTAATTTTTTTTTTAACCAAGTGCTCAATATATGCTAAACTGGTAATTCCACCCTAGTTCATTATTGTACAAATTTCATTTGAAGATAGTTTGGAAATAAAATGAGATTACCAGAGTACAAATGAGCACTACTTGTTCACTTCCTCCAGCCTCTCCCACATGTCAATTTTTAAAATACAACAAAAGGAATCAGCTGATATTCAAAATAGAACAAATAGAATCAACATTCTCGTACGCCCACACCCAGGTTGCAGAAACTAGTTGCTTGGAAAGCATAATGATTCCACTGCTTTAAAAAAAAAAGAGAGGGATGAACCAACTGAAAT
This sequence comes from Adenophora triphylla var. japonica, assembly GCA_022495995.1. Classification (NCBI taxonomy): domain Eukaryota; kingdom Viridiplantae; phylum Streptophyta; class Magnoliopsida; order Asterales; family Campanulaceae; genus Adenophora; species Adenophora triphylla. Next base: position 85,241 of record JAFEMH010004775.1, read on the forward strand.
GCAAAAGGACAAATGGAATCAGCACTCTAGTACACGCACACTCAACCAGTTTCTTAGAAAACGTGATGCTTCTACTGCTAACTGAAATTCAAAATAGGAGAGAGGAATCAACAAAATAGCATACTCGGTTCACTTGAAATTCCGGAATCGGCGACCAGAGGCGGAGGTCCACGGTAGAATGGTTATGGTTATTTCCATTAGAAACAATTCTTGATAATCACTTGTTTGTGACCCTTAGCAAGTTGTACATTATTTTTAAGGGAGGCTCCAACTAGGCTAGTCTTACCTATATGTCAAAAGCCATGTGACCATTGAAATGCATCAAAACAATTCTCTTAATTTCACCCATAATCTTAACAATCTCCAATGCCATTAATAACTGGTAAGACTAGTATTCAAGCCCGCCTTTCCAAAATAGAAATTAGAATGCGCAAAGGGTCATGGAAAAGTGGTCAACAACATGTGTCTCAAGCGAAAACAGACACCCATTTTGCCGCAAACCTCCCGTCATCAGTCAAGGAATCCGCAGTTCCTAGTGAATCTAGGAATGGTCTTTTTAAATCCCGTACTAGGTTTTCAATTTCAGTTAGTAGTGGGAGCATCACACTTGCTAAGTAACTAGTTAATGCAACTTGTGTGTGCTCATATTAGAGTGTTGATTCCTTCTGTTCTTTTTTAGACCTACGGGAGGACAAATTTTGTCTAGATAATGTGAGAAATCAGTGCTCGTCTGTACACTAGCAAATGCATTACCTTTCCATGCCAATCGAACAGCATTCAAACAACATTTGTACAAATAATGAAGATAGATGGAATAACAAGCATTGCATGGTAAATGAGCACTTAAGGTCAACACTTTTTACATAGAGCATGATATCAAACTGCAAATGGAAAACCTCGTTTGAAAAAGCATCTACCAAACAAGGTTCGGAATAAGTAATCTCGGAGTTCTATCCAGGGGAATATACATATATAGTTATATACTACTCCCTTCATCCCACTTGAAAATGTGTGGTTTGATTCAACACGAACAAAACCGTTGTTGTTGGTTGGTCGAAAAATAAAGGAATGAAAGAAAGTGGTGAAAATGGAGGCTTGGACTTTGGAGAGCAGATGTAATCGAGAAATAGAGAGAAGGAGGGAGGTACCCATTTGCAGACAGAGCCACATAAGAATGTTATGCAGTGCCGTCAAGATTTAAAAAAAATGTTCTCACCAAAAACCTTAAAAAATCTCAAACTATGATAAACAACGAAAGAATGTCATAAAGTTATCCAGAAATTTAACCAAACATTCAGATTGCAATAATTTCAAACATCAAAGATTTTTTTGTCAATCCTGGCAAGATTTACATAGCGTCATAGTTTCGGACTTCTATTTCATCCCTAAAATGAGTCTCAGTTGTTGTTTAGATTGGTATTAAGCCAAAAAAAATATAGGCTTGAGCATAACTTAGGGAAATCAATTATCAATATGAAGGAACAACATAAGCAAGAATAAATCAATAATGTCACTCCTGTTATTTGTGTTGTAGCTAAACCCTCCCTCAGTCCGAAAATGAATGAGTGAAAAAATTTCAGTTTTGCTCTTTGTCAAGAGCAAACTTGAAAAAAAAAAATCGGTCATTCATTTTGGAACGAAGGGAGTAATATACATACATATATATATATAACTTTGTAACATGCTAACCTTTAAGTATGGTTAGGGTTCCAAATCAGGAATTGATTAAGAGCTTGAACAATGGAACCTCACTCGGAACAGAAGGGACAAAGGAAATAATGCCGGAGAAGAGCAGAGTTGCGGCCGACCCGTCGCCGTGCCTCGCCGCCGGCTAGTTTGTTCCACCGGTCGATGCTTCGCTTCTCTCCTTTACTCAGAAGCGAAACTCGTTCGTGGGGTTATAAATTGACCGTTTACCCAATTTATTTTCTTTTAAGGAAAAATTAAAAATAAGTCAATAAATAAACTTACACTTGAATCCTCTAATTTGTAAGAAGTTTCAAATTTGACCAAATATTAGCAATAATGAGCATTCCGAGACAATCTCTCCCCCTTTTTTGTTAGTTGACAAAACTCTTGGGCTCCGTTTGTTTCGACGTAAAACGTTTTCCGAAAAATATTTTCCTGTAAAATGTTTTCCGGAAAATGAAGATGTTTTCCGAAAAATGAAGATGCTTTCCGCTGTTTGGTAAGGAAAATGTTTTTCGAAAAATATTTTCATGTGTTTAATGAAAATATTTTCCGATATATATATATATATATATATATATATATATATATATATATATATATATATATATATTATTAGAATGAGGAAGTAGAATGTTGTACATTGTGAAATATGAGTTGTACATGAAGGGCACCATTTTTTGGAAAATGTTTTACTTAGAAAAAATTTGTAAGTCGTTTTACTTAGGAAGGGCGTAAAATGTTTTCCGGAAAACGTTTTCTCCATTTTCCGAAAAACAATCAAACACCGGAAAATGGGGAAAATATTTTCCGGAAAACAACAAAATACCGAAAAACGAGTTATTTTACGGAAAACATTTTTCGAAAAATGTTTTACGTCGAAACAAACGGAGCATTGGTTTAAGAATGTACTCCCTCCGTCCCGAACATAATTCACAAACACTGTTTGCACTGGTTTTAAGGAGGGAGTATTATATTGAAAGTGTTGTGGGTGTGAAAATAAAATAGGAGAGAGAATGAGTGGAGAGAATAGTAAATTATAATGGTGTTGTGAGTATTAAAATAATGTAGGAGAGAGAATGAGTGGAGGGAATAGTAAAGATTCCTTTCCATTTTAGGCAAGTTTTAAATGTGTGAAGTAAGTTTTGGGACGCCCAAAAGGGAAAGTGTGAAGATTGTTCCGGGTCGGAGGGAGTATGTGTGCATATTTTATCTAATTTATTGTTTTCATTCATATTTAATCATCTAACGTAAAGACAAAATATTATAAATTTTGTAATTTAGATAAGGATGCAACTGAAAAATGAATCACTAAAGTGCATTGAGTTTTTAACTGGTTAAAGGAGGGCAATAAATTGTAACCAATATAAATGAAACAGAACAATCATCTTTTAAGTAATTTTCTTATTTTTTTAATGATTTTTGTTAGGTTCCATTACATGTCATTAGTGTTCCAGCTCAATTAATGGACTTTCGACTTAATTGAGATAACAAAGCTAATGGAGCTAACGGCTGGGACCTAATGGTTATTTACCGTTTCTTCAAGCACTATTTCATAAAAAAAAAAAACTCCCTCTATAAAAATTGTCATATTCAAATTATCTACATTTTAAAATTGTGTCATGTTTGTTTGTAAATTAACTAGTACTTCCTAGCCCATGCCAATGGCACGGGGACAATATGTATAGTGGTCAAGTGAATAAAATTAAAAGATGAACACCATTAACGGTGTACATGTTGCTACACCTCACAACATAATATCCAAATCAACCTTAAAATTGAACAACATGCATTGACTTCGGACTTAATGCATTAGAAAGACCAGTTAGCAACCTCACAATATCGGTAGCATCATCGAGATAATATTCAGCTTTGCTTGACTTGCGTCAATCAGTGCTGACAAATAGCACTGGATTTGATAGAGGGGTGTTCAGGATAAAATATCAAATATTAGATTAGATGAAATACACTTAACACACCCTCCCTCCTTAGAAAAAAATTGCAAATAAATTTTAGAATTTTATTGACATAATTATCTTTTTAGTCAAAATGGCATCAAATAAACCATTAATAATATTAATAATAGAGATCGCCATTCTCATTCCCATAGCAGGTAAATGCCTTATATCAAATCTTTATAACAATTTAATTTATCTGTTAGAACATGCGATATTATTAAGTTGGTCCAAGTGTTGTTTTGCATCTTGTATTCACAAATGCAAATCCTTACACAGGTAAAGAAAAACCAACAACAGAAACTGTATAATATTCATGGCACTTTAGTTCCAAGGCTCATCAAAATCCTGTTTAAGGTGTGTAGCTCTTGCATGACCAAAATAAGCTTACCAAACTATGTAATACTCGCTTTCACTATCAACATCATATTTCAGGCATCATCTTGGCTTCTTTTGTTGACTCAATCGTTGCTTACCTGCACTGGCTCACAGCCTAGAGCTTGCATGTTAGTTCCTGCAGCGTTTTGTTGGCCTTCTCGAGCTCTCAACCTGAAAATCTCATTCATATTTCTTTAGGTTGTCATGAAAACGGAGGAAAACATCAATCGTCAAATCTCATCAAATCCCAAAAACCAACGATGAAAATCTCATTCATTTTCGAAAGGCAAGGTTCAATTGCTTACAAAGATATAAGCCTACATCCTTGGTTTTTCTGAAAAACATGGCTTTTGAATGGTTACTAACAATTGATGAATTGTCGAGTAAATAGATCAAATCTGGGTACTGGAAGGGGAGTAGCCGTTGAACTGAGTTATTCATTTGGAGGGTAACAATCAAATTAAAACCTTCAATTGCTTCTGTAATCCAAGGGGTGTACGCAGAAGACCATCGACCTGGGGGAGAATTTGCCAGTTTATGAAGTTAGTAGTAACTGGTGTAGGGGTAGAGGTTTTTTTTTCAACTTTCATTCTCCGCCACTCTGTGTTTTGCTGAACAACCCACAAAAGCTAACGATGAAAATCCATGAGTTACTGAATTTATGACAGAAAAAAATGCAAGAATAACATAAGCAAATAACAGAGTTTACGAACAACATCAAATTATAGCACCCCAAGGACTCATCTTTTTTTTTCTTTTGTAGTTAATTTCCTTTCTAATCTCATAAAAACCAATAAAAAAATATGAGCAGCGTATAGGAAACATAAAATTTGGAAATAAATAACCGTGAAATCTACTATTAAGGACCAAAACTATTTGTATCACTTTCTTCCTTAAAGAAATAGCGTCACCTTTTTGCGAACATAAGAAAGTGTATTAGATTCAGTTTTGAGTTTGAACATTAGGCTTTGGCAACATTATGCATCAGAAAAAGGACATCCAACTAATGTGGTTTGTGGGTGTAAGAAAAAATCTTACTTATGCCTCTTAGACTAATTGATGCAACTGAACCACCATTTGAGGGGGTTAACGTGCCTTGTGCAAGATTTAGCGTTGTCCTCCACTTTTTATAAAAATCAAATATTCATTAAAAATTAATGGTGCAATTTTGCTCCAATACATTATGCTACACAAAATCAAATGGGGTTTCAAATTGTTCATAAATACCCTCAAAACACAATCAATAATCTATAAATATATTCAAGTAAAGTCGTTGCTAAAAAAGGTAAGTTGGCGCCAAATCCATCCGCTAAATATAGTAGTCACTTTTTTAATTGTGGACTGAAATTTGTAGTGAATTTCGAATCTTTGGCTAAAAAAAAAAAGGACAACCTGAAAAGCTTACTTGACAAGCCTAAAAAGCTTCTTACATAAGTATGAAAAGAATTCTAGAAAGTTGTGTGAATTATTTTAAGTTTGAACAAATACTGTGGGTTTGCAAATGGTTTTTGAGACAACCTATGAATAAAATTGTGGTTTCAAAAACTGTTCTCTCACATCTTCTTAAGCATAAAGTCTGCTATAGCTTTCCACTTCATTTTTCACACGAAACACTCCTCTCTCTCTCTCTCTCTCTCTCTCTCCCTCTCTCTCTCACACACACACAAACTAACATACAGTAGAAAAACACAAATCCAGTACCTAAATCTCTATTTTCTTTCTTGTGCATAACAGGTTGAATAATAAGATGAAACTGGAAAGTTTGGGTCTTCGTTAGATCTTGGATTTCGGAGTCAAGAGCAAGAAATTTTGAAGGTAATTCGGACCGACTTCTATCAAATAAGTGATATATATTGAATTTTTATAATAGAAATTCTTTCTTCTGAAATTTTATTAATGCAATTAACATTTTGTTCGCTTGCAAAAATAATAATAATAGAAAATTTTAAATATTTTTGCTAATCCACTTTTAATAATTTCAGGTGAAAAGAGTTTTTCATTTTGAGACCACTCCTCTGGTATGAAAAGATACTACCAAGAATGTCATTGACTCCATCCAATACGAGGAGTTCATTTGGATTTGCAAGAACATAGTTTTCATTAATAGTTTCCTAAACCAACCATTTATTCTTATTTGTACTTATTAATTTTTTCACATTTGATTTTTATTTCTGGGTTTTCAAATTGTGTTACTCTAATGTTTAGTATTCCATATTTTTTATATAATAAGTTAATATAAAATACCTTTTGTTGTTAGATGCGATTTTTTTTTTGTTCTTATCTTTTTTATTAGTGTTTTATAAAATACACAATTTATTACTTAAATTATTATTAGTGGTTGAAGGATGATGCAAAGTAGGACGAGAATCATTAAAGTAGTCCCAGGACATATAACTGATCAAGTCTATTAAAACTTCTATTTTTGGAGGCAGGAGATAAAGTGAGATAGCTTAAAAAAATTCAGTTTGGGACAAAAATCGAAAGGAGGTGATAATTGAGATTGTGTGATTGATCAATGGCTTAGTCTCTTTTAATTTTTCTAGGGATTAACAATTTTTTTTTCCATCTTGTCCTCATTATCAACTACTCCCTCCGTCCATTTAGTAGGTTCACGATTACTGTTTACAAGTTTATTAAGAAGAGAGTATTATATTGAAAGTGTTGTGAGTGTGAAAGTAAAATAGGAGAGAGAATGAGTGGAGGGAATAGTAAATTATAATGGTGTTGTGAGTATTAAAATAATGTAGGAGAGAGAATGAGTGGAGAGAATAGTAAATTATAGTGGGGTAGGGTTAATATTTTAATAATATAAAGTTTCCATTTTAGGAAAGAAACAAAGTGTGAACCATGTAAATGGACGCCCAAAATAGAAAGTGTGAACCATGTAAATGGACGGAGGGGGAATTTCTTTTTATCTTTCCAAAAGAAAAATTAGTTCTTGGCATCAACATGTGATTTGCTAATATTCTTTTACTATATGATTTACTATATTTTCACACAAATCTTTAATTAGGTTTCAATTCTGATGTAATTATGGCATTATTTGATTTCAATTATTTTATTTACTAATTTTTTTTACTCTCCCGCTTCCCCCCCTTCAATTTAGGCTTTGACCTGGTGGCCAGAGCTCATGACTTCCAACCTGGAGGTCATGAGTTCGATTCCCCCCAGAAGTTAGAGGGAAGACTCTCTCTCCCTAGGATTTCCTGAGCGCTTCATGTGTGTGTGAGAGTGTGTGTGAGTAGTGAAAAAAAAAATTAGAATAGTAATTTGGTTTTGACACCAACAAGTATATTATTTTCTTTCACTTCACTTTGATGTTGATTTTAGCTTATGGTGGTAATTAGGTTTTTTTATTTTTTATTTTATTTTAATTTTAGATATGTAAATTTATTTCTATATTCTTATATCTTCATAAAATTATATGAATTTAAGCGAAAAGTATAGTTTATTTAGATTTTTAACAAAGCCTAAATTTTTTTGTTAAGAGACCACTTTTTATTACACAGATTATATATATACTCTCTCCTTCCTATAAAAGCTTACCCGTTTACTGTTGAGAACGGAAAATAAGAAATAATGTTATTAAAGTATGAGTTGTGAGTGGGTAGGAGAGAGAATGAGTAGAGAGAATAGTAAATTTGAAAAGTGTTGTGAGTATGATAAGTGGATCCCATGAATAAAAAAGTATTAAAAAGTTTCCTTTTAAGGAAAGTGTGACTTTAAAGTGAGACGTCCAAAATAGCAAAATGGGTAAGGTAATATGGGACGGAGGGAGTAATTGTTTGGTAGGTGGTACCTTATTCGGCCAAGTGTTTTATAATTTATTTTTCCTAAAAAATGCGTGAGTAAATAAAACTGATATTAACAAAATTTTGTTCATATATTATTATCACCTAAAAAAGGTTACGACTTCATTAAACATTCCTAAACTTAAATTCATTACAGAGATTATATTGGTGTGGAATAATATTTATATTTTCTTTGAATTTGAGTTTAGAGTAATTATAATGGAAAAGGTAGTATAAGAATTCTTTCGCAATAGTAATAGTAAGAAATGAAAATTATAAAATATGTTTATTTATATATAAAATTAACCGTTTAAGTTCACCTTAAAATAAAGGGTTAATGACAATTTAGGGCCTGTAGTATAGGGGCATTACCACATTGGGGCCCGAAGTCCAAAAACTATCAATTTGGGGTCCGAATTTACAATTTTGATCAATTTGGGGCTTTTTGACGGAAAACGTTAAAAAAACTCCGTTAAGTGACCATGTGCGAGGCATGTGACATTCAGTGAGGGCATTTTGGTCATTTCCCGTTCAGCCCAGACTTCAGGCCCTAAATTGACATTTTTTCTATAAAATAATAAATAAAAATATTTATTTTTTATTTTAGGGCCTGAAGTCTGGGCTAAACGCGAAATGACCAAAATGCCCTCACTGAATGTCACATGCCTCGCACATGGTCACTTAACGGAGTTTTTTAACGTTTTCCGTCAAAAAGCCCCAAATTGATCAAAATTGTAAATTCGGGCCCCAAATTGATAGTTTTTGGACTTCGGGCCCCAATGTGGTAATGCCCCTATACTACAGACCCTAAATTGTCATTAACCCTAAAATAAAAAAAGACATTAATTTTGAAACGAATTTTACGACGAAGGAGTAATATTTTACGTTATATCAATATATGTTAATGAAATGGCTTGAAAATTGGGTAGGTAAATTTATTTTTAAGTCATATAGATTTATAGATTAACACCATTCCATACGTAAAATGTTTCCATTGTTAGGCGTAAATGACAGCTATGCAGGCGAGAGTGTAGTGTTTTTTTATAATAGAGTGTAAGTAGTGCCTTCTACTAAAGAAAAATGTATTAGAGCATGCACGGCGGTGAGATGAGCGAACCTGATGCTTCATCCAATCTTCGATCACAAAAACTGATATTTTGTAGCAATGAGCCAAAATTTCCGCTTAAGACACTTTTATAATTAAAAAAATTAGTTATTTTATTTTATAAATTAATGCTTTAAATTATTTTTCTTTTTTATTCGTCCACATGAACAGGAATCTAAATCAAAAACCATTTTGTTTTTAGGTCGCTTACTTCAACAATTCGTCGTGTATGCCTATAGTATGTTTGAATATTCGCGTCTGAATTATAGTCGATTAAACCAAAAATAACTTAGATGTGAGATATATAAAAGTTTGCAATATGCCTTTTTGAGGGGAGATACTGATGCTTCGAACTAGGGGAAACGTCTTATATTACCTTCCCAATGAACATAGTGTAGTCTTTTCAGATTCAGATACTATTACGACAATTATGAATAGGGAGTCAGTTGCACAAAGTATGTTTTTGGCGTTGATGGATGCAAATAAGAAATATCCCGAATGACGAAATCTTATGTATGCAGAGTACCATACGAAGTTTGTTTGGAAATTAAATTGTCGCGAATGGGTCGAATATATTATGTGCCACCGAGGAGTGAAGATGTATATTATTTGCGGTTTCTATTCAATAAAGTTCTTCAGGAGTAACTAATCCGAAGAGTCTTTATATTGGGATATCTTATATTGAAAACGATAGTTCTTCAAGTACTAAATCTACTACGGATGTTTTGTTTCAGGAAATATTTGGAAATGTTTAAGTAGTATTCACACTTTTGTCTTTCGATTAACTATTTCAGTACATGTATGGCTACATATAATCGCCGTGCATCGCACGGGCTTGCTGCTAGTCTTGTTTCAATTAGAGAATGTTGCATCCATTTATTACTTATCATTACTTCCGTCCTAAAAAATGTCCAATTTTATTCTTGATCAGAAAAAAAAATTGGATATTCATATTCGGACGGATGAAGTACGTACTTCCTTAGTTTCATTAATTCTATAAGATTAATCAGAAGTTACAAACAACAATCATCCATTGAATATAAAGCACAGATTTTTTTTTTCCAGCAAGACTCACCTTTTCCTTCTCCTTGTTGCTGATTATTTTGTTCTCACGCCTCAGTTGCCACTTCCTGTAATTACTTTACAATTTTTTCTCCCACGTTCCATCTCCTCAAGCCGAATCGCACTTTCCCTGCTCATCATACATAAAAATAATAAGATACCTGCATTAACTTTACAACAATTTACAACTATAATAGAGTATTGACCCCATTTGGTACTTGCATCTCACCCAACTGCCAACTATTGAGAGTCTAAAAAATAAGTTCAAGAAGTAGAGAATTAAAATTATTTACTGCTAAAAAGAAGATATTTAAAAAAACTAAATTTTTATAAGTCTCAGTCAAATAGGTCAAAACCTTCTTTACTCTAACAAAGCTAGAAGAGAAAAAAAAAATTGATTTTGAGATAAAGAATTGACCGGAAGAAGTAAAAGAGAATAAGAATAGGAAAGAAAAGAGAAGAGAAGCAAAAAAGAAAACATGAAATCAAAAACAAATGTTAATCAGGTGAAGGAAGCAGGGAAAACTAAGATACCCCTGATGATCCAAAAGCACCACGTACCAGCTTATTCAATTCTTGCTTCTTTTTATTATTTTTGACATGAGGTTTTAGCTTCATTGTATATCAACCAAAGTAGCAGCTTTTAAAACCGGTTTTCAGCAATCTCTTTGTACTCTCCGATGTAAACAACAATCTCCATACAATACATAACATCTAATAATGTGCAAAAAAAGATCCAGTTACACATTTGCAGTCAAATCCACTTCAATTGCATTCGGTAGAATAAAGAGCCATAGTTTTTGTTTGGAACGACCATGTCCAAAGACCATAATAGAAAAAACCCAACTTTCACCATCAAGTAAAAAAAATCAATCAATTATTCCTAAAGGTTGAAATACAACTTTCACCATCTTATTGCTTCTAGCCTTCTACGCATTACTCTACCCACCTTCCCATTCTTACCATTCGCCACACTCAGGAAAAGACCAAAAACCTTCACTATATTCCTGGGCTTGCAATACTAACCGTGAAATCCCCAAATTTCCAAGATCTATGTAATGGACCAACAAAGCTAATCCAATTGCTTCATTCAAATGAGTGGTCGGGACTCCCTCTGTCGAGTCTAAAATGTCCTCGACTGCCAATCGGTGGCTAGCATTTATTTATCCTCAACCGAAAGCCGTTTAATATTAAGTTTACTAAAACCAAATGAAGAAGTATCATGTTATAAACTATAGATGAAAAATTGTTTATATTTTTTGCTGTGATTGTGGATGATGGGCACTATGAACCCTCATTATTATAGAGTACTTCCTCAATTTGAGATCATAAGAAGCACTTATAGAAAAATTTGCTTCCAAACATTTTGCCAATGCCCTCATATACTCTATGTCAAATTTTTATTGGCTCCTCTCCTATAACTTTCATACAATTTTAATCATAAAATTCGAACAGTATTCCCAAATTCAAGTGCGGAAAATCTTGAAATTAATTATTTGAGTCTTTGAAATTCTATCCCATACCAAACTCAATCGAAAAATTGAAGTCGGCAATGCATCTTGTTTCTGTGATGTCCACACACAGGCTCAACTCAAAATTCCAATTAACTCCCAACCCCAATGGTGGAACTGGTTAACTGCGGGCAAAGGAAAGACCGAATGTACCAGAGAAGGAGGGTACGGGATAGTGAGTGAATGGATAAAGTGGGGTGGGAATGGTAAGGAGAAGACGGTTTTGGGGGTCGGGTGAATGGTAAGAGGGTTGCTATCAACAACACTTTTTTACCAAGACTACATGAAATTTAAAACAAAATTAAAATTAAAATCAATGAGTACCACCGGTAGCGAGGAATTCAATCGCTATCCTAATATACTCCTGAGTGTGGCTATGGAGGGTTCCTGTGAAAAAGTTAAATCAAAATTCAAAAGATGAGCATTGGTAGAAAGGGAGGAGGAAGGGAGTGAGAATTGGAGACATTTTACACCTACAATAGGAATTGGGTTAGGTGACTCATGACTTTGGCAGTGGTGCATCCCAGCAAGAAGCAATGAATATCAATAGTGCTGAGAGAATTTACCTGGCAAGGGAGAAAACGGAGAAGGAAAAGAGAGACCTTCACTTAAATTAAGAATAGTGCTGAGAGAATTTACCCAAATGTATCTAAACTCTCCATCTTTCATAACCTTCAATCTTAATTTGTAGTTGCAGCGAGAAAGAGAGGATTTTTGAGATCGATAGCAAAGCAAAGAAGGATTCATTTTTCAATGGGGTTTTCTTTCGTTTTGCGGTGGCCAAATGCTCGACATAATGCTTTAAGTGTTACCGGTTGAGGAGGAGAGTTAGTAACCGCCGGGGTGGGAATTTTTTTTTCTTCAAATTCAATCCTGACCACTCTTTATTTTTTCTCATATTAAATCTCAGCCACTCTTTGTATGGCGGTTGAGATCCATCAATATTGTAATATAGACTAGTACAGAACCCCCGTGCGGACCGCACGGATCAGTACCCCCAATCTATCTTTATTAATTTTCTCATCACCTTCAACCTACTCTATTATTCACTATCGAGTACCCGCCACCTTCTATGTAAAACCATCAAAACTAACGTGGAAACAAAGAGACAAATTATGTCGAAAAAGTGATTAAAAGAAAAGCGAAAACTGAGGAACAACCTATTTGTGGCATTGAAAAGTTTTCAATGGTATAACTTTAACATTTTATGATAGAAAACATTAAGTACATCATATGAAAAAAATATTAAAATATTATACAAATAAAGCATCTTTATTCTGTACTATCCATATCCACATCCACCCTCACCCCACCCCATCAACCGCCACCCCCACCACCACACACACACACACAAAGAAAAAGAAAAATAAAAAGGAGGCAAAAACAAATCTGAAACATTTGGGATTTGGGCGATCGATAAAAAATAGAAAACTTTAAGCACTCTATATGAGTCACCCTTTATGAAGTATCTTCTACATAATAAAAATATATTATATGCACCCCTCACACCCCATGAACCCCCACCCACCCACCATCTCTCTCTCTCTCTAACGGGCACATAAGCACACACACACAAAATAAGTAAATCCATAGTCAAAATCCCCCCCCACGCACACAATGTGCCTCCGACCAAGCTATGGCCAAAACGCTTTAGGAGAGTCCAAGAGAGAGTTGGTTATGTGCCAAAATAGGAAGTTACTAAGTCGGGTCTTCCCCGAGCTTAGAACCATAATATCAGATCAGGAAAAAACCCCATATACATACGCTCTCAAATTTTGAGTTTCAGAAGTGGACAATTCAAAAAAGAATATAGTCTGTAATAAGATGATGGAGAAATTTTTAGTCAGCATACAATGTCATTTACCTATCAACAGAAATAGTTTCTCTACTCATGTATGAAGCCTTTTCTTAAGCTACTTGTATATCTGCCAAAGATCATAAAAATGGCAAAGAATAAAGAATCTTGAGCAAAACAAATGAGCCTCTAGATAAACACATAATTTCATTTCAACGAATCAACTACAGGGTAATGAATTGTTCCTAAATGACCTCTCTCTTTTACTGTTTTACCTAAGTAATTAATTTGCAGTAAATAACAACGAAATAATTTGGCCATGAAAAATGTTTTTTTCTAAAGAACGTTGGATGAAAACGACATATGAAAATGTCATCGAAAACTTGTGAAACGGTTAAAACAATGATGCATGTGCAAGTACTATTAAAACCACGATTTCAAATTAATAGCCTTTACATTTTTATTTATCCAATATTTTTCAATAAATTGACAAAATTATCCTTTTTATGAAGTTTATGATATATCTTAGGGAGATATTATAGTCACCACAAAATAATAATCTAATATAATAATGAATTATTTTTCTAGAGTAAAGAAAAATTTTCATTTTCTTTTTTAATAAAACTAAATTATTGTATTTGAATTTTTTTTAGGTTTTCATTTTTCAAAAAAAAATAATACAATTATTTGTGATCCACTGCCTCCCTTCATTATATTTTCTATAAGAAGGAAGAAACCAGAACATATTGACGTCATATTTATATTATAAATTTTTCAGAATAAGTTTTAATATATTTAATCTACTCTAATAAAAAAATATTTGTTAGTAAATTCACCATTTAGCTTAATACTTAAAATTAATAATTATTTTTACACTGTCAACATAGTAAAATTCAATTTTGTTAATAAAAATTATTAATTATTTACATTAGTTAGTAACCGGTGTAGGAGAGTTTTTTTTTATTTTTTCCAACTTTAAATCTAGGTCGCTCTTTATCTTTTGCAAGATCAAATTTGAGCCACTCTTTGTGTGGCGGTTAGATTTGACCTCTATTGTATCATAGACTAGTACAGACCCCCGTGCGAACCGCACGGGTCAGTACCCCCAATCTATCTTTATTATATTTCTCATCACCTTCAACCTACTTTATTATTCACTATCGAGTACTCGTCACCTTCTATGTAAAACCATCAAAACTAACCTGGAAACAAAGAGACAAATTATGTCGAAAAAATCATTAAAAGAAAAGCGAAAACTGACGATCAGCCTATTTGTGGCATTGAAAAGTTTTCAATGGTATAGCTTCAACATTTTATGATAGAAAACATTAAGTACATCGTATGAAAAAATATTAAAATATTATACAAATAAAACATCTTCATTCTGTACTATCCATATCCACATACACCCTCACCCCACCCCATCAACCGCCACCCCCACCCCCACCACCACACACACACACACAAAGAAAAATAAAAATAAAAAGGAGGCTTGGGATTTGGGTGATCGATAAAAAATAGAAAACTTTAAGCACTCTATATAAGTCACCCTTTATGAAGCATCTTCTACATAATAAAAATATATTATATGCACCCCTCACACCCCATGAACCCCCACCCACCCACCAGCTCTCTCTCTAACGGGCACATAAGCGCACACACACACACACAAAATAAGTAAATCCATAGTCAAAATCCCCCCCCACGCACACAATGTGCCTCCGACCAAGCTATGGCCAAAACACTTTAGGAGAATCCAAGAGAGAGTTGGTTATGTGCCAAAATAGGAAGTTACTAAGTCGGGTCTTCCCCGATCTTAGAACCATAATATCAGATCAGAAAAAAACCCCATACACATACGCTCTCAAATTTCAAGTTTCAGAAGTGGACAACTCAAAAAAGAATATAGTCTGTAATAAGATGATGGAGAAATTTTTAGTCAGCATACAATGTCATTTACCTATCAACAGAAATAGTTCCTCTACTCATGTATGAAGCCTTTTCTTAAGCTACTTGTATATATGCCAAAGATCATAAAAATGGCAAAGAATAAAGAATCTTAAGCAAAACAAATGAGCCTCTAGATAAACACATAATTTCATTTCAACGAATCAACTATAGGGTAATGAATTGTTCCTAAATGACCTCTCTCTTTTACTGTTTTACCTAAGTAATTAATTTGCAGTAAATAACAACGAAATAATTTGGCCATGAAAAATGTTTTTTTTCTAAAGAACGTTAGATGAAAACGACATATGAAAATGTCATCGAAAACTTGTGAAACGGTTAAAACAATGATGCATGTGCACGTACTATTAAAACCACGATTTCAAATTAATAGCCTTTACATTTTTAGTTATCCAATATTTTTCAATAAATTGACAAAATTATCCTTTTTATGGAGTTTATGATATATCTTAGGGAGATATTATAGTCACTACAAAATAATAATCTAATATAATAATGAATTATTTTTCTAGAGTAAAGAAAAATTTTCATTTTCTTTTATAATAAAACTAAATTATTGTATTTGAATTTTTTTTAGGCTTTCATTTTTCACAAAAAAAAATAATACAATTATTTGTGATCCACTGCCTCCATTATATTTTCTATAAGAAGGAAGAAACCAGAACATATTGACGTCATATTTATATTATAAATTTTTCAAAATAAGTTTTAATATATTTAATCTACTCTAATAAAAAAATATTTGTTAGTAAATTCACCATTTAGCTTAATACTTAAAATTAATAATTATTTTTACACTGTCAACATAGTAAAATTCAATTTTGTTAATAAAAATTATTAATTATTTACATCAGTTAGTAACCGATGTAGGAGAGTTTTTTTTTATTTTTTCCAACTTTAAATCTAGGCCGCTCTTTATCTTTTGCGAGATCAAATCTGAGCCACTCTTTGTGTGGCGGTTAGATTTGACCTCTATTGTATTATAGATTTCTTGAAAAAAAAAACAGTTTTTCCAAGGAAAAACGAGTTTACGAACGCTGGTTCTAACGAAAAAAATCCAAAACTAAACCGATGCTCATGGACTTTCTCATGTGCCAACTCCCGTAAAATCAAATATGGCCGCCACTGCTCGATTGGTAGAATTCTATCACATGTTTAAAATGATCTCTCAAGAGAAAAGAATTCTCTCAGATTTTCTAAGGTTGCGCTCTCGAGTTTTAAAAACAAGAGAAATAAAAAAAAATAGGAGAAAATCTAATATTTTTCCTTTCTAAAGTTGTTCTCGAGTTTTTTCATGAAGGAAAAGGAAGATTTTTTTTAAAAAAAATCTCTCCTACACAATCCTCCCAAAAGGGGGAGGAATTTGAAGGAAAGAAAATCTTATAAAACAAAAATATTGCATAAACCTATTTTATCCCTCAATTATAACTTTCTCTCTCTCTTCCTTTCATTAAGGATACAAGTGTAATTTATTTTTTTCCTTTATTTTTCTTCCTAAACTTAGGAGCACTTCAAGAAGTTAATAAATTTCTGTTGGAAATGGGTAACGAAAAGTTAAGTTTGACTTAACGTTGACCTAGGTTTCTAACGAAAGTTCGTTATTTGTTAATGAAACTAGTTACAAATGGTAATCTACATTTGTTGTAGATTATATAACTCATTTATTGTCTCAAAACCATTTTCGGGTGAATGAGAAATTAATGACAAAGTTTTGTAACTTAACGAAAGTTAGTTAAAGGGTGTTTTTGAAGTGCTCGGCCGAGCAGAGTCCTTGACTCGGCCGAGCAGAGCACAGAAATTGGCCAAAGTCTCTGGACAAGTTTGCTCGGGCGAGGCAGATGTCTGCTCGGCCGAGCAGTTTGATCAACACGGCCGTGCGAGTCTATTGACTCGGCCGTGCAGCTTGGTGCTCGGCCGAGCGAGTCCCTTGACTCGGCCGAGCAGATCCTGAACAGGTGCCAATTCAAACTGAAAGTTGTGTCCTTTCGTGGGAAAAGACACAAACCCCTTAACTCTCTTTATAAGCTTCCCCTCCGAATTTCAGTTCATCAACACAGTCATTTAAGCCTCTTTACCCTCTAGTGAGATAGATTAACATAGCCAAATCATATCATCTTGTTGCATCAAATCCTTTCAAGTCCAAAGTTCAAAACATTGTGTTGTTCGTTAGATTAGTTATATTGGAGTGCTCCTTATAACTAATAGAAAAGTCGTTTTATCTTACGAGAGTTTTGTTATTCAACCGTAAGCACCTGTGCGGGACAAATAACTCTTACGGAGATTGTATATAATACAAGACTCGACTTGTTTTCTATTTTTCCCAATCTCCGTTAAATTCTTCGTCAGTTTTTCTGTTAAGTTCTTGAGAAGCCATACTAAAGTTCCAACAATCGTAAGAGTTATTTCGTCGCTTCTTCAAGACCTTCAAAGATGGCAAATGAGAAAGATGTCTCCTCATCCAGTCAAGGGAATGTTACGCCTCCTTCTCAAGGTGACGCTACATTCAACCATGTTGCACCCGCTCCTACTCCACATCACCTCGGTCATGGTGAGAAACCCGCGAAATTCACTGGTGTGGATTTCAAGAGATGGCAACAGAAGATGCTCTTCTACTTGACCACCCTTAGCTTGCACCGCTTCTTAAAGGAAGATCCTCCGGCGGTGAAAAATGGTGATCCCGACCCCCAAAGGCAAATGGCAAAGGAGGCTTGGGCTCACGGTAATTTTTTATGTAAGAATTACATCTTAAATGGACTTGACGATGCACTATACAATGTGTATAGTACCGTCGAATTAGCCAAGGCGTTGTGGAACACCTTGGAAAGGAAGTACAAGATAGAAGACGCCGGGTCAAAGAAATTTGTCGTCGGTAAGTATCTTGACTTCATGATGGTCGATTCCAAATCGGTAACAACTCAAGTAGATGAATTCCAAATCATTCTACATGGGCTTGATGCCGAGGGGATGATCATGAATGATCCATTCAAGGTGGCTTCTATCATTGAAAAGTTGCCACCTTCGTGGAAGGATTTCAAGAACTATCTCAAGCATAAACGCAAGTAGATGTCCTTGGAAGACATTGTTGTTCGTCTTCAAATAGAAGAGAACAATAGAATCAACGAGGCCAAGGTTGCTAAGGGCAAGATGGAGGCTAAGGTCAATCTCACCGAGGCTAGCACAAGTGGCACAAAGAGAAAGCATTCCGAAACTGCCGAGAATGCTAAGAAAGGGAAGAAGAAGGGCTCTAAGAAGTTCAAGGGGTCATGCTATAATTGTGGCAAACCGGGCCACTTAGCAAAGGACTGTCGTCTTCCTAAAAAAGAGGCTAATAATGTTGACACATGGACTTAGACTTTGCAGCGATGATCTTTGAGGCCAACGTTGCAAATTTGGAGGAGAATCCAAAAGCTTGGTGGATAGATACCGGTGCTACCTGTCATATTTGTGGTAACAAGGAGAGTTTCTCCTCCTATACTCCCATCTCCGGAAGAAAGCTCTACATGGGAAATTCTGCGACCTCCGATGTTCAAGGCATTGGAAACGTGATATTGAAGATGACTTCCGGAAAAGAAGTAACCTTGTTGGATGTGCTGCATATTCCAGACATCCGTAAAAATTTGGTGTCCGACGCTTTGCTTAGTAAGGCCGGTTTTAGACTAGTATTTGAATCCGACAAATTTGTACTAACCAAGAATGGTTTGTTTCTTGGAAAGGGTTACCTCGAGGAGGGCCTTTTTAAAATGAATGTAATGACTATGATCCGCCAAAGTGCGATGAATAAAAATTGTGTTTCTTATGTTTACTTGTCGGAAAGTTCTAATTTATGGCATGATAGATTAGGACATGTAAACCTCGACACCATTAAGAAATTAGCGAGACAAGATTTAATCCAAATGACTAAATTCGACTCGACTAATAGGTGCGAAGTTTGTGTTGAGGCAAAAATGACGAAGTCGCCTTTTAATGCAATAGAAAGAAACACGACTCCTCTTGAATTAATTCACACCGACATATGTGATTTAAAACTTGTGCAAACTCGAGGAGGTAAAAAGTACTTCATTACATTTATAGATGATTGCACAAAATTTTGTTATGTTTATCTCTTAAGAAGTAAGGATGAAGCCTTAGTGGCTTTTGAGACTTATAAGAAAGAAGTTGAAAATCAACTTAATTTGAAGATTAAGAAAATTAGAAGTGATAGAGGTGGAGAATATGAAGCACCGTTTGAAGGACTATGTTGGGAATCCGGCATAATTCATCAAACAACGGCTCCATATACCCCTCAATCTAATGGAGTTGCTGAACGCAAAAAATCGTACTCTCAAAGAGATGGTGAACACGCTTTTGATAAGTTCAGGCTTACCCGACAACTTGTGGGGGGAAGCAATACTCACTTCTAATTATGTTCTTAATAAAATACCCAAGAAAGGTATTGATAAAACACCCTATGAATTGTGGCATAATCGTAGGCCATGTTTTAAATACCTTAAAGTGTGGGGGTGATTGGCCAAGGTTGAAGTACCTAAGCCGAAACAAGTCAAGATTGGTCCAAAGACCATTGACTGTGTTTTTATTGGATATGCCAATAATAGTAGTGCCTATCGTTTTATAGTGCATAAATCGGACATTCCTGATATGCATGTAGGAACTACTATAGAATCAAGGAATGCGGTATTCTTTGAAAACATCTTTCCGGCTAAGGACAGGAAAGATATAGGTTCTAATAAGAGAACACATGAGTCTACAATCGGTTCTTCTCAAATAGAAGATGAAGAACCGAGACGTAGCAAAAGGGCAAGAGTGGAAAAGACTTTTGGTCCTGATTTTCTATCTTACATGTTAGAAAACGAACCAGCAACTGTTAAAGAAGCATTATCCGGTCCGGATAGTTCGTTCTGGAAAGAAGCTATTAACAGTGAAATAGAATCCATAATGCTCAACAATACTTGGGAATTAGTTGATCTCCCTCCAGGTTGCAAACCATTAGGTTGCAAATGGATCCTCAAATGGAAGTATAAGGCGGATGGATCAATCGAAAAGTACAAAGCTAGGCTGGTTGCCAAAGGCTTTAGACAGAAAGAGGGATATGATTTCTTCGATACATACTCCCCTGTCACAAGGATCACATCAATTCGTGTTCTCATAGCTATTGCAGCAGTGCATAATCTTGAGATACACCAAATGGATGTGAAGACCCTTTCTAAATGGAGAACTTGATGAAGAAATTTACATGGAACAACCCGAAGGGTTCGTGGTTCCTGGTAAAGAACGAAAGGTGTGTAAACTTGTAAAGTCCTTGTATGGACTAAAACAAGCACCTAAACAATGGCATGAGAAGTTCGATAGAACCATGTTATCGAATGGATTCAAGATTAATGAATGTGACAAATGTGTCTACATTAAAGGAACATCTGAATCATTCATTATCATTTGTCTTTATGTAGACGACATGCTCATAATGGGAAGTAATCATGATTTAATCATGAATACCAAAGGCATGTTAAAGAAGAACTTTGACATGAAAGACATGGGATTAACTGATGTAATATTAGGGATAAAGATCTCTAGAACATCTGAATGATTAGTTCTTTCACAATCCCATTACCTAGAGAATGTTCTTCGGAAATTCAATATCTTTGATGACCCTCCGGCTAAAACACCGGTAGACTTGGCTCTACATTTAGCCAAGAACAAAGGGGAACCAGTTTCTCAACTGGAATATGCAAAAATAATTGGTAGTCTGATGTACTTAACGAATTGTACTCGTCCAGACATTGCATATTCAGTGAGCAAGCTAAGTAGGTTCACAAGTAATCCTAGTACTAATTATTGGAAAGCACTGATGAGAGTACTAAGATATTTAAAGTATACATTAAACCATGGTATACTTTACAAGAAATATCCAGCAGTATTAGAAGGATACTGTGATGCCAATTGGATATCGGACACGAAAGACTCTAAGTCCACGAGTGGATATGTATTCACAATAGGTGGAGGAGCAGTGTCATGGAAATCCTCCAAACAAACATGTATAGCTAGATCCACGATGGAGTCTGAGTTTATTGCTTTAGATAAAGCTGGGGAAGAAGCAGAATGGCTTAAGAACTTCCTGGAGGATATTCCTTGTTGGAGCAAACTGTGTACTGTTTGTACTAATACATTGCGATAGTCAATCGGCAATTGGAAGAGCACGAGAATAGTATGTATAATGGTAAGTCTAGACATATTAAGTCGTAGACACAATACCATTAGACAGTTGATCAAGAATAGGCGTTATCACTATTGATTATGTAAAGTCATGTGATAACTTAGCGGATCCGTTTACAGGTATAAATCGAGATCAAGCTGTATAAGCTGTTAAGGGAATGGGTTTAAAACCCACAACAAAAGAACTTATAGCGGACACTCAACCTTGAGAAATGGAGATCCCGGGCCCTTGGTTCAATGAGTCAACCAAGTTATAAGTTCTAGTAGAGTTACTTGGAAACAACAACTCGGTTTATTAACACGGAGATGTTGAATACTCATTCCCGAACATCCAAGTACAAGCACATGAAGCAGTGGTAAGGATAAGTTGAGAAAACTTTTAATGATTTCTATACCTACGGGTGGAGTAGTGCATGATACTCCTTATAGTGAGAATCACCTATATAAGCGAGAGGTAACTAGGCCGCCTCTAAATGAACGCTTATGAATGAGATACGGTCCAGGGCCGAAATAGACAAAACGTGAGAACAACAATTGTTAGAGCTATTATTATGTGAGTATTATTGTCTTGGTATACATCCAAATGATCATGGTTCAAAGCGACTCGCTATCAAATGGCTAGTATATCCGATAATATTTCACTAGGGAGGATTCAAGGCCACAAGCTATCTATCCCGATGTAATAATAGTTCGCCGGAACTTTGGACGAAATTGCATTCATGCATTAATTGTCATTCATGTGGGGGATTGTTGGAAATGGGTAACAGAAAGTTAAGTTTGACTTAACGTTGACCTAGGTTTCTAACGAAAGTTCGTTATTTGTTAATGAAACTAGTTACAAATGGTAATCTACATTTGTTGTAGATTATATAACTCATTTATTGTCTCAAAACCATTTCCGGGTGAATGAGAAATTAATGACAAAGTTTTGTAACTTAACGAAAGTTAGTTAAAGGGTGTTTTTGAAGTGCTCGGCCGAGCAGAGTCCTTGACTCGGCCGAGCAGAGCACAAAAATTGGCCAAAGTCTCTGGACAAGTTTGCTCGGGCGAGCGAGATGTACGCTCGCCCGGCGGTTGATCAACAGCGGCCGTGCGAGTCTATTGACTCGGCCGTGCGGCTTGGTGCTCGGCGAGCGAGTCCCTTGACTCGGCCGAGCAGATCTGAAGCAGTGCCAATTCAAGGCGAAAGTTGTGTCCTTTCGTGGGAAAAGACACAAACCCCTTAACTCTCTTTATAAGCTTCCCCTCCGAATTTCAGTTCATCAACACAGTCATTTAAGCCTCTTTACCCTCTAGTGAGATAGATTAACATAGCCAAATCATATCATCTTGTTGCATCAAATCCTTTCAAATCCAAAGTTCAAAACATTGTGTTGTTCGTTAGATTAGTTATATTGGAGTGCTCCTTATAACTAATAGAAAAGTCATTTTATCTTATGAGAGTTTTGTTATTCAACCGTAAGCACCTGTGCGGGACAAATAACTCTTACGGAGATTGTATATAATACAAGACTCGACTTGTTTTCTAGTTTTTCCAATCTCCGTTAAATTCTTCGTCAGTTTTTCTGTTAAGTTCTTGAGAAGCCATACTAAAGTTCCAACAATTTCCTCTCCTTCTCTTCCTTCCCTTTCTATTATCTCCTTTAAAAACTCGGAAGTTTCTCTTCCTTCCCTTTCTCTTATCTTCTTTAAAAACTCGAAAGCGTACCATAAATGTCTGCTGCAACTACAAAAATATTGGAGCATCATTAATTGGATGCACCGGTGGGGGTCTCAAGTTTGGAGATAGAATTGTTTTATTTAACGTTAATCCTAAAGCTATTGCATATTTTGTGGATAAAAAGTGTTAGTACCGGAGTTAAAAGGCATGTGTTAGGCTTCACAAATGGAAGTTTGAGTGCTCAAGAGTTCCGAAAATTAAAGAGTGTCAGTTTGGTGTTAAAAAATGTTGGTATTAGTGTTTGAAGTTGTCGGTTTAAGTGATAAAAGAGTTAAAAAAATGTTAATTTTAGTGTTTGAAGGTGCAGGTGTTAGTGTTCAAATGTGTCAGCATTAGGGTTAAACAATGTTTGTAGTGTTAGTTGTTTTTGCTATATTAAAAGAAAAGAAAAAACTAAGTAAAAATGATGTAAAACATTAGAACTCATAAACAAATGTATTAACATTAATAAATACACTGCACTCAACGCATGTATGTATTGACACTCAATTATACATTAATCAACACTTTATTATACACTCACTAGCATTCTTTTAACACATACTCCTACCGTTCCATTAAAAAAGATACAAAGTTAGCCTTGTACGAAAATTAAGGAAAGTGTGTAGTTGAGTAAATGTTGTGAGTATACAAAGTGAGGTATGAGAAAGGAAGTGGGATAAAAAATATTAAGTGGGTAGCTATTATTAAAAAAAGAGATTTTTCCAAACTTATTGAAAAAACTGGTTTCTCATAAGATATTGACTTTGTTTGTGCATGTATAATTGCAATATTGTATTAAAAATAGTACTAACCCCTCGTGTCATAGGCACGGCGACGGTATTGCAATATTTTTTATCTTTCTTACTTTTCCTTAATCTGTATGCCTAAATTTTTGGTATCCACTCGGCTGAAACGGAGGGAGTATATCAAACTATAATTATGTATAAACCCTAAAATATGAACTATTCTCTTTATCTATCTGGGAAGGCAAAATAAGTTCTCCCCTTGTTTATACTTAGAAAAACTTTGAAAATCAATATAAGTTGCAGACAAACATTTGAGTGACTATGAACCAAAATATCCTTTCTGCTTGCCCACGTAGACGTGTTCAAAATCTAATCGGAATCGGCTAACCGACGGTTTTTAACCGGTCAACTAACCGGTCAAACCCGTTAACCGGTTTAACCGTAATCGGATTAATCGAAACCGACGATCGACCGGTTCGATTAAGGTTATAGATTTTTCAAACCGGATAACCGACGGTTATAACCGTCTATAACCGTCGGTTATTTAACCGGTTATAACCGTTTAAATAACCGACGGTTATAACCGAATTAGTATTTTAAAATAATTTTTTAACAAAATTATTTTTCAAAAAAATTCAAAGCCACGGCAACGTGCCAAGGCCGGCCATTTCTTGCAAAGCCACGGCCAAATGAATAACATTGGGCATTGGCCAAGGCCTCATTATATACATGGCAAGGCAATTTAAGTTTTCTTCTTTTATCAATGTGGGATAATGATCATGGCCAAGGCCACGGCCGGCCAAGGCCACGGCCGGCCAAGGCCAAGGCCACGACCACGACCGAGGTCAATTTTTTTTAATTATTTGAAAATAATTTAAATTAATTTAATTAAAAAAAATCAAAATGAATAATTAAGAATATTTTTATTTTCAAAATGAATTAAGCCATATAGATTATACAATAATTAAAATTAATTTAAAAATTTTGTGCTTTTATAATGAAACCATATAGAGATTGTATGCCCGAATACATATCCTCGGACCTCGGCCACCAGTCACCATCGTAAGCCCGACAAATATTATTACACATATATGTGTGTGTGTGTATCAATGAATACACATATATGTGTGTGTGTACCAATGCATACATAGATAGACACAAAGATAGATGTGTGTGTGTATCAATGCATACATAGATAGACACAAAGATAGATGTGTGTGTGTATCAATGCATACATAGATAGATACAAACATAGATACATGCATTGGTACACACACACATATATGTGTATCAATGTATGTGTATCAATGCATGTATGTGTATGCATATATCTATTTATGTTATTATGTATGCATTGGTACACACACATATATATGTGTATTCATTGATACACTCACATATATGTGTATCAATGCATGTACGATGTATCTATACATGCATTGGTACACACACATATATGTGTATCAATGCATGTATGTGTATGCATATATCTATCTATGTTACTATGTATGCATTGGTACACACACATATATATGTGTATTCATTGATACACTCACACATATATGTGTATCAATGCATGTATGTGTATGCATATATCTATCTATGTTACTATGTATGCATTGGTACACACACATATATATGTGTATTCATTGATGCACTCACATATATGTGTATCAATGCATGTATCATGTATCTATACAGCATTGGTACACACACACACATATGTGTATTAATGCATGTATGTGTATGCATATATCTATCTATGTTACTATGTATGCATTGGTACACACACATATAGTGTATTCATTGGTACACACACACATATATGTGTATTCATTGGTACACACACATATATGTGTATCAATGCATGTATCTATGTTTGTATTTATCTATGTATGCATTGATACACACACACTTCTATCTTTGTGTCTATCTATGTATGCATTGGTACACACACACACATATATGTGTGTTCATTGATACACACACACACATATATGTGTAATAATATTTGTCGGGCTTACGATGGTGATTGGTGGCCGAGGATATGTATTCGGGCATACAATCTCTAAATGGCAGCCTTAGCCGTGGCCTTGGCCGTGGCCGTGGCCGTGGCCTTGGTCACTTATCCCATATCGAATAAATAACAAAGAAAATGTGGCGCTTGCTTATATATGAGTGGGCTTGGCATCAATAGGCCGTTGCATTGGCTGGCCGTGGACGTGGCTAGCCGTTCAAAGAAAAGTTAACAGAATTTGTTAAAAATTCCGTTAAAAGGACTAATTTGAAAAAAAAAGGCTTTAGTTAACCGTTTTAACCGGATAAACCGTGTTAACCGTTTATAACCGTTAACCGGATAACCGTAACCGTTAGTACACGGTTAACGATTAGATTACGGTTAAGTGTTAACGGTTTTTTTAACCGCCGGTTATAACCGTTAACCGGCGGTTATAACCGTTTGGACACGTCTACGCACATTGAACCGGTCTAAGATAAGGTTTTTCCCCCTTCTTCGTTCTATACTTGGATAATCATTCTATACTTGGATAACAAAACTTACTTCAACTATGAAATTGTTAAGTTGAAGCTTTCCTTTGTACAGTTTCAGAATGCATTTATTAGTTACTTACTCAGATGAAGACATACAAAATTGAATTAGAAGGTACTCTCCTTCCAAATTTTCCAAATTACAGATAAGTGGTTTATCTATTCCCCCTCTCCCCTTCTTTATAACCTACCGCCACCCTCTCTCCCCTTAACCCCCATCCCATTTTATCTCTCTTTCTATATCCATCATCTCTCTTTCATTTCTACAAATATCATGTTAATATTTATTACACAAATGAAATTAAATTACACGATGATATCAAGTTTGTTAGGACCTAACTTTGATCAATGTCTCAGTTAGTTGGTTTTGATAAAGGAATATATATATAGAACAGGGTTTATATCAAAAGATGTTATCTGTCATAATTCTTCACTTTGACAGCTATGAGTCTGACAGCTATGATTCTTTCTTATACAATGTTTACAATCAATCAAAAACATGAATCATAGTCACTCTCTAAGTCATCAAGATCATCAAGTGCATCTCAGTCCTTATTAGAGATCCTCTCTGATAGCTAAGCATTGCCATGATCGACGGCTATGACTTCGGTCCTCGGGCGACCATCTCCCTGTCTCACACCATGTTACCACAAACTCAACCATGTTAGATCCTGCATCTTCACGGCTATCAAGTCCATCAATGAAGACCCAATGAAGACCACTTGAAGACCTTCTAGAAGCTCTCGGTTCAAGCTCACGGCTCAAGACGGCTCATGAAGACCTGCATGTGGACAAGTGGGACAAAGACCGATCAAAGCTCATTAATGTAGGCTGCAGCGGTCATATTCCAACGGCTACATTGAAGGGTATAAATAGAGGATCTCTTCCTCTAACAATTTTACTTGAAAAATACTCATTTTCCCGGTCAAAAACCCTTTCCAAACACCCACACACACCTTACGTAATCCACACACACACACACCAATCCTTACCTTTAAAACCCTGTTCCAAAACCAAAACCTTCACCCCTAAACCTCTTCACCAACAAAAACAACCCCGGTGTGTTAATTCACAAACCCCAACCACCTAAGGCTGTACTTTAGGTGTAGAATAAGTTTGTAATCACTCAAGACTGTACTTTGAGTGTATTAGTTATTTTGTAAAATCTTGAGACTGTACTTCAAGTTGTAAAAGCACTTAAGGCTGTACTTTAAGTGTATCCCTAGTTATTTGTACTAATTAGGAAGAGGAAGTTCAAGGAACTTACCTAAATCAATCATTTGTAATTTTTGTTGATTAAAGATTATAATAAAATTGATCTCACTTGTCAAGTTTGACAGTGAGGGTGGATGTAGGAGGAGTGAACTACTGAACCACTTTAAATTCTCTCGTGTTATTATATTTTTGCAATCACATTCACACACTTGCATTATCTCCTTGTGTTTGTTGTCCTACCATTATTTCAAATCACTTTTATTCCGCCGCACAAATTAAATTATCATCGACAGCTAAGCTAATACCATAGGCTGTCGATCATCTACATACCAAGCAAGGGCCTTTCAATTGGTATCAGAGCTCGTCTTCACATTCAAAAGTCTAACAACTTGTGAAGGATCCTCTTCAAACCCACCATGCCTCAACCAAGAAGAAATAATGAGAAAGACATCCCACACATTGATGACTGTGGATCCTTTGAGATCTATGCATCAAAGATAAAAACTTATCTTGATGCAAACGGCATTTGGGCTGGTATGTTCTAGAAAATGAAGTGTCATACCCAACTCAGTGCATGTTGATGGAGGACCAAGTAAAATCAAATCCCCGAAACTTGGTGCAAGTGAAAAGCAATTGGTAAGTGCAAACTTGAAAGTCAAGAACATTCTTCAAAAGAGTGTAAATGACTCTCTAGCCCAAGAAATTGCTAAGGAACCAAATGCCGAAGCTGCATGGGCTCTTATTCAAACCAAGTTCACTAAACACTCCGGTGTTAGGACACAAAACCTGTACAACTTGCTTAGGCAATTAGACAATTTCAAGTTCTACCCTGGAGAAAAGGTGAGTCTTTGCTCGACCAAGGTTTGAGAACCTTGTTAGATCAATTGGATCATGGAAAAACATTTGAACAACAAGATCTCTGTCTCAAGATTTACTCAAATCTCCCTCACGAATATGAGAAGGTAGCATTACCTATTAGAGAAGGATCTGAATGGAGCACCATGACAGTTGAGCAATATTTTGGAAAGCTTGAAGCTTATGAACTGGTAGGTATGATAAAAATTCCATCGAGTCCCCTCCATTTCACAAACCTTAGCTTTAAGCGCACAAGAACACATCAACAAGCCAATCACTCACCATGACATTGAGACCATTGTCAACAATGCTCTTCAAAAGATAAACATCGGCTCCAAATGCGCCGGCCAAACAGATCTCCCAAGAAGACATTCCAAGCCTCATTTCCATGGGCATCGGAAATGCCATGAAATTTCAAAAGAAGTCTTTTGATAAGAAATTCAATCCCTCCACCTCTAATGCCCAACAAGACAGCTACAAGAAGACAATTGATTGCTTCAATTGTGGAAAGCAAGGACATTACTCATCGATTGCCACTGAACCAAGGAAACCTAGGGACAATCGGACGGCTAGAAAGATGACATACTCAAAAGAAATCATTCACAGCTCTAAGTGCAAGCTGCTACAATTGCTCCAAAAATAAACAAGATAAAAACAAAGAGCAAGTCATGATTCTTTGACTCATCAAAATTCGGTGATGAAGAGTATATGTCAAGTGATGACTACTGAAATTGAAGGAGAAGAAGCCATGATATGCCTTATGGTGAAGATGATGAAGAATCGACAATGAGGAAGAGATGGAAGCACTAGCTGCTGGCGATGAACTAAAAGAGGTACATGATTTTAACTCTTTAAATATTGATGGTTTTAAACAATTAGTTTGCACTCTGTTAATTCAAACCAAAAAACAAAAAACTAGCTTTGCTTCATTGGTCAATGAGAACCTTTCCCAATCCTCGACCATTGACAACCTCACAAAAACCATTTCGAGCTTGAAAAAGCATGCCAAGGGCTAAGAGATCAATGCATCATGCTTGAAAAACAAAACATGGATCGGCAGTGAGACATCTAATAATCATGAAAATTGTCAAAAACTCGGCAATCTTGAAAAAGAAAATGATGCTCTTAAAAAGAAAATAGATTCATGGAATATGTCAAGCAAAGCATTATCTCTTTTCACCTACACCCAAAGGCGTCCAAGTGACAAAACAGGATTGGAGCGATGATCCTACACAAAAGTGTACACTCCTCCCACTGGTGAAAGGGCCATTGAAAAAATGGTTCTAGAAAACCTGAGCTACGGCGGCTATCAAACTCAAACCTATCCCATTCAAACCAAAGGAAAAGAAAAGGAAATCTTGGGTGGCCCTAGTCAATCAAAGGAAGGACCAAATAAAGTTCAAGGAAGCAGGTTTATTTGGGTTCAAAAGGGGCCAATATAAAGGAAGAAGTCAAGGCTGCAAAAAGGTGCTAGTCGGTCGAAGCCCTGTCGGGCGACGGGTTGACAGAGGCATGACGGCCAAGGCATGACGGACGGCCAAATTCCTCCAAACAACAAAGAACCCCAAGGCAACAAAGATTCTACAACAAGCATAAATACACCAAAAAACAAAAACCTCAATGGCGGTATTCAAATGGAAGAAGCCATGCTCATCAAAATGACTCTCCAAGGTCATCCCATTCAAACAATTTTCGGTTTCAACCCCAATACAAAGCAACCCAAACCACTACTTCAATCCTTCCCAATCCACTGTTCTTACACCTTACATGATGCAAATCATGTCATATTACCATACCCTAAACCAGTTCTTCAATAAGGGATCAATGAACAATGTTAGGGCTCCAAAGAAAAACTAATCCTTTGGACCCAAAAAGAATAAAAAGGGTACCATAAATCTTATTTTCTGTTTTGCGGTATCCAGGAAAGGTCTCGGTACTTAGATAGTGGTTGTAGTAGACATATGACCTTCAATAAAGATTGGTTGCAACAATATTCCCTAAAAATGGTCCAAATGTAACCTTTGGTGACAATTCCCAAGCTAAGGTCAAAGGATCGGTGAAATCTTGTTACAAAAGATATCATTTTTACAAATGTATCCTATGTGGAAGGTCTCAAACACAATTTGATCAAGCATTAGTCAAATCTGTGACAAGGATATCATGTTGTTTGTACCAAAGCCAAATGCACTGTTAAAAATAAAAACCATAAAGTCATCCTAACTGGATCAAGAAAAGGAAATCTCTATTGCTTGAGCTTAGAGATTGTGGAAACTTCAACCGCTCACGCCTTCGTCTTTCAATCAATCGATATGTCATGGCTATGGCACAAGAGATTGGCTCACCTCAATCACAAAACCATTTCCAAGCTTGCAAATTCCAATCTTGTCAGAGGACTACCAAAGATCCCATTCAAAAAGGATAAACTGTGCAAAGCATGCCAATGTGGGAAGCAAAAGAAATCCTCATTCAAACCCAAGATCAAGTTGGACACCTCAAGACCTATTGAATCGCTTCATATGGATCTTTTTGGACCCATAAGAACTAGATCTTTAGGAGGAAAAAGATACTCCCTAGTTGTTGTTGATGATTTCACAAGATTCACTTGGATCATTCTTCTTGAATCCAAAAGTGACACCCTTAGCTGTCTGATAAAGCTATTCAACAAAATTCAAAATCAAAAGGGACATCCATCATCAAGATCAGATCTGACCATGGAAAGGAATTTGAGAACAACCTGGAGTAGAAGAATATTGTGATTCAAAAGGCATAGATCACAATTTTTCAGCCCCAAGAACTCCACAGCAAAATGGTGTTGCGAAAGGAAAAACGAGAACAATGCGTGAGGCGGCAAGAACAATGCTTTGTCGAGAACATAATCTCCCAAAATACTTTTGGGGTGAAGGCATTACCAACTGCTGTGTATGTTCAAAACAAAACCCGATCAACAAATTTCACAAGAAGACTCCATATGAATTATGGAACAACAAAGTCCCTACCATTTCCTACTTTCACAGCTTTGGAAGTAGATGCTTCATCCACAACAATGGCAATAACAATTTGGACAAATTTGACTCCAAAAGTGATGAAGGAATTTTTCTTGGATACTCTAACACAAGCAAAGCTTATAGAGTGTACAACAAAAGAAGACTTGTTGTGGAAGAATCTATTCATGTTGACTTTGATGAAAACAATGATCAAAGTATAACCGAATTATGTGATTTTGATGAAGGATTGGGAAATCTTGATAATCTCCCCGAATCATCCCCCATTCTTGATTCAACTATTCTCGATCATGAACAAGATTCATCAAACCTTCCATACATGGTTCCAAGAAATTCATCGACGTCCATCCTATGCCGGACGGCCATCAACCATCCCACTCTCATCAACAACCAATCAAGCCAACAAAGTCAACGTAAATCTCTCCCACCTTCAATCCAATGGATGAGGAAGAAAATATTCAAATAAATAGTCATCCCTTGGTGATCTTCCTCAAAATCCTCACTTAGGCGACACCAACCCTTAGGCGAGCGGCCATCCCAATTCCTCATCCAATCTATCTTCTAACCTCCTTCCATCTTCATCCAATAATCCTCCTTCACCTCTCAAAACCAATGATGAAACCACAATTACCCATATCATTCCACCCAATAAAGATCTTTACATCGGCCTTCGATTGATAAAACCCCGAGTTCGAGACAACATCCCCTTTCTCATGAGTGCTTTCATATCCCAAGTGGAACCAAAGAAGATAAATGAAGCACTCCAAGATCTTGGCCGGATTGAAGCCATGGAAGAAGAAGCTGGAGCGGTTTGAAAGAAACAAAGTATGGCAACTTGTTCCTAAACCAAGAAATCAAAGCGTGATTGGAACAAGATGGGTCTTTAGAAACAAGATGAATGAAGAAGGTATTGTAATAAGAAACAAGGCCGGGCCCAGTTTGCTCAAGGTTATAGACAAGAAGAAGGCATTGACTATGATGAGACCTTTGCACTGTTGCAAGACTTGAGGCTATAAGGCTATTCCTTGCCTATGCTTCATTCAAGAAAATGAAAGTTTTTCGAGATGGATGTCAAGAGTGCATTTCTAAATGGAGTTCTAAATGAAAAAGTGTTTGTATCTCAACCCCCTGGTTTTGAGCATCCAAAATTCCCCGATCATGTATTCAAACCGAACAAAGCTTTGTATGGGCTTAAACAAGCACCTAGAGCTTGGTATGACACCCTATCTAGATATCTTCTTGGAAAAGGATTCACCAAAGGACATATTGATAACACCTTGTTTATCAAAAAATATGGAGATGATCGGTTGCTCATCCAAGTCTATGTTGATGACATAATCTTTGGCTCATCAAATGAAAACTTGTGCTGAATTTGGAGATATCATGAAGGATCGGTTTGAGATGAGCATGATTGGTGAGCTCACATTCTTCCTAGGCCTTCAAGTCAAGCAAATGAAGGAAGGAATCTTCATCAACCAAGCCAAATACTCAAGGAAATGATCAAAAAGTTTGACATGCAAGCTGCATCCCCTGCTAAAACTCCCTTGTCAACCACAACCAAGCTTCATGCGATCAAGATGGACAAAGTGTAAATCCAACACTTTACGTAAGCTACATAGGATCTCTCCTATATCGACGGCTTCAAGACCCGGACATAATGTTTAGTGTATGTCTATGTGCTAGGTTTCAAGCCAACCCCAAAGAATCTCATCTCTCGGGTCAAGAGAATTTTGAGATATATCAAAGGAACCCCGATTTTGGCCTATGGTATCCCACCGAATCCCCATTCTCTCTAGTTGGATTCACCGACTCGACTATGCAGGTGCAATCTAGATAGAAAATCCACTAGTGGTGGATGCCGGTTTATTGGATCAAGGATTATCTCATGGTCAAGCAAAAAGCAAACCTCGGTTGCAACCTCAACTGCGCGAGTACATTCTTTGCAGCTTGTGTTGTTCACAAATTCTCTACCTTAAAAAGTCAACTTCAAGACTTTGGAATTGAATTATCAAACATTCCCATCTTCGTGACAACTCAAGTACCATTGCTATGACAGAAAATCCTGTCCAACATTCAAAAACCAAGCACATTGAAGTCGGGCATCATTTCATCGTAGATCATGTTGAAAAAGGGAATATCAACCTTGCAAAAGTTTGCACCGAGAACAATGTCTCGATATTCTCACAAAAGCCATGGATGAAAAAGATTTGAACTATTGAGAGCCATGCTTGGGATGATTAATATGCCAAAATAAAAGGGGTGTTCTTTTCGGATAAAAGAGGATTACAAACAGAGTAATGCTATCACAATGTTGCACGATAGCTATTACATCTTACACATTCCTAACAAGCCATCCACCGACAGCTATCATTCCAAAAGCCTTGAAAACCAAAAACAACAAAAACTTACAACAAAAACATTCAAACAACCCATCAAATTCTTCTCTCCCATCTCAACTTACCCAACAAAAACTTCTTCCAAACCAAACAAATCTCGTAACCACTCTCTTCTCTTCAATCCTTCTCCTTTCTTTGTCGGACATTCTTTGGAAATGTCACGGTCTCCCAGACCCTCCACCCAAAGACTCATTCCTTCAATTCTAGCCTCCTGAGTTGTTTGCAAAGTTTGTTGGTACCTCTGCAACCACACCGGATGCCTCTCCAAGAAAGGATCAATGGAAGTGGCGAATATTGGAGAGAAGGACTTGCTCTTCTAGGCCACCACTCTTCAATTTGGATCATATGGTGAAGCAATCCCTCCATTGGAGTAACAAAGCTAAATTCTCCTGAAAAAGAACCATTCCCTGTGATTGCAAATGGTTGACCAATATTTGACTCCACCCTCTCCACTTGGTAGGTGCTCTTTGCGGGGCCGAAGCAACCTGACAACCTGGTTGAACAGGTATGAGATGGTTGAAGAAGGAGATATATGCACTCCTGCAAAGTTATCTCCTCTACCTTCCAACAAACCAACTCCTGGTGAAAGAGAATCCTGCTCACAGTGTATAAAGCTTATCTTGCTCAACCTTCTTTCGACGGCTAAGCTTCTCTCCTTAGGCCATCTGAGCTCTGTCCTGCTTCACCAACTCCCCGGTGTGTATACCCTTTCTACCTTACTCCTTCCCTTACTTGACTCTCCTTGATCAACTTTGATTGTCTTCCCAAACAAAATTGACCTTATTCCTTCTCCCTCCTTCTTTGTCAATCTTTTCCACGACAGACTACCTCCTTCATTTCTACATCTTCATCAACCCTCACTCTCTTTTTCTTTCCCTTATCATTCACTCTCTCTGAACTTTCAACAATGTTGAAAGCCTCTCTATCTATCTCCATCTCATCCCTCATCAAATCATCCTCACCATTTTTCCCAAAGACCAGTTGCTTAGTTTGTCGAGCCATAACCTTTGGATTAAACTTTGAAGAAAAATCTTCCCATTTTTGTTTGTAAATCAATCTGAGTAATTTTCCTCTGAAGTTTTCAGCACTGTTTTATAGGCAAATTTTCAACTAGCTATCTCGTACGGCAATCATCATTCAAACTAGCTTAAGCGTCGAGATTTCTTTCAACAGCTAGGTTAAAGCATACTTTAAGTGATTTGATCGAGTTAATTGCTCACAATTGTCACTTCCTTCGCCGCCTCTTCCACCGCAAATCTCCTTGAAAAGGAGAATGTTCTTCTTGTGTTTTGTGGGAATAAATGTCTCGGCGTGGGGAAGGGTAAAAACCACTGTTCATATGAACAGTTACTTAACTTTGTAACCCCCAATGCTCATTAAAAGCCCACGTACCACTCATCATTTGTCTCTCTCTCTCTTTCGCAATCACCAAAATTCCTTTTCCTTAACCCTCAGTTTAAATCTCTTCTCTTTCCCTCTCCAATCTACCATCGTATTTCTCAACCCTAATTCCTTTTCAAAAGCATCAATGGCGGACCCTAAAGCAATGTACCCGGATGCTCATGGCTACTTCATCAAACCCAACTTCTATGACTCGAAGTTGGAATCCTCATCAAAGAACTGCTTGAGGTAAATGAACTACTTGATTTTATGGGAGCTAAACCCCCAATTTATGAAGAACTCTGCAGAGAAATTTATTTGGTAGGAAGAAGAAACAATGAAGATAATTCAATAAGCGCCACCATAGAAAATGTAGAGATAACTATCACTCAAGATTTGGTTAGTGAGGTCTATGGAATCCCAAATAAAGAAGATCTTTGTGAAAAATATATGGGATAGAGGATCGGAAAGATTAAAGACTGTTTATGAAAAATTTCTTGGTCTTAAAGTAACCGACTTCAAAACTGTTCAAGACAAAGCTATGATGAAGAACAAAGATGATATCTTCAAGTCAACATTGATGGATGTGGTCAACAAAGCCATTGATGGCAAACAATCCTCATTTGACCAAATGGGATCAAATGAGTGGAAGCGGATGCTCGGCTGATGACCAAGGATACAAATTGGTGCATTGTCCTTCTCCATAATTTCCAACTTGCAGTCTCATCCTCTACTCTCAAATTCAAGAAGCAAGGTGGAAGAATGAACAACTTCGATTCATGAGTGGAATCCTTGAAGTCTTAATTCCAAAGCTCAAACCTCGCTCTATCCAAGAAATGGTAGAAGACGGTAAAGGCATCGGAGACAGAGATGCTTGATGAAAGAACCTTTTCATTGAAACAAAAGAAGGAATTGTTATGAAGGCTGGGGATATGAGCCTTGAGAGTTTCAAAGAAGCCCAAGAGAAAATGCTTGAAGAAACAAGAATAAAGCTTAATCATTGGAAAGATTTGATAGCTTTGGCTACTAGTAGGAGGATGAAAAGAGGAGTAAAAACCAATGTCAAGAAAGACTGGAGTGCTCAAGAGAAGCTGTGGTATCTCCTAGCAAAAAGGGCAAAAGCAAGGATGATCGATAGGCGACGGTGAAGGAACCATCTCGACGGCCCATGCTAGGAATGCATGAAGAAAGAGGTGATGTTGATGGCCATGAGGTTGACACTATGAATCAAGATGATCTTTGGTGATGCTAACATAGATTCTCAAGAGCTTCGGGCGGCTCTTGCCTCTATCCAAAACCCTTCACAAAGGAAAGCAACATCGACACGGCTATCCCCTCCCGATCGAGACGGCTACCGGATCAAAGGTACAATCTTCCTTAACCATTCCTTCTAGATCATTACCAAAGAAAAGAAAAATTGAAAAGAAAGCCCCCAAATCAAAGAAAACCAAAATATCTACCCCTTCCATTTCTCCAAAATCTACACCCATTTCGGGACATCAATCGGCCATTGAAGCTATCCTCAATCTCAAAGAACCCTTAGATAAGCAACCTTTAAGGGGGAACACTGATGAGAATATCCCTCTACCCAACCTCAGCGAGATAGCTAAAATCATGAGAAGCGGTGGAGGCTATTGAGTTGGATGGGAACCCAGAATCTTGAAAAGGTTCTCTTTTATCTTAAGGACTTTCTCGAGTGAGGAAGAATGCAGAAGTGGCCCTAGATGAACTCGGGCTTAGGCTAATGCAGAAAAGAAGTGGACCAGGTGAGTCATCTAGAAACCCAAAGGTGACAAATGAATGTTGATAGCCATCCCTTCCCTTCCATTCCCGAGGCCGAACACGCGAATGATCCCGCCCCAACCGTTGAAACCGAAAGGGGGAATCTTGATGATACTTCTAAGGTCATTCAAAAACTCAAGAAGGTTGGAGTTGAGATTAATCCCATTACGGTCTCAAAAGGAGACTCAATTGTGAATGCTTGCAAAGGTCTTGAGCTTGATGGAACTCGGGAAAATGAGGAAGCTATGATAGCTATACTTGAGAAAAGGTTGGCAAAAAGTGAGGTAAGGGCGGCCTTGAATCTACTCAAATCTCAATTCACTTCCAGGTCTCTAAATCAAAGTCTTGGCCAAACCTGCGAGCCAATCCCATCTGTTTCAACCCAATCCTCTCCACCTTCCAAGCCACCTTCTCCAATTCCTGAAAATGAACCTTTTGAAGTCTCTCCTCAAAGTCCAATACTGGCTGGACAAGGTCAAGACATATCTGACAGTGATCCCATTCCTAACAGTCCTCACAGTTCTCCAAGTCATTCTATTCCTCCAAATCCAAATCAATCCTTCCTTCCCAAAGGGAACCTTGGATGATTAGTCGTGGAATTGATTTCTCTATGTCTTCCATCAAAGCGGCAAGGACAAGGTTACCCCATGTAACTCACATCCCGAAATTGCAAATCCCTTCATCTATCCAAAATTGGGAACTGTCAAGGAATGGCTTGATTGTTGTAGCAAGAAACCTGGCGGGGTTAGTGTTCTTTGCCTATGAAAAATGGCAAACTGTCAAGAACCTCATCCACCTCCAACTTTGTTCATCAAATCCCATCATTCCCAAAGTTCATCACTCCCAATACTCTTCTTGATTGGGAAATTCTTTTCAGCCAACTCATCTCTCCATCACTCAATTCTTGCTTGTATATGCCAAAGGGTTTAGTCTTCTCCCTGTGCATTGACCTTGCAAAAACACTTTTCCTTTCACTGTTTGAACAAAAGTGTGCCATTATGCTTCTATTAAGCAAAACTGTCAACATCTTTTCTCCAACTCTTAATCCAGAATTGAGCCATACCTCTCACCCTTCATCACCGTAGATCCTATTAACTTCACCTCACCCAATGAAAACTCTCATTTCAAAAACTTGGTCTCTATTCCCGAGATCAAAGAAT
Organism: Adenophora triphylla var. japonica; assembly: GCA_022495995.1. NCBI lineage: Eukaryota > Viridiplantae > Streptophyta > Magnoliopsida > Asterales > Campanulaceae > Adenophora > Adenophora triphylla. The sequence continues at coordinate 123,487 of JAFEMH010004775.1, forward strand.
TCAGATCTTCCATGTACCAAAGCAGAGCGAATCGTTATTGATCTTTCATCGACTCGACATATGATATTGATAGTGATAATGATGCTCCCTCAAGCCCCGATCAAGACTCTCCAACAATATTTCCACCCCTACGGTTTCCAATCCTCCTCAAGAATTCACTCATGCTCAAGCATCAGCTCAGCCACAACCGCATCATCAAGTGTGCCCATACAAAGCAAGAAGACAAGGAACAAGAAGAAACATTTGTGGGGCACAATGAGAATCGAAATGATCAAATACCCCTTAGAAGATCTCAATCAAGTCAAAGGAAGACAAATTCTTCAAGTATGATGAAAGGATGTCCTGGGAGTGGAACAATGAGTTCTTCTAGAGGAGTTGAGCCTGAAATGAGAAGAGAGCTAGAGGATGAAAGAAATCGCATTCTATCACCAGTACAAGAAAGAGATGAATTCTATGATCAATTGGCTGATGAATAATTGTATTTGTTATGAAACAATTTCTTTGTTAAAAACAATTTGTTTTTGTTTGCCTCAGGTTGTATAACAATATTTTGTGAACTCTTCTCATCTTGAGATTAATTCCAAGTATTCAATCTCGCTTGATTACCTCTCGCCCGATATGATTCCTTGGATTACTTCTTTTATTATTTCTCTTATCAAACTGTGAAAACTTGTTCTAGATAAATCTTCCTTTACCAAAAAGGGGGAAATTGTTAGGACCTAACTTTGATCAAAGTCTCAGTTAGTTGGGTTTGATAAAGGAATATATATATAGAACAGGGTTTATATCAAAAGATGTTATCTGTCATAATTCTTCACTTTGACAATATGAGTCTCGACAAATCTATGATTCTTTCTTATACAATGTTTACAATCAATCAAAAACATGAATCATAGTCACTCTCTAAGTCATCAAGATCATCGAAGTGCATCTCGGTCCTTATTAGAGATCCTCTCTCGATAGCTAAGCATTGCCGTGATCGACGGTATGACTTCACCCTCGACAACCCATCTCCCTGTCTCACACCATGTTACCACAAACTCAACCATGTTAGATCCTGCATCTTCACGCCTATCAAGTCCATCAATGAAGACCAATGAAGACCACCGAAGACCTTCTAGAAGCTCTCGCCCAAGCTCACAGCTCAAGACAAACCTCATGAAGACTGCATGTGGACAAGTGGGACAAAGACGATCCAAAGCTCATTAATGTAGCCGCAATACCATATTCCAACGGCTACATTGAAGGGTATAAATAGAGGATCTCTTCCTCTAACAATTTTACTGAAAAATACTCATTTTCCCAGTCAAAAACCCTTTCCAAACACCCACACACACCTTCTGTAATCCACACACACACACACCAATCCTTACCTTTAAAACCCTGTTCCAAAACCAAAACCTTCACCCCTAAACCTCTTCACCAACAAAAACAACCCCAAAGTGTGTTAATTCACAAACCCCAACCACCTAAGACTGTACTTTAGGTGTAGAATAAGTTTGTAATCACTCAAGACTGTACTTTGAGTGTATTAGTTATTTTGTAAAATCTTGAGACTGTACTTCAAGTTGTAAAAGCACTTAAGACTGTACTTTAAGTGTATCCCTAGTTGACTGTACTAATTAGGAAGAGGAAGTTCAAGGAACTTACCTAAATCAATCATTTGTAATTTTTGTTGATTAAAGATTATAATAAAATTGATCTCACTTGTCAAGTTTGACAGTGAGGGTGGATGTAGGAGGAGTGAACTCTGAACCACTTTAAATTCTCTGTGTTATTACATTTTTGCAATCACATTCACACACTTGCATTATCTCCTTGTGTTTGTTGTCCTACCATTATTTCAAATCACTTTTATTCCGCTGCACAAATTAAATTATCATCTGACAGCTAAGCTAATACCATAGCTGTCTGATCATCTACATACCAAGCAAGGGCCTTTCAAAGTTGAAGATTTAAGGATCCTTCCAATTAGCCACACATAATAATACATCAGCACATGATCCGAACAACTGTAGGAAAAAATGATTTTATCATAAATCCAAATATAAAATTGCAACAGAAAAGTAGGTAAAAGAAAAGAGAAGGAAAAAAATAGACACCTTTAAATAAAAAAAATACTCCCGCTGCCCTAAAACAAATGTTATGCTTTTTATTTTATCTGTCCAAAATAAATGTCGCACTAATAAAAATAGAATACAAAGTTTGATAATCTTCCTAAACTTATCTTCCATATGAGAAGCTGCCTAATGAGATGGTGAGTATATTAAGGTGCAAATTCAGCAAGATGAATGTGAGTAACGTGAACAGACGAAAGTTAGTAATTGACGGTAACTGTGACGCTTTTGTTTTACTTTCAAGCTTAAGTCTAAACAATGACAATTAAAACAAAATTAAGTTGCCTGTTTCCAGCAGTAAAAATTTGGTTTTAAGAGCCAATTAAGATGAATCGGTATCAAAACGCTTTTAATTGCAGTCCAAGAAATAAAGAATCGCAGGCCTGAAGCAGCTCAACCCGTATATATAATGCTGGTACAAATTCTAATTCTCTTTGAATTTAGAAACCAAAAAGTCAAGAAAACCTAAACCAAATTACCTGAAAAGAGGAGACTTGAGAGAGAATCCTAATTCTCTTTGAATTCAGAAACAAAAAAGTTATGAAATAAACCAAAATTGAAACATTTGGAAGTCTTGATTGTCAAAAATAAAAAATTCAAAAAGCTCAAAGTGATGCGCTGGTGAAGCTGCCATACATATTCTAAAGTAACTAAGCACATGAAATGTATAGAAGCAAAATGAAATAAATAGAAGCAAAATGAAATTGCATAATGAGCTTATCGAGACATAAAGCAATGCAAATGAAGTCCATGAACACAAATGTAAGTTTACCTTACAAACAACAAAATTCAGCAAATATTTATTAGCAAAGAGATATTCAAAAAAGTCAAGCAGCAAATGCATTATTAATTCTTGACATTTTTATCACCCCCGACTCTGCAAGATACATCAACTCCTCTATAAATAGTTCATATTTGTGAGGCAGCACAATCTGCACATGTCTAGGTAGTTAAAATTTAGCACACATTAAACATTGAAACTTTGAGATATTCACATGCATTTTTTTATAGAAAAGTTGAAAAATGAGAATTCAAATTTCCTAAATAAGAAAGTACCAAATGCCTATTATAACAGATCGTCAATTACTAACATTAAGCACGCATAATCTGTAAACAAATGTCCACTCCACGCATAATCTATAATCCATAAATAAATGTCTCATTCTTTCTTATTTCAATCAATGAATCAACAAATGCTCTTCCTAGAAATCTTCTGCAAGTAAATCTTAAAATCAGTCCAACTGCAACCAAATCAAATCACCAAAACCCACACAACAATTTCCAAATTTCAGAATGAGCACTTGACAATTTAAAACTCAATTCTAATTACGCAATGGGGATATATTTTCAAACTAAACAAAATTAAATTAAATTAAACATAAGTAATTGAAATATATTACGATTAACCATAAATAGGGAGAGTAAATCTCAAAAGGAGGGCATGGTAATCACAATTGGGCATAAAGTTACTAACAAAAGAAAAACACTTAGAATAGAAGGAATTGAAAGCCGTAAAGTCGTAGGGTTTGCAATTCTTTTCTTCAATTACAATCGTTGTGTTTCCCCTGGCAGTGTAGGTGGGAAGAAGAGGGCGCGTTGGATTGGGAGGAAAAGAGTGGTGAGTTGCCCAACGGTTGATGGAGATTTTGACTCCATCGTCATTGAGAGAGCAGGAGTAGGAGAGAAGCGCAGACGTGGGTAGCAGTTAGGGCGGGAGGAACCGCTTAGATTAATCGTGGCCATCAGATATGGTGGCAGTTTCTTTATTTTTTCACACTCATGCTCACCGCCTTCTTTTGGACGGTTGTCCTCGCAGTAATTCAAAGGAGGGAGTATTGTTTTCACTTTTCAGATTGATATACAATGAAAACTGAAGAACGACAGTTTTTCATAAGTTTGTATACTTGGGAGTTTTTGTTTTTTTAATGGTGTGGCAGTTTAGGCAGTTGGATGGCAGTTTAGGCAGTTGGATGGAAGTGGAAAGATCCTGATCATTTTTTGTTTTTTCTCGAACTAGTCAGTAATTCGTCGATATTCGACGGTAAATAAATTTTTTTTTGATTAAGTAAATAATTATTTATGTGTTTTAATTGATTTTTAAGTAACAATATAAATCGAAATTGATAATCAATGTAGCGGATATTAGGAGTATAATTAATACAGAAAAAAAATGTTGACACATGATGTAACGTGGAAAACCCTAAAGACAACTATCTCGCCGGCACAAAACCACGGGAGGTTAGGTCTCTGCCTAACCAAAAAACATTATTAAGATTTTAGTGTTACAACTTTGGAAGATGAAGAGATGTGGTTACAATAGCGTGAGTTTAATAGTTTGTGCCTAAGTGTCAACATAATCTCTTCCATCTTCTATATATTTAAAGAAAAACAAAATAAAAACAAAGAAAATAATAAGAAATTGCAATACTTTTGTTTAACCACAAATTGTGCGACATAAATTCTCAGAGTCTGTCGAAAACTTTCTTGCAGACTACATTCTGCGTCTTATCATATATATGTTTGAGCATCTGAATCACAAAAAATAACTTTAAGTCCTCTCTTGCTGGTTACTCTGGAAAATGCTACATAAAGTTATCCGCGACTGAAAACAGGTTGTGAAAGATATAGTCGTACATGGGAAAGAAATTGTCCCTGACTCTTATTGATTGTCATAGCAAAAGAAACGGCAAGTGGAAATTGCCTTCTTTGGAATCTTACCGGAAATTTTGTCACATCTGACGGAGACATTATCATTCTAGGAATAAGCACCTTCATGCCAGCATTCTTTCCCGAAAGCATCTTGGCTTCGACTACGTGCTTACCTACATATATGTAACAAAATTAAGTATTAAATTATATGTATATAAAAAATAAAAAATTACTGTATTTACCTAATTGAGTGACAATCATTCTGGTGCCGTTACACAATTCAGCAGCTTGATCAAGATTTCTCAAAAGCATTACTATGCACCCAACCTTCAGCTTAATAATGTGATTTGCCAATCCAGAACACTTGATAGTGTTTAGAAATTCAGGTGAGAATATATCTTCAGCACCATTTTCATCATCCTCATCCTTACAAATGGCATCAGAACTCATATATTCAATTTCGTCTTCCGAAAAGAGTGACTTGACATAATCATTTATGTTATCGACAATCTCATTTGTTGGAGCAAGCACAGCTCTAGTCTGGAAGAATCCTTCGACATCCTTATTTTGCAATAAGTCAGGATATATAGATTCGACTATTTTTGCAATAGGATCTGAAGCCTCACGAATCAATATATCATCAGGAAGGTTAATGTCAATTTCCCCATCATTATCTCCAGCGGCAATCCCATCTCCGACACTCAAGAGCCACTGAGCGACATTGAAAACCTAACCTGAAATATTTCAATTCTATGTTTTGAAAACATAATAATAGTCTGATTTCTATTTTGCAGGTGAAATTGTTGCGCTTGCACGAATCTTATCAGTTTAATCAGCTAGGGAATCGTGATGTTAGTAAGAACTTTGAGTATTATTTTAACAAAGTGAATGTTAATCTTAACTCGTCCTGTGAATAAGCACAATAGACTCAATAGTATACATATTCAGATACCGACCTCTGATTCTTCAAGCAGGTAATGATCATATGATATCAAAGAGGATTTCATTTATATCATTTAAATTTCTCATAGGCTTCCTAAATTATTAATCTCATTCAATTGTGTAGTTGCTTATCGGCAATAAATTTGCTTCGGGGAAGCATAGTAGGATATACAAAGGGGTGTACAAACAGAATGATGTTGCAGTTAAGCTTATTAGTCAGCCTCAGGAAGATGGAGATTTGGCTGCTTTGTTGGAGAAGCATTTTACTTTTGAGGTTGTGTTAATTTTCCGCCTCCATCATCCAATATCATCACTATCACTGTAAGTTCTTATTCTTGCTGTATTTTTTTTCGTTATTTGCTTAATGTTTAATTTGATTGTGCCGGCATCGTTCAAATTTAGATGATTCTCATTATTAAAATATCGAGTTGTTTCCAGTTTTGGTATATTTGTTTTGTTGGGAAATGGTTGATGTAGTGTCACATGTGATTTTGATTGTGTTTGATTGTTTAGATTATGCGTGTCTTCTGAAGTGATGGGGGCATATTTCCCTCAAATCTTTGTGCTAGTGGGTAATGTTTGAGTTTATTTGTTTTTAACATAAGAATATCTTTGGTTGGGGAAAAAGGAAATTAATTAGCAATCTAATGTATGTGAAATTTGATAAATTACACCTTTTATTCTCGGTAGGTAGATGTTTGTTGTCGTGGTGCAGTGGTTGCTTTGCTGTTCTTCAGCAAGGAATCAATTTTTTTGCTGGTTTTTGGCATCATTTTGATGGTTCGTGGCAGTTTTGGGTTATGTTTTTGGCAGCTTTATTCAATGGGCAGAAAATTAATTAGCAATCTAATGTATGTGAAATTTGATAAATTACACCTTTTATTCTCTCACCCCCCCTCTCTCTCTCTCTCTTTCTCTCTCTCTCTCTCTCTTTTCTCTATTTCATACTATGAACTGTTATTATTATGTATTAAAATGAAAGGTTTAGCATTACTTTTGAACACTCACATTCCTTGATATGAACATGTTTTCTTGACCAGTATGTTTGCTGCTTTTATTTTTTAACAGGCAATATAGGTGTAAGTGTAACACAGTATGTTCCATGTTCCTGATTTTTCTTTGAGAATGGTTTCAAAATTTAATTTGTAAAATATGTATAAACACCATAAAAAAAATTTTGCATAAACCTTTATATTCTTCTGGGCTGCTTTATATACTCTGCATGTGCAAAACTCTGCAGGTTTTCAGGCTCTTATCTAGTATCAACAGCGCCAAAGTGCAGTTTCTGCTAGAAATTCCCTTCAGGTATGTGCTTTATTGGGTACTCCAAGGTTTTCCTGCTTATTAGGGTCCTGCCCAAAGTGGGTATTTCTTGGAGCTCTTAAATCCTTACTATCGTGTTTAGAATATATTTTGATGTTGTTTGTCTAAGATTAAGGTCACTATTTGAGAATCAGTGGAAGGATACAGATTAGGGATCAAAGATTTAGGCATTTTCTTCATTGTTTGTTGGGGTGAAATGGTTCTCCGACTAAGACTAATGCGGAGTGCCTACTGAATATTATCTCCGAATAAATACGTTTTTTTGCATAAAAAAAATAAAATAAAAATGGCCAATTCATTTTGGGACAAAGTTGGTAAAAATTCTGCAATCAGTATTTGGTAGTATTATTCAAATTTAACATCATCTTTCTTTACAAAAAATCAGACTTAATGTCAAGTTCTAAATATTATAAGGGTTTTATCTGTTGGGCATGATTTGAAGTTCCAAAACTGAGGTAAGACAAACTAACAACTTCATCCCTAGGATCCTCTCTTGGTCAATTACATGGTCAACTTTTTGATGAAAAAGATTATGATGCTACGCTAACATAATTGACTTTTGATCACGAAGGCTGATTGCCGATAAAGTTGCAGCAGCAGGATACTTCACCTTGGCCTCTGACTTCTTCCGTGGAGAACCATTTGACCCCAACAATACACAAAGTCCTAAATATGCTTGGCTCAAAGACCATACTCCCGTAATTACCTACCTCTTTACTCTCTACATAGTCGAAACCTGATGCAAATTATTATTTTCAGTCAACATGAATTTAAATTTGTTATCTTTGTAGGAAAACAGTTTTGATGACGCGAAAACACTATTGGCTGACTTTTTTTTTTTTTTTTTTTTTTTAAGTGGATCAACACATTTCACCGCTCCCCCCTTGATGCACTTCACAGAGGTGCCTAGCTATGCTAGGGAGGGCAATGTCATTCCCTCTAACCACTGGTGGGGGAATCGAACCCATAACCTCCAGGTTGGAAGCCATGAACTCTAACCTTCAGGCTAAGACCCCGCGTGCCACTATTGGCTGACTTGAAAAGCAGAGGAATGTCCAAGGTTGGATTTGCTGGTTTTTGCTGGGGAGGTAACTAATCTTTATAGTCGTACATACGTCTCTTTTTATCTGTGGATTTATATTAACAGAACATGGGTTCTGATAAACTCGCTTCTTGAATTATATTATTCAGAAATTTAGTTAGAGATGACTGAGGATTGTTTAAAGCATGCAAATGATTTAAGTGGCCTGTTGCTAATCTACTATATACTTTCATTCTCTCCTTCTTGGTTTTATACATTCTTGAATGACACAAATAAAAGAGGGACAACACACATATGAACCTAGAAGCACAACAAACATATGAAAATTACCTTGGATGAGTCGGTTGCACAGAAGATTGAATCAGATGGTGAGGAAAGAAAATATGCGCTGATGACACAATGATATTGGCGCAGGTAAAGCAGGGACTGATTTTCAACAGTGGATAATTTCAAATATTTATGTATATTTAGTAGGATATGAATTGTATCCTTAATCGATAATACATTGTCAAATTATCTCTTATCAGTTTTTAAGATAGATGAATTTAAAATCATCACTTATCAATCCAAGTTTGAATTTTAGATAGAAGTTAAATGAATAATACTCCATTCGTCCCAAAATGTTTGTCCCATTTGACTTTTTTGTTGAACTTTGACCACAAATTTATGAGAGATTAATCATGTTCATGAAATTCTAAAAGTTGTTGTTGATTATATTATTAATGGTGAATCAATCGAAATTTTTAAAATTTCATGAACATAATTAAATTGTCATATATTTGTAGTCAAAGTTCAACTAAAAAGTCAAATGGGACAAGCATTTTAGGACAGAGGGAGTACTTTTTATTTTCAAATAATTCGATTTTCTATTGATTTCTAGAAACTGTATACGAAATTTATGGTTAAATTGTAATTTATTCTGGCATCTCTTTTAAATTTCGAAAATTACTAATTATTTTAAATTTTCAAAAATTACTAATTATTTTAAATTTCGAATTTCTATTGATTTCTAGAAACTGTATACGAAATTTATGGTTAAATTGAAATTTATTCTGGCATGTCTTTTAAATTTCAAAAATTACTAATTATTTTAAATTGAAATTTATGGTTAAATTGAAATTTAGTTTGGTATCTATTTTTAATTTCAAAAATTACTAATTATTTTAAATTTTGAAAATTACTAATAATTATATCTCCACAATTATCACCTAAAGAGTTTGAATTATTCAAAAATTGTGCTTAAATTTAGGTAACCATTAGTTTTCAAAATTTCAAAACTGATTAAATCAATCAACTTCTAATTAAGAAGGAATTTTTATTTTAAATTGCAAATTAACTTTAACTAATAATATTACAATAATGCCCTTAATCAAGTCTTACTTGGAATAAAATGAGTTGAAAATTGAATTGCTGACGTGGCCTTTGACGTGACCTTTTCTGGAGCCTCTAAATAGTTTTGCTATATATATTATACTCCCTCCGTCTCATTACAAATCACACACTTTCCTTTTTGGGCGTCCCACTACAAATCACACTTCCTAAAATGGAAAGTTTTTATCACTATTTTTCCACTCATTCTCTCTCCTACATTATTTTAATACTCACAACACCATTATAATTTACTATTCACTCCACTCATTCTCTCTCCTATTTTACTTTTACACTCACAACATTTATATCAAAAAAAAAATTTCCTTAATCTACGCGTGAACAGTAAGTGAGTGAATTATAATGGGACGGAGGGAGTATATGATATGATATGATGTCAAATTATCTCTTATCAGTTTTTAAGATAGATGAATTTAAAATCATCACTTATCCATCCAAGTTTAAATTTTAGATGGAAGTTAAATGAATAATACTTTTTATTTTCAAATAATTCGATTTTCTATTGATTTCTAGAAATTGTATACGAAATTTATGATTAAATTGTAATTTATTCTGTCATCTCTTTTAAATTTCGAAAATTACTAATTATTTTAAATTTTCGAAAATTACTAATTATTTTAAATTTCGAATTTCTATTGATTTCTAGAAACTGTATACGAAATTTATGGTTAAATTGAAATTTATTCTGGCATGTCTTTTAAATTTCAAAAATTACTAATTATTTTAAATTGAAATTTATGTTTAAATTGAAATTTAGTCTGGTATCTATTTTTAATTTCAAAAATTACTAATTATTTTAAATTTTGAAAATTACTAATAATTATATCTCCACAATTATCACCTAAAGAGTTTGAATTATTCAAAAATTGTGCTTAAATTTAGGTAACCATTAGTTTTCAAAATTTCAAAACTGATTAAATCAATAAACTTCTAATTAAGAAGGAATTTTTATTTTAAATTGCAAATTAACTTTAACTAATAATATTACAATAATGTCCTTAATCAAGTCTTACTTGGAATAAAAATGGGTTGGAAATTGAATTGCTGACGTGGCCTTTGATGTGATCTTTTCAGGAGCCTCTAAATAGTTTTGCTATATATATTATACTAGTCAGTAACCCGTCGGTACCCGACGGTGAATAATTTTTTTTTTGATTAAGTAAATAATTATTTATGTGTTTTAATTGATTTTTAAGTAACAATATAAATCGAAATTGATAATCAATGTATCGGATATTAGGAGTATAATTAATACAGAAAATAGATGTTGACACATGATGTAACGTGGAAAGCTCTTGAGACAACTATCTCGCCGGCACAAAATCACGGGAGGTTAGGTCCCTGCCTAACCAAAAAACATAATTAAGATTTTAGTGTTACAAGTTTGGAAGACGAAGAGATATGGTTACAATAACGTGAGTTTAATAGTGTGTGCCTAAGTGTCAACATAATCTCTTCCATCTCCTATATATTTAAAGAAAAACAAAATAAAAACAAAGAAAATAATAAGAAATTGCAATACTTTTGTTTAACCACAAATTGTGCGACATAAATTCTCAGAGTCTGTCGAAAACTTCCTTGTAGACTACATTCAGCGTCTTGTCATATGTTTGAGCATCTGAATCACAAATAATAACTTTAAGTCCTCTCTTGCTGGTTACTCTGGAAAATGCTACATAAAGTTGTCCGTGACTGAAAACAGGTTGTGAAAGATATAGTCCTACATGGGAAAGAGATTGTCCCTGACTCTTGTTGATTGTCATAGCAAAAGAAACGGCAAGTGGAAATTGCCTTCTTTGGAATCTTACCGGAAATTTTGTCACATCTGACGGAGACATTATCATTCTAGGAATAAGCACCTTCATGCCAGCATTCTTTTTCGAAAGCATCTTGGCTTCGACTACGTGCTTACCTACATATATGTAACAAAATTAAGTATTAAATTATATGTATATAAAAAACAAAAAATTACTGTATTTACCTAATTGAGTGACAATCATTCTGGTGCCGTTACACAATTCAGCAGCTTGATCAAGATTTCTCAAAAGCATTACTATGCACCCAACCTTCAGCTTAATAATGTGATTTGTCAATCCAGAACACTTGATAGTGTTTATAAATTCAGGTGAGAATATATCTTCAGCACCATTTTCATCATCCTCATCCTTATAAATGGCATCAGAACTCATATATTCAACTTCATCTCCCGAAAAGAGTGACATGACATAATCATTTATGTTATCGACAATCTCATTTGTTAGAGCATGCACAGCTCTAGTCTGGAAGAATCCTTCGACATCCTGATTTTGCAATAAGTCAGGATATATAGATTCGACTATTTTTGCAATAGGATCTGAAGCCTCTCGAATCAATATATCATCAGGAAGGTTAATGTCAATTTCCCCGTCATTATCTCCACCGGTAATCCCATCTCCGACACTCAAGAGCCACTGAGCGAAATATCTTATCTCTTCGGAATTATGAGAAGTAGAATCACCCTACATTAAGTTAAATATATACAAATTACTTAAATTGAAATAAAAATATTTAAGGAGATAAATAAAGGCTATTTAAGAATTACCTGCAATCTCATATTATGCGTCAATCTGAGAACCTTACAGTCATTCCATATTTTGGATGAACAGAGTGCAGCATGCACAATATCATGCCTACTCCCTTTAGGAATAACAGGTAAAATCTGTCTGAAGTCACCACCGAATACAATAACTAAACCACCAAATGGTTTATTGGAATATCTCCCCTCGGGTGTACGAATAATATCTCGGAGGCTACGATCGAGAGCCTCAAAATAATGTTTATGAGCCATTGGATCTTCGTCCCATATAATTAGTTTGGTTTTACGTATAAGTCTTTGCCTCATCCGTACTCCGACTTTAGTTTCTTTGCCAAGTTGAGCTCTCGTTTACCTGTATCGGGATACCGAACCTAGAATGCGCGATCCTACCTTTTGAAAGGAGCAATGAAGCTATGCCACTTGAAGCAACAGGAAGAACAATATCTCTCCTGATCCTACCATGTATGTTGATTAATTCGTTCAATCCCTTCTCGATGATTGCATTTGTCGGTTTTTTTAATTCTTTCTTTTGTTTAAGGTTATGGATTTCCCGATTCCCTCTTATTAACGTTAGAACACAGTTTAGGTTCTATTGAAACAACATTTTACAGAGCATTGAAACAACATTTGACAGTCCCTCTTATTAACGTTATATTACATGACAACTGAAAATTATTATGATGGGTTAGCATGACATTGGGGTTTAACTGAATAATAGGAAAAATATGCAAATTTAACTTTTGACATTATTGTTGTGTTTACCAAAAGAGAGAAAAAATATGGGGAGGTGGATATGGAGTTGTTTAAGATAGTAAGTTGCAAAAATTGGGGTTATAAGGGACTACCACAAGATCAGTTGAAATATCTATGTTTTTATTTCTATTTACATTGTTTCAACTAAAAATGACAACCACTCTATTAAACTTCAAAAATTGTTCATAAAAGCATGAAACAATGATTCCACCTTTTTTATTATGGATGTTGGATGGAAATATGAGAATGGTTAGTGGTATGAAACTAAATAATAAACTGCTTCTCCCCCATCAAATCACAATTTCATAACTCAATCTTCAACCCTCAATCCATCTTACTTCTTTCAGGTAAATGTAATTTGTTTCTTTTAGATACTCATTTTCTCTACTTTTTGCAATGTCTTTCGGTATGGATCCATCGTCATTCAGTTTGTATCAGATTATGTGAAATGATAGGGGATTTAGGGGAAATAGATAGATGTTTTTTATTGTGTGTGTGGGGGGGTGATTAAATGAGTCTTCGTTATAAGCTTTTTTTTTTTATAGTCGAAAACAAATGAGACTAATTATAATGATAAAGATGAATATTTCTCTTTTGTTTCTTAATTTCTAAAATTTAGACATCTTTCTTTCTTTTCTGTTTAGCTTGAAGCCCAAGCATGGGTTGGACTTTTCTGTTACTCGCTGTCAAAGAAGTTCTTTAAAAGGTATTGTTCGATGTGTTTATGTTATAAATTACATGATTTTTTTGTTAATGTACAGTGTTAATTACTTATCATGTTGAATTTTTGCCTTTCTTTTTTGCCTCTCTCAATAAAAGTTTTGCGTGGAATTTTATTTGAGGCGGAGATTATTTTTCATTAGTTGTATTTTCATCTTTTGAATTACATTTGTGAAAAATTAATGAAAGTGCTGAATAATGTAATATTTTTCCTTTCTTTTTAGCTTTTAAAATTTCTTGAGATTTCATGAATATAAAATTTTCAAAACTTGGTGATTTGTATTTTGTATAAAGTTAAATTATGTGATATATATGTACACGTGGTATAATTATTTGCTTCATTTGTATATGCACTTACACTTCTATTATCATATTTGTTTCAATAATTTTATTATACTTTACGTTCTCTAATTTTTATAAATAATTAACTAACAACGTACTAAAAACAATAACAATAAATAACTATGTATATAGATGAATACTCTATTAATTACAATTGATCATTATTAAAAAAGTAAAGAAAAAAATAAAGAAGTACCTTTAAACTTTTGAGACTGAAAATAAGTAACACAGTAAAAGGTTGATTGAATCTCTTAGCTCCCGAAGAACTTATACATCATCTGGATATTCCAAAGTCAAAATAATATTCACATCAGAAGATTGATATTTTTATCGGATGATCCGAATAATGATTTATGATTGTTAAATAGACTTCAGAAGAAGGTTGATACTTTTATCATAAAATAAGCTAGATAGTCATAATATACCTATAATATACCTGAATATAGAAATTTTTATTCCAATAAAAATACTCTTCTACACGCTGAAAGAAATCAGTCTCTGAAAGACTCTGAAAGAAATCAGTCTAATGATTTATTTCAAATTTTGATAGTAAGCTTGAAGGGGTCATGCTTGTTAAATGGACTAAGAAGATATTGAATCCCTTTTCGCAGGAGAAAAATGCTATGAAAAAATAAATAAATTAGTAAACATATTAAAATTTGCAAACCTCCCTTTAAAAATTTGAATAAAGCAAGCTATTTCATTACGTTATTGCTTGTAAACACTCAACTACCTCAAACTGGAAGTATGGCTGATCAACTTAGGATTTTTGGTCCTGCCCAAAGTGGGTATTTCTTGGAGCTCTTAAATCCCTACTATCGTGTTTAGAATATATTTTGATGTTGTTTGTCTAAGATTAAGGTCACTATTTGAGAATCAGTGGAAGGATACAGATTAGGGATCAAAGATTTAGATATTTTCTAAGATTAAGGTCACTATTGAAACTTGCATCTCTTGCCAAATAAAATGGAAAGAACAATGTTGCTTTCCTGTGCCTATTTATAGTGGGTAAACTTGAAGAGATTAATATTACTTCCATTTCAGTTAGAGATGGCTGAGGATTGTTTAAAGCATGCAAATGATTTAAGTGGCCTGTTGCTAATCTACTCTATACTTTCATTCTCTCCTTCTTGGTTTTATACAGTCTTGAATGACACAAATAAAAGAGGGACAACAAACATATGAACCTAGAAGCACAACGAACATATGAACATTACCTTGGATGAGTCGGCTGCACAGAAGATTGAATCAGATGGCGAGAAAAGAAAATATGCGTTGATGACACAATGATATTGGCGTAGGTAAAGCAGGGAATGATTTTCAACAGTGGATAATTTCGAATATTTATGTATATTTAGTAGGAGATGAATTGTATCCTTAACCGATAATACATTGTCAAATTATCTCTTATCAGTTTTAAGATAGATGAATTTAAAATCATCACTTATTCAACCAAGTTTGAATTTTAGATAGAAGTTAAATGAATAATACTTTTTATTTTCAAATAATTCGAATTTCTATTGATTTCTAGAAATTGTATACAAAATTTATGGTTAAATTGAAATTTATTCTGGCATGTCTTATAAATTTCGAAAATTACTAATTATTTTAAATTGAAATTTATGGTTAAATTGAAATTTAGTCTGGTATCTATTTTTAATTTCAAAAATTACTAATTATTTTAAATTTCGAAAATTACTAATAATTATATCTCCACAATCAACACCTAAAGAGTTTGAATTATTCAAAAATTGTGCTTAAATTTAGGTAACCATTAGTTTTCAAATTTTCAAAACTGATTAAATCAATCAACTTCTAATTGAGAGGAAATTTTTATTTTAAATTTTAAATTAACTTTCTACAGCTAAAGCAGATATCTTCTTGCCATTAGCAATTTGTAGGTCCACCTCGCCTTTGAAAAGCTTCCTTTGATCACTTAGCAAAATTTCCTGGTACACTGTCATATAACATGCTATTATGATCATAGATTTTGTTAGGCCTCCTATAGGGACGGATCACTTGACCTCCTTAACTTGTTTGAGTGTGACATTGGTATAGTTGGTGACATTGGCTTCTATACTGCTTGGGTATAATTTGTAATATATGTGACACTGGTATCGTTGGTGGAGCTATCATGGGGGCAAAGGGGCAATTGCCACCATTGACTTCTAGTAGGAAATTTAAAAAATTTGTGCAATTTTTGTCCCCATAAAATTTTCCTGGCTTCGCCAAAGAATTTGTAAGTGGCTGAATAATAAGATAAGTTACTAATTCCATTCGATGATAACTCACAGGACGACCATAAATTAAAACAAAGAACAGCGATCGAATAACCAAAATATAATGAACTAATTATATTTAACCAAAATCCAAAAAAAACTACTAAACAACCAAACAAAACAAATTAACTAAAATGGGCTTATTGAGATAATAATCAAGCAACCTACGATTCATAAATCTAAATCTAAACATGACTACAATCTGCAGGTGCAAATGACACCAAACTGTTTGCCATATCAGTCGTCACTTGGAAGTTGATTTGAGCTATATTTCCCCAAATATGGCTCATTGCATCATTACCGCCATTTGAACCTGCCGCTGATGAGGCCGCCATCGCAAAGCAGAAAAGACCACCGCTTCCGCTTGGATCTCTGAACAAATTCACCGGTTTCAATTTCACATCCGCCCCTATAAAATGAAACACAACCTCTATCTCCGGAATTTTATTGTAGCATAAATCAAAATTCGGATCATTTGGGTTTTCTACCAGCGTTAAACTGATAGCGTTTTTCACTGCAGCTCGTAAACTTTTGTAGAACTCCGGCTCCAAATAGGTCAATGTAGTTCCTGAGTCGAGTAAAATATGAGTACCATAAGTAGAGTTTCCCTGGTTAGGTATCATTGTTTTGGATCCGGCTATTGTGGCACCTTCAAGGTTAGCATAATAGAAGTTGTCAAAAGGAGCAGGAAATTGTATTAGAGGAGTTGAAACAATTTCCCTCACTGATCAGTCAGTAATTACATCGTCACCAAAAGCTATCTTCCCATTAGAATCAGAACCGAGCGGCTGTAAACAGTAGGAGAACTTTTGAATGCCTAGCTGACTTATGAGTGACAAAGGTCCCCGATTAAGCCCAATAATCCCTATATGATATGCTTCAAACATGGGCCCACTAACTTGTAGGGCACATCCAAAAATGGGCCCACTAACTTGTAGGGCACATCCAAAAACGATAGGGTATTCAGCTAGTGAGATTTGACCGTTTTCCGATGTTCCTAATGAAATGGAGACGATTTCGCGGGACATAACGCCGGTTGAAGCTGATTTGTCAGCGTACTCGTAAGAGTAGCTACATTCGTTTTGATTTCCGCATCCTTTTTGTTGAGTATTTTCTTGGCATTCGGTTTCGTAACAACTGATGGGTAAAAAAGTAGCCGATTGGCTCGGATCGAAAAGACGAATACCCTTTTGATAGCAATCCGGACATGCGGAGGCAGACTGAAGCCAAATATAATCACTACCTGTATCTGCAGCAGCATAAACTTTAACCGGTGGATTCCCAAGGTAAAGCTTGATGGCGTATTCGCCCGGATTAAATGATATCGTCTCCGATCCTAGCTGGAACGGTCCGTTCTCCGACATGGCTGTGGTGGCGGCAGATTGTTTGTGGAATGGAAAAAGTTTTGAGCGTATGTGAACAACGTCGAGAGTAAAGCCTTTGACTTTTGCATCGGCTACGGGGGAGAAAGATGCATGAAGAAAAGAAAGTATCAATAATATACCTAACAAAGAGAAATCCATTGTTATGGACGATGGAAAATGAGAAAGATTTGTGTACTGAGAAAGGAAAACAAAGGTTGATATATATATATATATATATATATATATATATATATATATATATATATATATATATATATATATATATATATATATATATATATATATATATATATATATATATATATATATATATATATATATATATATATATATATATATATATATATATATATATATATATATATACTCCCTCCGTCCCAGAACAATGTTCACATACACTGTTTGCACAAGTTTTAAGGAGGGAGTATTATATTGAAAGTGTTGTGAGTGTGAAAATAAAATAGGAGAGAGAATGAGTGGAGAGAATAGTAAATTATAATGGTGTTGTGAGTATTAAAATAATGTAGGAGAGAGAATGAGTGGAGGGAATAGTAAATATTCCTTTCCATTTTAGGTAAGTTTTAAATGTGTGAAGTAAGTTTTGGGACGCCCTAAAGGGAAAGTGTGAAGATTGTTCCGGGACGGAGGGAGTATATATACAAGAAGGTAGATATGTATAAACTGTGATAGAAATGAATTTTGAATATTTAGATAGGGCTTATAGATTGGACTAAATTTGAATTTCTAGATAGAGAATATAGTTGTTAAACATTTATACATTGTTTTTCTGTGAAGATATGTTGAATATCTAAATAAAATACATGTTAATTATAGCTTACTGAAAGCAAAGTGATAAACTAAAAGTCTATTATGTTGGAATACTTTAACCTATCATTAAAATCTGGAATAAAAATGAGTTGGAAATGGAATTGCTGATGTGGCCTTTGACGTGGCCTTTTCTGAAGCCTCTAAATAGTTTTGATTTTTATATTATATATGATATGATTGAATCTCTGTCACTCTTTGTGTGACGGTTATTTCTGAGATCTATTGTAATATAGATTATTTACTTTTTTGGAAATAAAATATTTATTTTGAGACAACATAATAAAAATTGAAAAAAATACTATTGTCTTCGGCCTAAAATGAATATTAAAAAAATCAAATTTGCTTCCGATTTCGATAGAAAAACAAATTTGAAATTTTTTAGCTTGGAGAGTACTATTGGGCTTCATCAAATGATTACCAATCCCTATGATCCATTTTTTGTTCTTTTTGGGCCAATAAGTTTTACTTTTAACTAAGTTCGGTAGCCCAAATTGGGCAAAACAGCGATCCAAGTCAGTAAAATCCCATTGCCCATTGGCTACTTACGCCCCTA
The DNA here is from genome assembly GCA_022495995.1 of Adenophora triphylla var. japonica. NCBI lineage: Eukaryota > Viridiplantae > Streptophyta > Magnoliopsida > Asterales > Campanulaceae > Adenophora > Adenophora triphylla. The sequence goes on from JAFEMH010004775.1 coordinate 142,384, forward strand.
GAAAACGTAACGTAAAGGTCTAATACAGTTAGGGCTCCCAGCTCAACCCAGTTGAATCGGATCTCACCCGTTAGCCTTCCGACCATCATATCCGACTAGGTGATCTTCTGATTCCGATCTCGTCTTCATGTTATGTATCTTGATCCACACATTTATATATCTCAATTTGTGTTTTGAGATTTGCCTGCAGACTTGCAGACATGTGTTCATTCCTCCTGTATGGATGTTGTTATACTCTGGTTGTACTTATAATTGTGATTGTAATTGTAATTGATTGAGCTTATCAAAAAAGGAATTGCTAGATTAATTGTTTTTAGAATTTCAGGTTTTTTTTTTTTTCAATTCTTGTGTTGTAAATTGTATTATGATGAAATTTGGCTAGTTCTTATTTCAAATTCAATTTTGTCATTGTACGTTTTTCGTAATTTGTAGATATTTGTTTGATTAGATTTGCTGGGTGAAAACCAACCTTGATTGTTATATTCACTTTTACTAATCTTTATGGTTTCAAATTCTATTTCTGCTCTCTCTCACTCACTTTTTTGGTTGCATAAAGTGAGTGCTATGAGTTTATGGTTTAATGCAAAGTGTTCCTCCACCACTTCTATTAGAGATGGTTATTGGTTCACTTCCTACCCATATTGATCTTCTGTTATGATATTGGTCAAAGAAATTGCGTAGTAGGAATGAATTAGCTCAGGGGTTTTGGGGTCAATTCTTTGTGCAGTGGTGAACACTTGGGTGTTCGATTGTCTGTATAATACCGATTCTTTGTTTTGATCAACCTCTGGAGCTTGGTTTAGTTAACACAGCTCAAACTTTTTTTGCTCACTTCTTAAGAATTCTCATGTATACGAGTTACCCGGGGGTATTATATATTATAAGTGCCATATTAACCAAGCTAAACATCACTGGACCCCAAGTCATCTAGTTTTGTGTCAGCCAGATAATTCTTTACCAGGTGTTAATGTTAGATATCACTGGGACTGGTTCGACCAAAACATGTAGCTGCTTACTTTTGAATCTCGTTTGATGACAAGACCAGCAAACAATAGTTTCCAGCCTTCCACATTGCGGAAGTGTCATTTAGTGTTTAAACATAAGCACGATCGAACTTATATTTATTTTTTAATCTAGGAATTCATTTTAATCTGGTAAGTGTTTCTTGGTAATACCCTACCAGCTCAGTATGCGTTTTATATTTTTTTTAAGAAGTCTGTTATGTGACGTTCACCTTCTGGTTCCCTTATTTCGTCCATGTTGTGAGTGCTTCTGTTGATCCTCACCGGAGATTCTACTGCAGGAGTTGGAACTAGCAATCTTCTGCGGGTTACAGCAGGAAAAAGTTCAATATGGCTGGATCAGAAGAAACGAGTTCACTCTTCCCAATCTTCATCTTGTCTCTAATGGCTCTGCCTATAGTTCCTTACACAATAATCAACTTATATCGTGTGGCCACCAAAAAGACAAAGACCATTAACTGCCAGTGTTCAGTTTGCTCCCGTTCTGGGAAATACCGCAAATCCTTGTTCCAGCGGGTCAGGGTCTTATTCAACTGGTCCATCAGATGCTCATCGTGACCCTGTTTGGCTCTTTCTTATTTCTAATTGGTTTATTTTTCAGATATCAAACTTTTCAACATACAGTAATTTGACTCTTGTGCTGCTTTGGGTGATTATGGCGTTCTTAGCTTATCATATCAAACAGAGTACCCATGAGGTAAAATTCTATCGGTTTTTGATTTCACAGAGTGCAGAATTTACTTTACTTATGAAGATAAGAACATTAAGCATAGACAATTTGGGTAGGCAAGCCTTAGATTATTGAAATTTTCTTAGCATGTACATTCTCCATTCCTTTAGAAAAAAATGATTCCAATATTTATTTTTATGCCATTCCAGAAAAAAAAATCCCACCTTGTAATAATTCATTCTTTGGATGTTACTTTCACCATCTTACACTTGATTTAATTTGCTTGGCACTTTGATTGATGAGTCCCAGTCCCACTCCCACGTGAACATCATTGAGAAAGTAGAGGATATGTAGAGTCAACTAGCTATTCTTAATATGTGTACCGAGCTGACCCTGTTAAGGAACGAAGGGAGTAGTAAATACTGGGATTTCCTATGATGGAACTAAGAACAGTATGGGCGTACTTCTATGCATTTTCTTAGTACTCACTGAAATGTGCTTTTACTGTATGATATATATCACTCTTTGTGCTATATACCTAAACTTACTCGTTTTAAGCACTGGATTTGTTACTATGGAGCTAAGAACAGTATGAGCGTATTTCTGTGCATTTTCTTTGTACTCACTGATATGTGCTTTCATTGTATAATATCACTCTCTGCTTTATACCTAAACCTTCTCATTTGAGGTTTATCCAGCACGACTTCTATAAGTTTTATTATTTACAAGTTCATTTTTAAATTATAAATTCATGATAATTTAGATTTTAAGTTTCAGTATGTGAAAGGCTGTCTACATTAAGCCTGTGTGGGCCCATCCCTTTCCTTAACCCCAAGCATAGTGTGAGCTTTTGCAACATCAGGTTGCCCTTTTTTTTGCATGTGAAAGACTGAAATATATTGAGAAATTATGTGTAAAGGAAGAAGATACCCAATTGAAACAAGAATCATATTGAATTTGTGTATTTATGCTGTTCCTGAATGTATGCATATTCGTTCGTTTTTGTTACCCAGATACAAGTTTTTGAGCCATTCAGTATTCTTGGATTACAACCCGGAGCTACAGATGCAGAAATAAAAAAAGCGTATAGGAGACTTTCCATTCAATACCATCCTGATAAAAATCCAGATCCAGGTTCACGATGTTCTTGTTTGAGTTTAACTTTAAGAAACAGATAAAAAGGAGTTTGTTTCTTCTTTTTGCATCTATATTTGGGAAGGGGGGAGTTATACTTGGATCAGGATGCAGATTCTTATGAACTCATATATTTTCTTTTTGACCAGAGGCCCACATTTATTTTGTGGATTTTATATCCAAGGCTTATCAAGCTTTAACCGATCCAGTATCACGTGAGAACTTTGAGAAATATGGCCATCCTGATGGCAGGCAGGTACTTAATCCTCGTTTACTAAGAATTTTGAAGTTATCTTAAATGTTTCTTTAAGAATCATGAAATTTCACGTTGGAGAAAGTTAACTTGACTGCAAATGGAATTCTGCATCTTTTGTTTACAGGGGATTCAAATGGGTGTTGCTCTTCCTCAGTTTTTGCTTAATATTGATGGAGCATCTGGGGCAGTAAACTTACTTGGGATTGTGGGTAGTTGCATTATTTTACCATTGGTGATGGCGGTTATATATTTGACAAGATCAGCAAAATATACTGGAAACTATGTTTTGAAGCAGACACTTTCTGCATATTTTTATCTCATGAAGCCTTCATTGGCTCCAAGGTATACTTTTCTATTGGAGTGTTGGTCCATTTACTGTTATGATTCTGATTTGTTTCAAGTCGTTTACTCATTAAACATCCCTTACTGTCTTTATGCAACTTGTGCTTTAGAAGCTAGAATTAGCTGCATGATTTCTCTTTAATAAACTTGTTCTCACATGCAAACCTGCTCTTGGTCTTGGTGGATGGCCTAGTAAGCCCCTTCCTTATTTACCTCCTTGTAAGAAAAGAATAGGAAAATGGTGCTCTTCTTTTCATGTTGCCGAGGGGAATTTCCTCCTGCAAAGTGTGAAGCTATTCCGTGCATAAGAGTAATATAATGTATTAGTCCCTTCACATTCCTTTAGTGATTATTTCATTGATGCAGTAAGGTCATGGATGTTTTCATAAAGGCAGCTGAATATATGGAAATTCCCGTTCGTCGTACTGATGGAGAGCCTCTTCAGAAGTTATTTGTATTAGTCAGGAGTGAGTTGAATCTGGACCTTAAGAATATTCGACAAGAACAAGCTAAGTTTTGGAAGCAGCATCCTGCATTAGTAAAGGTTGAATCATCACATGTTTTTTGTAATATCTTAAGGTTATCTTTGAAGACAGTTTGATTGACATTGCTTCTGTATTTTCACTTGCAGACAGAATTGTTAATCCAAGCGCAATTAACTCGTGAATCAGCGTCACTATCTCCATCTTTGCAGCGCGATTTAAGGCGTATACTTGAGGTTGCACCTCGCCTTCTTGAAGAGTTAATGAAGGTATGTTTTCTGACCCCTGGTGGCACTAGCCATGGTTAAGTTCTTTTATTCGATGCCCTTTATTATATTATAATCTGTTTGTTTTCCAGTTTGGAATCTTCTATGAATATTCGTTAACTAGCAGTTGTGACTCTCAGCTACGATACCACTTCCTTTGTCCAGCTCTATGTACCTTCTGGAAACTGCACTAAATTATACTCCCTCTGTCCCAATGAAAGCTTCACTCTTTTCTTGGGGCACAAAAATTAAGAAAAGGTTATTTATATTCAAAAGTAATGTGAGTGGGAAAGAGGTTGTGAGTGGATTAAGTGAATGGGATTGATAAGTGGGGCCCATAATTTAAGGATGTGAGTATGACAAGTGGGGTATGTATAATATAATACTAATAAACTTTTGCCATTTTAGGAAAGGTGAAGCTTGTAATGGGACACCCCTTTATGCAAGGTTGAGTGTAGGTCCAGATAATTATAAGGACAACTGCAAATTTTGATGATCTTATCGAACTAGATTTCTTGTGCCCCAGTCTTGGTTTCTTGGAGAATCAGCTACGTATTGGAACTCCAAGTTAGTATCTGGAAGCATCATGTTTTTCTTGAGTTCATAATGAACATAGCCCTATTCTTTACCCAGTGACATTGCGGAGAAAATCCTGTAGTCGACCTGATTCCCTTATGTTTATGAGTTATTATTTGACTTGCATGCTATGTTAAGGTCTATAGATATTATATTAGTTACTCCCTCCACTCCACGTTAAGAGTCCACTATTCCTTTTCTGGACGTTCCATTTTTTAAGAGTCCACTTTTGAAAAGTAAGCTATAAACATTTGTTCTTTTCTCAAAAAAAATAAAAAAAAAAAAAATATCCTATGTATAAAATATGATAGTTTTCTTGAATAATGTAGAAAAAGTTTACTAACTTTAGTACAAATAAAATAAGAAATAGAAAGGCTAAAAGTACAAAATTAATAGGTTTGACTCAAATGTGGACTCTTTACATGGAATGGAGGTGAGCACATGATATATGTAAGATAAATCTGTTTGCTTCATTGTCACAACTTTGTAAAATGAGCTGAATATGTTAGCTCAGCTAAAGCATTATCTTGCTTGGAGCATGTTCGAGTTCACATTACACCAGAGAAGTCCAACCTATTGTGGGAGCACATCTGTTGTCCATCTAAAGCTTAATTGCTTGTATGAATATGTTAGCTCAGCTCAAACATTTTTTCCCCACCTCTTTTCATTGGCGATTCATGTTAGCTGACTCCAAATCATTTGGGACTAAGGCTTTGTTTCCGTAATTGATCTCCTGGAAGTTATTGAGAAGCTCTTAACCATGCTTGAGTATGTTCTTTGATGCAGATGGCACTCTTACAACGACCTCCTCATGGACATGGATGGCTTAGACCTGCAATTGGGGTGGTTGAGCTCTCTCAGAGCATAATGCAGGTTTCTTTCTTTTTTCATTCTTTTAGTTCTTTCGGAAATGTTTTTCTCTTGTAAATTGTTTAACTCTTAATGGGTGGCCACTTCTATTTTCTTGTTACTAGTAAGTGTAAGCATATGGACCCTTTCTATGACAGGACATTTTGTTATTTGCATGTACTAAAGTGAGTTAATTAGCTCTACATAATTTATTGCCCCATACATACTTGTCAAAGGCTAGAGGCGGGCGAGACGTACCAGAGAAAAGTGAAAGGCGAGGCGAGAGGCGGGCGGCAAAAAAGCGAGTAAGCCAGAAAAAGTAGAAAAAACTATATACACATAACATATAAACAAAGCTTAAAACATTTCATGAACTGAATAAAACACTAAATAAATGTCATAATTCGACATATAATAGCAATCCAACAATAATTATCACTGATGTTTGCATACAAATTATAATTCTTAACATAGGGGACTGGAAAAGAAAAAACAAAATGAGAAAACAATAAAAGACCCTTCAAAATGGAATAACAGGGGCTGAATAGGAATAAAATGGGAGAATGAGACGCAAAATGTAAAGAATAACTAATACACTTAAATCGCTGTCCTCCTCAAAAAATCAGAAAAGGAGAAGAGAACAAAAACGGGGAAGAAAAGGAGAAAAACTAATCAGAAACTCGTCGATTAAGCCTCGCACCGTCGATAGGGTGGGGTGCTTACGAGGTTCGCAGGCATTGCCTAGTTCTTCTTCTCGATCTCAGTTATGTGAGTTAGGGCACAACTCTTTGTACCCAAAACCAATCGTAATCGTCTTGCAAAAACGACGCTTTGAAGAGTGAAAACGACATAGCTAAGGTAACTATTCCGCCCTTCGCGCCTTTAACAAAAGGCGAAACCTTTTGCGCCTCTCGCCTTGTGCAAAAAGGCGACGCCTCAGTGAAAAAGGCTACCACTCGCCTGCCTGGCTGGAGAAAGGCGACTACCCCCAAAAGTGACGGAAAAGGCGAGGCGGGAGATTCCTTTGACAATTATGGCCCCAAAAACCCTCTGGGGATGAGTTGATTTATTCCATTGCTACTTCCATCCAAGCAAAGGTGTTATCTTATTTCAAATCTGGGGCCAAACACAATTTATCCGAAACATGGTTGATTTAAACATTCTAAAAGTGAGAATCAAGTACTAATCTTTATGTAATAATGTAGTTTATATAACTTTGACTAAATATGTACTCCCACAATCAAGTACTAATGTAATTCTTACATACTTTATCGGACTAGTTATTAATGTCTCAGGAAACAACTAAGCGTCATATCCATGATTCCATGGAGATGGTGGTATAGTTGTTATTTGTTTATGCAATAATTTAGCATTGATATGTTACATATTAACCACTTTCATATCTTTCAAAATATAGAACGAATCTTCATGACTAAGTGAAACTCATTGTAAGACTTTTTTTTTTTTTTTTTTTTTTTTGGGGGGGGGACAGGTCGTCCTCTACCGTTGCAACTTTTATCCCTTCTAATAAATGCTTCTTTTATCCAAAAGAAAAAAAAAAAAAAAAAAAAAAAACAATTGACCAATCATTTCCTCTTACTCACCCCATGATTCTTCTCTCCACTTCATGCTTGTTACTGAAACGTGATGCAGGCAGTTCCACTCAGTGCCAGAAAAGCATCCGGAGGATCCAGTGAAGGAGTTGCCCCTTTCCTGCAATTGCCACACTTCAGTGAGGCTGTTCTCAAAAAGCTAGCACGAAAGGTGATTACATCTTTCTCAGTCCATTTTATCTCATTCTATTATGAATGGTTATGATTATCCTAAGGTTGCATTCTCTGGTGCTGAGCGTTGTGGATGATCGAATGAACACACTTCATCTATCTGTCATTCCCACCTAGATTAAATGAACACACTCCCTCCAACTTTTGCTCTAGACTAATGTTATTTATGTGATTGACTGTGTGTGATGTAAAGGAGTCAAGTCTAAACTCCTTTTTTAACTGAAGGAGACAAGTTTCAGCTGTGCAAAAGCTCTAGGTCATACATATACAATAAACTAATTTCCCGAATAAATGCATTTTGTTACTCCCTATGTCTAAAAGATGTTTCATGTTCTGAAAGTCAAAGCTTTTCAACAACGGTTTTCACTTTCATATTGTACATCTTCTAAATTGCAGAGATTGACTTCTTTGTGTATGGCTCCCAAGAGCAGCATTATGCTTTGTATAACTACAAAAATATATAGAAGATTTGGCCCTTTTTTGTTACTTACATTTAGAAATGGGACTTTTTACAGACAGGACAAAAAAATGTTTAGGACTTCTTTTATTGGATGGAGGGAGTATTCAAAAGGGCCTAACAAGCTGGCTTCGCGAGTTAGGCTTGTGGTGATGGGAAGCATTTTTTTTTTGTTGCTTCACAGTAAGGAACCAAAATTTTGGCTTATTTTACTGGATGTTTTGACCCTAACCCTTGACTGATTTACTACCCAAGCTGTAATAACTTAAGCAGCATCATTTCTAATCTTGTTTCCGGTTTAAACCCCCTGTCTCTGTGGAAGAGTAACAAATGACCAAACACGTAAATCAAGTAAAATATTTGACAGATGCTAATCATCTAAGTTACCCCACAAAGCATTCAAGTTCAAACTAGGCAAAAAATGAAGGTTAATTTTGGGCAATTTATTCCTAAATATTTCCTAAAAAGGAATGTCACTCTTCTACGGAACGGCCCAAAAAGGAATACACATTTCTTCTATTGGACGGGGAGTATTATATTCCTTTTAGTGCTAAGCTGATTAGTCCTCTCTCTCATGTTGCAGAAAGTGCGCACCTTTCAAGAGCTTCAAGACTTGAACCAACAGGAGCGTGCTGACCTATTGACTCAAGTTGCAGGCTTCACCCCAGCTGAATCTCAAGACGTGGAAACCGTTCTAGAAATGATGCCTTCCATAACACTTGACGTTACATGCGAAACCGAAGGTGAAGAAGGAATACAAGAGGCGGACATTGTCACCATGCATACTTGGGTTACTCTAAAGCGCAGTAATGGAATGACCGGGGCCCTCCCACATTCTCCTTATTACCCCTTCAACAAGGAAGAGAACTTTTGGTTACTTCTAGCGGACTCTGTCTCAAACGACGTATGGATTTCCCAAAAAGTTAGCTTCATGGATGAAACTACAGCGTTGACTTTTGCTTTGAAAGCGATTCGCGAGTCAAAGGAAGGGACTGGGGCTAGTAAGCAGGAGATTAATGCGGCTGTTAGGGAAGCAACTGAGAAAGTGAGAAACGGTTCGAGATTGGTATTGGGTAAGTTTGTGGCTCCGGAGGAAGGTAACTATAATTTGACTCTTTATTGCTTGTGTGATTCTTGGCTTGGGTGTGATAAGAAGACTAGCATGAAGTTGAAAATCTTGAAACGGAGCAGAGCGGGGACTAGGGGTGGTGCTATTGTGGAGGAAGGACCAGGGGTAGAGGATGGAATTGAGGAGGAAGATGAGGGAGAAGAGGAATATGATGATGATTACGAGAGTGAATATAGTGAAGACGAGGAAGATATTAAACAGAATGAGAGCAAAGAAGTCGTGTCCGAACATGCTGAGGGAAGTGGTTCAAGTTCTTCCGATGAATCGGACCCCAAGGAAGATTAGATTGGGCAATTTATTTTCATTTTTTCTTCGTTACCTCCTGTTTTCTATTTTGAAATTTTGATGCAACGGAAGAAGACATGCCTGATTTCTTTTGTATTACTCTTTGTTACATTACGTGCGCTCATGAATTCTCATAGATATTCAAAGTCATTACCACACAGTTTACATGACTCCTATCCCGAAATGATTTTTTCACTTTTTTTGTTGTTATTACGACGATACTTTTGGCAATAAATTTAGATTAATTTCATTGTTTGAATAGAAATTTAAAACTTGTTATTAATATAATATTATATATACTATTAATAATATTTTTATTAAGACCATTAAATTAAAATTATTGTTCAAAGTAAACTCGTGAAAATAAAATAAAATTAGGAAGATGATTTTGGATCGGAAAGGACGGAGTATTAATACTGAAGTAACTCCATTTTGATGTAGTGCAAAACCATGCCAAGGGCAAGGGAGTGGGAGATCTTTGAATTTCTAAAGGCTTGGAATCAAGTTCCAACTACAATTTTCCGAGCAGAGGAGAACAGGTTTTCTGAACCATTATTTTTTTGTGTATCTGGGGATCAAATGACTCATAATTATAATATACTCGTAATTATTATGCAGACGACATATTAATGATGTCATCCAATCACATTGAATCAGTAATGATACACACATATGGTATATAATGATGCCATTCAATCACGTGAACCATTGTATCATTAGGGTATTGTGTAATCTGATAATAAAGAAAAAAAAAAATTATGAAATTAATAAGTTAGTGTTGTTGCTTATTTATTTATCGCCGACTGAAGCTTTTTTTTTTTTGTTGATTTGAATAAATTTTGCGCAATAATTTAGATAATTTAATTATTATTTTTTAAAAAATATTTTTTATTAATGATATTTTAATAATGTGGGGGGTTGATTTTTTTTTTATTTGTATGTTTATTTATTTATTTATTATTAATTTTTTTCAACAACCTTTTTTCACGATGACATATGAGGATTCATGTTAGCCGACCCCAAATTATTTTAAGACTAAGACTTTGTTGATGTTGATGTATTTGTAACAAATTTAAATTTTTCTTTAAAATAATTAAATAACTTAAAATTATTGTTCAATAAGTTTATTCAAACGGAGTTGATCTTATAAAAAACGCATTTTTTTTCTAAACTTAAACTTAAGAAAAAACCATTTTTACACTGACATTTAATAATACATGCACTTGCACTATTCACACTGACATTTTGTTATACTAACACTAACACTGACACTTTTACCATACTGACACTCTTTTATACTGACAGTTAATAATACATTCACTAAAACTCTTCACACTAGTATTTGTTTATACATTTTTTAACACTAACACTGACACTTTTTACATTACATTGACTTTCACTCTTTACACCGACCTGACACTCTGACACTTTGTTACACTAACACTGTCACTTTTTTACACTAACAATGATACTTAATATTACATGCACTAACACTCTTTACACAGACACTTTGTTACACTAATACTGACACTTTTTTACACTATCACTTAATAATACACTCTTTACACTAGTACTTTGTTACTCTAATATTGGCACTAGCGCGGAAATTAAAACACATTTTTTCTAAATTTTTTCTAAAGTTAAGAAAAAATGCATTTTTTTTAAAAAAGATTTTGGATTCAAATTCAACAACAAAGTCTCAAAATCACACTCACAATAATTATTCACTTACTTCACTATCTCTCTCCTACTCAACTAATGACAATCACAACACATCACCTTTTTCCTTAATTCTTGTGCAGTAATCAGCAAAGTCTCAAAATCATACTCACAACAATTACTTTACATTCTCTCTCCTACCCAACTATCTACATCCACAACACATCAATTTTTTTCTTAATTCTTGTGCCAAGCCTATTTGGGACCGAGGGAATATGAGGCTTCTGATGACTCCTGATACTGCAGAAATGGTACGGAATATGAGGCTTTCCTGACACCGCAGAATGGTACCATTACTGGATTCTACGGAGACCCTAGTTTCCAAGGTTTTTTCATGTATCCAGATGCTGCTAAAACCTACCTGACAGAAACTACTCGGTCAACTACAAGAAAGAACAACACGAAACAATGAATTCAAATTTGGTCGCTGACTAGGTAAGAAGATTACCACATCAAAATCTTAAAATTGACATACCATAACAGAACACTAATTTGTTCATAGATACATCATGGGAAAAACAACTTAAGGAGTCCCAAAAATAGTTAAAGAAAGTTCAGGATTAAGTCTTGACAATATTCATTAGGCACAAATTCAGTTTGATAGAGTTCTAAAGTACTTGGTACTAGTAACATACTGGTGCTAATTAACACAGTTTACAAACTGGTAATAGTACATGGGATTGACTAGTTTAAAAAGAGAGCACTACCGATATGTAATAAATGCTCAGAAAAGATAAATAAAATTTTAATCAATCACCACTTGCGCAACCCTTGCAACCGCAATGCACACATTCAATGACCTTTTCCTCTCTTAGGTGTCTTGGGACTCTGCAAACGCACGTCGTCTGGAAGTTGTGATCCCGTGGCTGAATGCATCTTAAGCAGCAAAGTCGTTCATAACCAGGCTGCAATTTAGAATCAAACCATGAGAATACATACTCCCTCCGTCCCAAAATGATTTTCTCAACTTTTTTTGTCTTTAAAGCGAAAGTAGTTTTGAGCAATATTTTTAGGTTGATTTAATTATCCTCATGAAAATTTAAAACCTGTTATATATATACCAATATAAATACTATCAATAACAATTTTTAGATGTTCATTCGGATAGTTAAATCAACCTAAAATTATTGCTCTAACTACCTTCTTTTTAACGACAAAAAAGTAGGAAGGTCATTTCGGGGCGGAGGGAGTAATAAAAAGGTGATTCTAGCACACACCTACGCTAAAGCCTGCAAAGAGATCCCATCACAAGCAGTGGCGGACCTACGTGCATTGGTATGGGGGCTGCGGCTCCCGTTTGTCTAAAAAAAACTTGCTAGTGCAATTTTGTGTAAAGGTTGGGGGTGTTAGTGCAAAAAATTAAACTTCGCCCCCTTCGTGTGAAGAAAAAAAATACACTGATTTAATTTTGCCCCCCTTGGAAAAAAATCCTGGGTCCGCCACTGATCACAAGATTTTCATCTCTCCTTTTACACCTTTGCATATATGACATGGCAAAGGCAATTCAAGCTACACCTTAAATGTATTATGAATAAAACACATCTACCAATGGAAAATGGTAAAAATAGAATGACCCTAGTCCCTAGATAACTTTCAGACAAATGAGGGACCCATATAAAGATATCCTGTGGAGTCGTAATTATGTGTCTATTCATGCTATTTGTGATATTTGTAGAATGATGGATTTCCAAACAAAATTACTAGCATATACAACGACTGCTCACAAAAGATTGTAATTATGTGTCTATTCTAAAGCATATGAAAATTGTTTATTTGCATATAGTTTTATTATAAAATCCAATTTATCCATCTTTTCATCACTAAACTGTGATGTGACTACAAGCGTCTGAATCCAATCAATATCAAGTATTGAAACATATTGAAAAGAGTACAAATTTGTTGGGTCCATAGGTTCTTAACGTGTGCTTTGCTAGTAGTAAAGAAGCATCAAGTCTAAAACAGAAAGATGCTAGTGCAACAAGGAATAGCATGCCATCAAATTTCCAAGAAGATAATCAGACAAACCTTCTTCCACTTGGCAATAATATTGCGGACTGCATAACCTTGATCTAAGCAGAATTCAAACAGCTCCTTGGAAATTTCTTTCCTACGATGGTAAAGATCAAATATGTAGCGACTCTTCTGATGTGCAATCTTAAATATGGGCCACAGAGTCTCACATTTCCTTTTCCCATCATGTGGATCATTCTCCGCTGTCAACGGCATATGTTAATAACATAAATAAAGAGAACACACAACACTTTTGAACTGCAATTTCAAATTTCTCATATAACATGGAAAATATTGTACCTTCTCTCATCTTTCCTTGTAACTCGCGAAGAGTCGGCTCAATTAATTCCCAACCCTCTGGGTATTTAACACGGTTTGTCTTCACCTTAGGCATTCTCCTGGCTGCATCAAAGTTTTCAAGTTTAGATTGATGGGCGAACTTTGGTTGATAATACCGCTCTTCAAATTAATCACTTAGCGTAACTATCAACATAAAGTTCCAAAATAAGAATGTATGGGGGAGGGGGAGGAAAAGAAAGAATCATTCAGGATCCACACCTAAATCTCTAGAGACTAAAAACAAAAAGTACATACTTTCTCCTATTAAAAAGACTAAGAACTGCCATATTCATACGGACCATGCCTTAGCAAACAGTATAAACCCTAAAAGTTCAGAACCCTAATAGCAGAAATTCATCAAAAATAATAGGGCATGTCAAAATTCAAGCATTACAAATTGCGTACCTTGACAAACAATTAGTTGAACTCAAGGTGCTATTAACGAGTTGGAGCCATTAGCGGATCCAGGGGATGACTCCAGGTAGAGCAAGGTTTATGATTAAATAAAATCGACACTAGACAATAAAAGCATCACCCATACAAGATTAACAAACGAATAGAGAAAATCTATAGAATCCCTCACATTAACCATTCAAAGTCTCCTAACACACCCAGAGAAATCCAAAATAACATCATATACTAAGAAAAACAAGAAAACCCCAATTTCAAAAAAAATAAAAAAATCATTCTTTTGAAACCCTAAATTCAATCCACAATTTCATTATTTTACAACACTATACCAATGATTTTAGTATGGTCCATAATACCATCACTAACATAAGAAATTAGGAGCAAAATTCATGCGCAAAGTAGATAGACAAAAAAGAGATTAAAGAAATATAAGTACCTTAGAGAAATCTAACGGGTGCGGATAAGGTCTAAGGGTTCAAACTACTATGACCCACGGACCCGTAGGATTGAAGGAACAATGAAGATGCGCTGTTTGGTTGCCGGACGGAGGTAGTGGGCAGTCACAGCGGTGGTCGTCGTTGACGTTGGAAGATGGCGTCAGGCGTGAGAAGGACAGTCAAATTCCGGTCAGGAAATTGAAGCGTAATTTTTAAGCAAATACGGAGTATTTCAATGGACTTATTTCCCTCAAAAGCCCCTAAACACTACACAACTCTTAAACAGGATAAGATATTTCCGTTTTTCTCTTTGTATTCACGCGGGGAATATATATTGCCCTAAGGCCCCCATTTTTATAGTGAAAAGCTGAAACTACTCATTTTTTATTTTATATGGGGGCCAATTGCAATTTGTAACCTAAGTTTTACCATATTTTGCAATCGGTTATCAAATGTATCAAAGTTGCATTTCAATTTTTCACTTTAGCAAATCGGAGCAATGTGGTACAAAAATGGATGAACCGTTAAAAATTTAACTAAATGATAGTCATGTACAATGCACATGACATTTTTAGGGCAACTATGACATTTTTTTAGCATTTAGAAGGTAATAGTGTAATTAGATAAATAATAATAATAAAAAAAAGACTTCATAAACCTATCTAGTATCTACCCTTACCCCTCTCTCTCAGGCTCCATTTGTTTCGACGTAAAACGTTTTTCAAAAAATGTATTTTGAAAAATGTTTTTCGAAAAATATTTTTCGTAAAATCACATGTTTTTCGGTGTTTGATTGTTTTTCGAAAAACGTTTTCCTCATTTTTCGATGTTTGATTATTTTCCGAAAAACGTTTTACTCCTCCCCCTTCACTTCTCTCATTTATCAATCAATTATACCCAATTTTCTTCACACCAACCAATACAACCTCACTAAGTCCCACAATTGATGCTGCCTAAAAAAATAGTAATTCGGGCTTACGAGCCCTCGAATGATAAATGGTTATAAAGGGCCCAACTCGAGATAGGCCCAAGAAGAAAGTCGCGGGAAATATGATCAAGGGAATCCCGCCGGTTAACGGGTAAGTCAAATAGAGAAGATAATGGCGGGAAAAGTATCCCGCATTAATCAAATAAATAATAAAGTCGCGAGATGTATGTTATAATGTCTATGTTAGAATAAATAATACGCGAGATATCCGGCAGAAAATGATGACGAGAAATTAATCTTAGTCGTATGCGACATAAAGGAAGCGGCGTGTAAATATTTGTAATATGGGACCAATTAAACGACGACACGTGGAATGAGAGGTGGTGTAACCATATAAAATGATGTGGCCCAAATAAATAAAGGAAGACCCATTTTGTGTTTTTGGCCCAAAAGCCCAAGGAAAGAAATAAGTGATATAAAAAGGATCTGGATGGGCAAGAGAAAGGAGGAGGGGAGGATTCTGGAAAAGAGAGAAGAAACGCGTGAGAAAGGAA
This sequence comes from Adenophora triphylla var. japonica, assembly GCA_022495995.1. Lineage (NCBI taxonomy): Eukaryota > Viridiplantae > Streptophyta > Magnoliopsida > Asterales > Campanulaceae > Adenophora > Adenophora triphylla. Next base: position 158,034 of record JAFEMH010004775.1, read on the forward strand.
AAAGAAGAGGGACGAAAGGGAGGTTTGGTGGGCGAAGGTTGAGTTTCCAGACGAGATCTCCACGGCAATAGCGCTCCATCTGGGATGAATTTGTAAGTAGACTCTCTCCCACCCCCAACGTTCTCTCTAAAGTTTTGGTTATTATGTTACGGAAATATCGTTCTTATTCGCACGCCGGAGGGGCTTACGCCGGAGACGCCCCCGGCTTAGTTTTTTGGTTGTTTGTGTGCAGATCGATCGGAGAAGAAGGAGCCGGAGTATCATCATTGGACTATGACGGGTATGTTGCCGATGAGGAAAATCCGGGCAAGATCAATTGGTTCCGTTGCCGGGACGCGAAACCTCTTCTCCGTTTCGATAATTTTATGGGTGTTTTGGTCGGCGGATCAGATCTGGGAACTCGGAAGTTGGGGTGGATCTAGGGATTTCGCCGGAGTAAACCCAAAATAGAGAAGGAAACTGAGAAATTACATGGTCACGATTCGTCATCGTCGTCTTCAGATTCCGATGACGAGAGTTCATCGCTGAAGTCTAAGGTTTATCGGATTTTCGGTAGGGAAAAGTCTGTCCACCACAAGGTCTTCGGTAATGGTAAACGTACGCAATTTCACTTCATTTCTTCATCTGTTTAGATTTTATAGATATCGATTCGACTGTTGCAAGTAGCATGATCAAGTGATTTGTTTGTTAATCTTAGATTTTCTAGTTGATTCCCTGGTTGTTTGTGCTGATTTTTGTGTACAATTAACGTGCGGTTGTCTCTGTATATATTTATCTGTAGAGAATTTGATTTGAATCTGATCATGGAGCATGATATCTTAGTTGTTTACATGTTATATCTTAAATTTTCTCTCAGAGTGATGGTGGTAGTTTATAGTACTATTTTAGTGTGTAATTCATGCCAATTCTCCAAAGCTGTCGGTTTACGTAAATATTGAATCTGTATGTGCATATATTCATGTTTGGAGACGTGCAAGTTCAATTCATTTCTCTCTCTAGAATTCGTATATTGATTTTTGTTGTTATAAATTTGACTTTTCGAAAGCAACTTGAAGCGGTTTATGTTTATTATGTGAAATCTGTGCTTCACTGAGGAATTTTTGTGTGTGCGCATGTTTTCTTGGTTTTGAATATTCTAGAACTTGATTTATGGTTCCTATAGTAGCATGAATAGAGGATGCTTTTATGTGAAATCATTGATATGGGTAGCTAATGGTTGTCTTATATTTTGAAATTGTCAGTTAATTTTGTTTAGTTTTTGGATAGTTTACTTGTCTTATATTTTGAAATCATGAATTTCCCATAACCACGTTGTGATTTCTGTAATGGTCGGTTAATTTTATGGCTCAAAAGTATCAAACTATCTAAGCTTGGGTAGTCTTTGGTGCAAGTGCGAGGTTGTGCTTTCTTGGAAATCTTAAATAATTCTGAGATTTCATGTTTAGGCCTGTATTACTCTTTTTTATGTAGTCTCTGAATCCTTGTATAATCGGTAGTTCTGTTGAAATACGAATTGTGCTGGATTTTGAAGCATTGTTGGTAATTGCGTTTCTTTTTTGGAAGTTTTCCATGGTTTCCAAAATTTTACTTAGTGTGATAATTTTGTCATATGATGGCTACAGCTGGTAGACTTGGAAGGGGTTTTTATCAGTTATATGTTGTTTTCTTTCATTGTTCGAGTTCTTTTTCTTAAATGATGCTATTTCATTTGCGGTTTTCGGTCTGCGTAGGATTTTCCGAACTTTAAAATCCCTAGTATGAACTATGTTTCATGTATTCTTTAGCACTGTAGCAGCGATATCTATTCACTTTGTATAGGCCGATTGGTATGTTGGTTGAAACATTTGTTGGTGGTATGTATGCCTTTAAGTGAGCTTGATGTTTCATTTGTGCCTTCCGTTTGGGAGCCCACGCTTCATTCCGAATGTGGTCTTTGCGAGAACATGCATCTTTGATTCTTGAAAGTTGTCGATAGTTGGTAGCGTGCTATTCCAGGTTTGATGGACTTTACGGTTTTCATGTTTGTAGCACCACTTTGGCTCAGGGAGTATCATCTACTTCTCTTTTTTCACTCCAGGCATTGGTCATTTAAAATTTATTCTACAATACTTTACTTCAATTTGTTATCTTTTGAGGTGGGTGGTTCTTCTTGGGGATTCGGTCGAAACTTTTATGTGGTAGAGTGACCGGCACTTTAAAGTTTAACCTCTGAGGAAGTGCCGGGTGATATGTGTTTCATTTAGCCTGTGTTATTTCACTAGAAATGCTTGCTTTGGACCCCTTGAAGTAATGGTGACATGTTGCAACAGGGACACACTGATCTTTGAGTAGAGCTAACTCAGTGCATGTTAAATTGATTCAAACTAATGGGGGATTCTTTCCAGCTTGTCTATTTTCGGGAGCGATAACTGTAAGTAAGTATCGTGTTTTGTTGTTTCACAAGACTTCTATTATTTTTCAACTGCAGGATGTTGACCAAAAGTGTTCTGGAAATGAGGGGTATTCTATACTAACAGCCGTTAGTGTCCTGCTATACTGGTTTCTATGGAGTCTGCTTTTTCTCCATAAGCTTTTCCTTCTCAGTAGTAGTTAAATCTTTTGAATGCCGTCCGAAGTGGATTGTTGGAGCTTGGATGAAAGTGAGGGAGCTTCTGGTATGTTGCATGTTCATCTATATTGTTTTTAGCTACTATTGACTTGCTCCATGATTATTATCCGAATGTGATGACAGGAATATTGCTTGTGGTATTGTCTTTAAGTCATCTTTGTCTATTTCTTTTAATACTTAGTTAATACTTTTACATGACCTCATAATGTTGGATAATGTGAAGGCAAGATAGATAACTTAATGCCCTCGTACATGTTACGGTATTCACACATTTAGGATAAAGTTATTTGATACAGTTTATCCACAACTTGCTTGTTTGTTGTCTGAAATTGGGTGATTAATATTGAAACCAAAATTGCTACGGACAGATCTTGAAATTTTCTAAAGTTGACTTGTACAAGTATTGTGACCAAGTCGTAACAATGTGGAGTGTTTAAAGATGATTGTCACTTGACAAGGTGCTTGACATAAATGGCATGACATTCTAAATAAGTTGGGTGGTTTGTGATGATTGCTACTATGATTGTTTGAGTGTTTTATTTAATCTTTAGAATATTACCCGGAAGCGAAAGAGTGGAGAATTGATTGGGCATATTATGAATCTTAGTTGGGACTAGTAAAAAGTAATTAGAGCTTTAGCACTTAGTTGGGACGGACCCTTTAAATATGCTGGATTAAATTCAACTTGTGTATGAAAATAGATAGAATATTAAATATCGTGAAATCTGTGAAACAAAGTGCTAGTACGAAAGAGAGATTTAAATGCGGTGACTTTTGAAATTAGAAACGAATGAAACGGAGGATATGATCTTTGGTATTTATTTGAGAAATTATGACAAATTTGTGGTTGAGAATTTGTGAAAGTGAATTTATTGATTGTTTTCTTACCTATAAAGTATTAAGTGTGATGGATATGAACGTACATTATAATGACTATTATAATGACTGATACAGTAATTTTATTCAACTAGTAGAATTTAAAAAGTCGAGTGAAGCAACCACAGTGACACGGATAAGGGTAAATTATTATGAATGGCGAGAATGAATTATCATTTTGGGTGTACATTAAGGTGATCAAAGAAATGTTTAAAATAAGTTTTGAGCAAGATTTTGAAAAGGGCAGAGTATAGGTCAATTACATGACTAGTGGGTGATTGTATGATGACTTTTCAAATATGGGTATAATCATAATTAAAGTTAATGCTTCTTGGTATCATGATATGTGTTGAATGGGCTTGTTGAGATTATAAAATAAGAATGATAGTTGCTAAATATGAATGTATATAGAATGATATTACTTGCAGCACGCTTCATGCTAATTTGCAGATTATGCCCGAAAGTAGTAGCTTTATGCTTGCATCAGTTGACTGTAAATGGAAATTATTTATATCATGCCACCAATATGTTCAAAATGTGCCATGCTAAGTGAAATTGACATTAGTTACATATTTTATACGAACAACAATGAAGGATCTCTACGGAAGTCTTAAGTGTATTAGTACCAAAAGTATATGGTTAGTGTGACATATTATTACGCCGGACAATGACTTAAAAAGGATATGTTATGAAAATAGATAAATGTTTCTCTTGTTTGTGTGACCTTGATTGGTGATAACTAGAAGATAGGTTTACTACCGGCCTTGAAATGGTAAATGAAAGTATGTTTTCTAGAATAATTAAATTGTATTATGTAATATTATATATGTTTGATAGTGTTCGGAGTTCAAGTTAATGACTCATGCCGGCTAATTCGTTTACCTGCATCACTAGGAAAAAGATAATGAATAATTAGAGTGGGTGTTAGAATTATGTGACAATATAAATTGATAATATGTTAAAGACGACTTGTGTAAATGGTGAAGGTTAGGGCAACCAGTGTAACCAAGTTATTGATACTACTATTATGATTATGGCTCTGTAGTGTGCTTAATTCAAGTAAACACTAGTGTATATTATGGGACATGACTACAGTGCATATATGTGATTATGTGTGCTGAATGTGTGAATAGTGATTGGCATGTGGTTACTCATCAATGAGAAGTAAGTATACTCGTAATCAAGTTTACATGCTTCCTTGTATAATATGTAATACATTCAGTATGCTCTTTATATGTTTAAAGTAACCTGCAAATATTAAACTATTGCGGTATGCTTCGTGTCAATTTTTAATTATGCCTTGGCGTAATTGCGTGAACTTTGAAAAATGGACAAATTAGTAAATTGTACATCTTGATAGTTGACATGAAGACGGAGAAAGTGTGGTACGAGGAAAATAGAGTCCAATTTAAAAGTGTTGTGCGAGTTTTATTTTCTTAGTTTATATGTTAACTTATGCTTATAAATAATGATAATATGTGCGAATTGGGCGTTCAAAATTTGATAGTCCTTAATTAATTGAAGCAAGTTTGGGTGAATTTTAATCTTGAAGTGGGAAAGATACCTTGGGACTTATTTATCACTAATTGATTATGATTAAGATAAATACATGTTATAGCATGTGCGAATACGGAACAAGTCTAAATAAATCAAGAATGAAATGCTAGTTTGTTATATTGTGAAACATATTTGTTTGTTAGAAAGTGATATACCATGTATGTTAAAGGGAGAATATTTTGTATGTTATGATTATGCTTGGGTTAAGTCGCATAATTTTAAAAGAACGAGGGTATGTTGCATGCTTACTTGTCGCTTGAAATGAAGGAAGGAATTGTTATGTTATGCAAGAAAATTAATATTTAATGAAGTTAACTACGCGAGCTTGGTGCTTTTTTGTTTATGTGCACAAATTATATTGAAGTTATGGGAAGATGTTATGGGAAGATGTGCTAATGTGACTTGTGAGGGGAAAGCTTCATAGTATAATATAAGAGTACGTTGACCTGCTATGTTTTTATGTGTAGTCCTAAGGAGGGAAATGTTGAAAAACGATAAAGGTGAGACAATGTCATTTATTCAATTTTATTCTTGGTGGGATCATTTTAAGTCGTTTATTATGAATGTACGAAAGGGGGTTGTGAATTGACAGAAAGTTATGCAAATGATTGTTTTTGTACGTTGCGTAAATATTGAATGAAATGAAAGTATGAAATTGTCGGGTTTAGTATTTGACTTGCTTTTTATGGTATTTTTGTTTTGCATATGAACGGCGAGATAATGACTCGAATATGCGGTAAATGCGAAATGGAGGTCAAGACGAATAAAGAATAAAGTCAAGAAGGAAGGTCGCTTGGAGTAAGGTTGCCTAAAGACAACCTCACTTTTCGATGGGAGTATAAGGATATGGAGCTATCTCGCGATAAAGAAAGAGTGTAAGGGGTTTTTGATGAATTATCAAAACAAAGTGACGAGAAAAGAGAAAAGTCAGTAGTGTAGAGAAATAAAAAAGCAAAAGCCAAATAAGCGTTTCGTCAATTAATTTCTGTAATATGTAAAGGTGGTGCTATACATTATTAAAAGGGAACCACATCCCGAATTGTGGGGGAACCACATCCCGAATTGTGGGGGAACCACATCCCGAATTGTGGGGGAACCACATCCCGAATGTTGGGGGCTCACATCCCGAACTGTCGAGAAAGTGGCGGGACCACTATAAAAACGAGTTTACGGGCTATAAAATATGCGAGTCAAAGAAAGTCGACGGACTATAAATGTTGAAAGTCGACGGACTATAAATGTTGAAAGTCGACGGACTATAAATGTTGAAAGTCGACGGACTATAAATGTTGAAAGTCGACGGACTATAAATGTTGAAAGTCGACGGACTATAAATGTAGAAAGTCGACGGACTATAAATGTTGAAAGTCGACGGACTATAAATGTTGAAAGTCGACGGACTATAAATGTTGAAAGTCGACGGACTATAAATGTAGAAAGTCGACGGACTATAAATGTTGAAAGTCGACGGACTATAAATGTTGAAAGTCGACGGACTATAAATGTTGAAAGTCGACGGACTATAAATGTTGAAAGTCGACGGACTATAAATGTTGAAAGTCGACGGACTATAAATGTTGCGAGTCAATGTAAGTCGTGATAAATGATGCGAGTCAATTTATGGATGATGAAAAATGTAAGAGTCTATGGATTATAAAAATGAAAGTCCACGAACTATAAAAGAGAAAAAGTACATCTCGCCTGAAGAACATGTAAAGATGTCATTACAAGAAAGAATTGACGGCTTAAAAGATGCTTGCATCCCGGTTTGTCGGGTTCTGAGACGGGTATGTAAATCAATGTATGAAAAGGGAAATGAATGTCGCTGAAAATTAAGTTATCGGCGGGACCATAAATGAATCCCGCCTCAAACTTGGGGGCTTCTGATGCTGCCTAAAACAATAGTAATTCGGGCTTACGAGTGTAAGTACCCAAATCTGGCTCATGCCTTCCGGTTAATTTTCCCGACATTTCGGTAAATTTCCCGGTAATTCCCGGACCTTCCTAGTGTTAGAAATGTCCTGGAACAGTCCAAATTTAAAATTATGGGCATGTAAGGAGCCTTCCTAATTAAGAAAACACGTTTTCTTAATTAGGGAGAGGCTTCTAGAATGATGCCACCTTGCATGGTTCTAGAATGCTTTGAGTCATTGTGGATAATGCCGCACGGCCTCATTTGCAAAGAGCACTGCGGCCGCACGGCTTCATTAGCCTTATCCAGGCTTGCCTATAAATAGAGCCCTCCTCTACCCATTTCAAAACACACAATATATGAGAAAAATACTCAATCCACTCTGAAAGACGTGAAGAAAGCTATTTGAATTCAAGAAGAAGAAGAAGGAAGGCCAAGAAGCTTCATCCCTCCTCCTTGAAGACCAAAGATCGACCTCTCCTCCTAGCTCCGTCCCGAGAAGCAAAGGAAGTCATTGGTAACCTCGCACACCCTATCCTTGCATCCTAATTGCTTTATAAATTGCTCATTGCATTGTCTTTATATTGCTTGGGACTTGGTAGCTTAAAGATCACATCTTTATCATCCCCTTCCCCTTTGCATGCATTAAGACCTCATTTATCATAAAAATGTAGTCTTTTTCATAAAGGTGCATCCTTTGCACCTAAAATCCCTATTTTCCAATAAAAATGTTATCTTTATGCATCATTTGCATATAAAGATCAAATCTTTTCAATAAAAATGCATCCTTTGCATCAAAACCCCCTTTTTCAATGCATCATTTGCATAAAAATCAAATCTTTATGCATCATTTGCATAAAGATCATTTCTTTCAATCAAAAAGCATCATTTGCAACCTAAAAATGTCATCTTTTCATTAAAGATTCATTTTTCATCATGCATTCCCCTTTCCCCCAACCTTGGAACGGACCGGTGTAAAAGTTCTCATCTTTGCATCGTTCCTTCCATTAAAGGTTCATGATTTCTTTAGGAAAAGGATAACCTTGAACCCTATATCTCCGATTATCGCTTAAGAATGAGTATGAAGCCTCTATACGAGCTCGGCGAGTCTTAAAGCGTAGGATTGATGGGCTAAGGACATTCCTTCCTAAAGAACCTCATCTTTGACCCAAAGAGAGTCATTCTCTCGATCACGCAAGTCCGAGGGTCCCGAGGTTTAAAATGCGATGATCGCCAAGTCATAAGATGAGGATGGGATCATAATCCCAAATACATTAAATTCCAAGGAATCCGGCGACAACCAACAAATGGTTTGTACGTCAGGAAGACGACTTGGGACATTCCCTCCTTATTTTCAAACACATGCACACAAAGAAAGCACGCAAGCAAACACGATTAATGAAATCTAGGGAGACTTGCTCCGGCAAGGCACTTTGGGTGAACGCCAAACGTTCTTCCCGAGGGTAACTTAACCTCCGAACCCATAAAACCTTTTTTCAAAGTTTTGAGGTAATCAAAATGGCGTGGCGACTCCGTTTTTCAAATAACTCGGATGTCTTCAAACTCGCGTGAATTCCAATAAACAAAAATTTTGGGCACACATTCACGGTTTGGCGACTCGGCGGGGATCATCTCAAAGGAGAAAAGCTTTATTTTCAAAACAAAAGTCGATACTTGGTATATAGGTGGACCCCAGCACCGCTTCTGTATCGCTCCACTAACCAGGGCTTGGGATAACAAGGTGGTTTAACAATCCCAGCGTACCGGTATCCCCTTTTCGAAAAAAAAAAAATATAATTTAGAAAATACGAAGCTTTTCCCTTTGAGCGGGTTAGACTCCCATCGCCGATTTCATTAATCGTGCTTGCTTTCTTTTACCATGCATTGCATCATTTGCATCTTGGAATCTGTGCATATTTCGAAACGGGAAATAACTTGAGAAAAATAGCAAAAGGAGTGGAACTGGAAAATTGATCCATGCGGTCATACGGCTAATCCTCATGGATTCGACCATACGACCTCGGTGGCAATTCCACCGGGAAAAATCATGGTTAATCTGGCGATCCTAGCGACTTGGGGCTACTCGGCTCCATGGCGGCCCAGGGCTTCCCGAGAAAAATTTACGTGCTTATGTGTTGCATTCTTCCCCGTCCCGAAAATCATTCCTTTAAAACACATTTATGAAAATCTCTGTTTTAACTCAAAAAGGAACAATTTTAGGAGACCGCACACTCGCGCACTTTGATATATCACTGTACACTTTTGCACGCACGTCCCTCAAAGCCCGAGGGTGGTTCAGTGCGATCACGGACTGACCTTACGATGCTCCGGGCGCGCACGGAATCATCCCGACCTCCCCGTGGCGGCCCGGTGTCGACCCAATGCACGGTCCAGGTGTCACACGTTTCAAAAATCCGTGACTTTTGGTTGGTTTTTGGTCTAGTCAGGTGTCATATAGCCCGATTGCATACCCACGTAAAGGTCGAAGCCTTAGCTCATAACGGAAACCAAGATTTTCGCTCAAGCGAAATTCTGCCCGAGAAATTCCGACAAGGAAAAATCGGTGGGATCTTGACTCCGGCATTGACTATTGACCTTGACCGCACGAAATGCGTAAGAGTCAAGACTAAGTCTTTGCCAAAAATCAAAAGATCTTTCGCTCAAGCGAAGCTCTGCCAAAATTCCGACAAGGAAAATTGGCGAGATCTTGGCCGGCATTGACTTCGATTCCGACTCGCGCTTGCGTATGCAACGAAGTTCAATGTGACCTTTGTGTCATCCGGCTTTTGCCGCCCAGAGCCCATGCCTATTATATTCTCGGACATTACCGAAAGTCAAAAGCCGTCATTCGCTCAGCGAAACTCTGTCAAAGATCCGTCGAGGCGAGAGAGACGAGACTTTCCGGTATTGCCTTGACTATAATCCGCATCGCTCGTGCGTTGAAAGGTCCTATGACCCGCCAGGCCCGATAGGAGCGTTCTTTACTCTCGGTCGGTGGGATCCGCGTGCCTATAGGACCACTCGCCCGGGTGTCCACCACTGGGAGGTCGAAATACGGGTGGAATACGAGGGGCTTATAGACGTAGTGACGGAACCCCTGATCCGGGATCTAGAGTAGTTGTGAAAAAGAAGGAAGCGAGAATCCTTTTCCAACCGAAATAGATATTAATAAAAGACACTTTGTTTTAAGTAAACTTGAAGATTCTAATTTGCATATTGCACAGAGCCTTCGACCTAAACACCTACCCGAGTCTAAACCTTTCCTATCCACTTTCCCGCAGCGAGAAAGAAGTGGGTGAGAACAAGTCGGCGACTTGTTAGCGCGAGAATCCTCGGAACTGATTCGCGAGAATCCTCGGTTTGTCGGCTTTTCGGTGTCAAAATGGCTAACATGGTAATCCACAACGGTAATAACCAAGCGGTTGGAGGGGCTATCCCGGTTCAACCCGGGCCTCACATCTGGTATGATGATTGCGAAGGCTGCCTAGAGTATGAGTATCAAGAATGGATCGATGAGGACGCTCCTTCAAGGAAGAAGAAGAAGAGAAAGTCCACACGGCGAAGCTTAAGGAAAGATACGAAGGCGGGGACAAGAGCGTAGGAACTTTGGGAGAGCCCTCGGGCAAGTTCGAGCTACTATGTCGGTTATGCCCAAGGAACCCATCAAGGAACCCGTCACCCCAAGCACGATCCGGCTGATACCCCGTGTACGGTGATCCTCTTGAAGCGAGAAAGTGCTGAATTTGTGGCCATCGTGAAGTTCAATAAGAAGCTAGCGGATCTGGAAGCGAACACAGAAAGCCTATGTGAATACGTAGCCAGTCGAGGAAGAATCAAGATCCCCTACTGAAGAAGACTTCATCGGCATTATCCAAGCCAACCCTTCTGTTGGCTACACCGACAAGGTTGTGGTGTCCAAGATCGATAAAGAGAAAATGAGTTATCGGCAATGCATTGATAAGATGAGCCGGACCCTTCAGATCAATGAGTCCAGTCGCTACGGAAGAGCTAGGCGAAAGATTGCAACAAGTTACTTTAGTTCCCTCACCATCTTTCCACGATGCACGGCTGTTAATGATTTCCGGCAAGCTTTTGATCGGTTCGAAGTCTCCAACTTTACGAAGAACGCCGACAATGACCGCTACTCCCGAGCAACGGCAAGAACGAGTGAGATCGGTCTAACCCTTGCCCAAGTCCCCCTCGAGTCAATAAGTAGTGTAGGGTCCGAGTCGGTGTTGTCTATTCGGTTGAGTCGGGAATCTTCGAATTCCGGTCCTCAGAGTCATCCGAAGGCCTCACGCTGAGGATTATGAAAAATGTAATCGATGTCATCTTTCCCCTTATCTTGAATGAAATGACAAATCTTTACGATTATCCTCTTATTGCCAACTTAACAAATGATAAATTAACTCAAAACTTAACAACGATTAATAATGAATCATTTGAACAAGATGCAAACACACTAAGCGAACAATACATTAAAGAAATCTTTAAGCGGGTTTCGAAAAAAGGAAAACCGGGCCCAAGCTGAGGAGGTTTTGATAAGTGTGAACTTGGGTACTATTGAGGAACCTAAAGAGACACAGATTGGAAGCTTCTTCCGGGGTTGAAAGGGACGAGTTGATTGAGCTGCTCAGAGAATACGTCGACGTGTTTGCATGGTCATACAAAGATATGCCGGGCTGAGACAGGTTCGATAGTAGAGCACGTAATCCCTCTAGCACCGGATGCTAAACCGGTAAACGGCGAGAAAAATCAAGCCGGAATGGTCTCTACAGTCAAAGAAGAAATTGAGAAGCTACTGCGGGTAGGATTCATCGAGTCATTGAATACCCGGCATGGTTGTCGGCAACATCGTGGCCAAGTAACCAAGGCCGATGGGAAGGTGCGGCTGTCTTGTGTGGATTTCCGAGATGCGAACAAGGCCGGCCCAAAGACGACTACCCTCTCGCCAAACATAGAGCATCTGGTGGACTCCACGCAACTACGAAGTCAAATCCTTCGTTGATGGTTTTGCGAGCTACAACCGGATCAAGATGGCCGAGGAAGACCAGAAAAGATGCCTTTACCACACCGTGGGGAACCTCTTGTTATACGGTAATGCCATTCGGGCTCAAAAATGCCGGGGCTACTTACCAAAGGGCGGCGACCGCGCTTTTTCATGACATGATCCACAAGGAGATTGAGGTCGTACGTAGTACGACATGATAATCCACTCCGAAGGAGAAGGTGAGCGCACTTTGTTGACCTACAAAAATTCTTTGAGAGGCGAGACTGACATTCCATGAGACTAAACCCCGCCAAATGCACCTTCGGAGTGACAAAGGGAAAAGTGCTTGGGTACATGGTCACGGAGCGAGGTATAGAAGTTGACCCCGAAAGATCAAAGCTATCATGGATATGAGGCCACCTCAAACCCATGTAAGTCGAGAGCTTCATGGGAAAATTGCAAGACATCGGCCGTTTTGTCAATCGGTTGACCACTATGTGCGAGCCCATCTTCAAGCTCATGAAGAAGAATGTGGACACGCAGAATGGACCGAAGAATGCCAAGACGCCTTTGACCAGATCAAGGCATACTTAGTGCATCCCCGTACTATGCCCCCACATAGACGTAAGCCTCTTCGCTCTATCTAACTCCGTCACGAACACGGCAGTTGGGGCTATGCTTGCTCAAGAGAAGAAAGATTCTCGGGTAGAAAGTGCCATTTACTTTGTCGCCGGAAGCTACGGGGGAGTGAGCTCAATTATTCGGCGTGTGAAAAGACACGTGCGGGCAGTGCTGGGTAGTCGGCAAGTTGAAGCATTATATGCAAGCCCACCCCGTGAACTTGGTCTCGAAAATGGACCCCATCAAGTACATCTTTGACAAGCCTTCCCTATCGATGCGTCTAGCGAAGTGGTCCTTCTTCTTGGCGTAATACGACATCAACTATGTGACCGTAAAGGCCATCAAGGGTCAAGCATTGTCGGATCACCTAGCAAATTTCCCGAGTAATGAAGACGAGAGGGCACGAACCCCAATTTCCAGATGAAGGGATCTTTGCGGTTGAGCACGAAAATAGATGGCGCTTATTCTTTGATGGAGCCGCTAACAAAAGAGGAAATGGTGTGGGAATGCTATTGGTCGATCAAAGATGAGCATACCCCCATAGCCCTCAAGTTGAACTTTCCTGCCACGAACAATGCCGCCGAGTATGAAGCTTGCATTGCTGGTTTGGAGGCCGCCTTAGAAAGAAATGTCAAGGAGCTCGAAGTTTACGGAGACTCAGCCCTGATCATCAACCAGGTTTCCAACAAGTGGAAGACTGTAGACCCTAATCTGCAACGGTATCATGCCTATATGGAGGAGTTGACTGGACAGTTCAGAGAAGTGACTTTCCACTACTTGCCGAGGGAAAAGAACAGATTCGCAGATGCCCTAGCTACTCTAGCCTCATTGGTAGAGATGCCCGAAGGAAAAGCCATAAAGCCCTTCGTAGTGGGTAGAAGAGAAGCCCCGCCTTTCGTTGTGAAGTGGACCTGGGACTCGAGCCTATAAAGGAACCTTGGTACAATCAGATTTACCAATTCCTCAAAGACGGAGAGTCAGCTTTCAGAGACGAAGAAGGTAGACCAAAAGAAGGAGTCAGAGCTAAAAGCTTGCGAGCCCTGAAAAGGTTGGCTTCTCAGTACGTCATTCTAGGAGGCAACCTATACAAGAAGCGGTATCAAGGACCACTCCTCTTATGTGTCACTCAAGAAAGAGCCAAAGAGTTGATGACCGAAGTCCACAATGGTCCCTGCGGTCCTCACAGGAATGCCAGAGCCCTGATGCAAGTGATCCTCGTAATGGGTTACTACCGGATCTCCATGGAAACAGACTGCATTCAGCACGTCCGAACCTGCGACAAATGCCAGCGGTTTGCTAACCTCAATCATCTCCCACCTCATGACCTGTACTGCATGACGACTCCTTGGCCGTTTGCAACTTGGGGCATTGACGTGATAGGGAAAATATCCTCGGCAGAAGCAATGGGCACGAGTTCGTGTTGGTAGCCATCGACTACTTCACCAAGTGGGTAGAGGCCAAGTCCTACAAGGTCCTCACTTCCGTAAAAGTGGCCCAGTTCATCAAAGAAAACATAATGTGCAGATATGGGGTGCCCAACGAGATCATTTCCTCTGAGAATGGGTCACACTTCGAAGGAGACTCGCGATAGATCGCCGTCGACCCGCAGTTACTCGCCACAAGTCGTCCCCGCATGCACCTCGGACCAATGGAGCCGTGGAAGCCGCTAATAAGACACTCGAGCGGATCATCCTAAGATGGCCACCCGTGGTCGTGATTGGCCCGAAAAGCCGCACCTAGCACTCTGGGGCTGGGCGTAACGTCTCGTCGAAACGACCAGGAGAAACTCCTTTTTGCCCTAACTTACGGGATGGAAGCAGTGTTACCAGTGGAGTTGGAAATCCCGTCATTAAGGGTCCTCCTGGAAAATGTTGTCAATGAAGTGGAATGGTTGCGCAGCCGGCATTGACGAATTAGCCCCGCTTGACGAGAGAAGGCTAAAAGCCATGGAACACACCCGAGCCTACCAGAGGCGAATGGCCGAGCGTTTGATAAAAAGGTCAAGGCCAGAGACATCAAAGAGGGTGACTTAGTGCCGAAAGTGAAGCCCCTACCGAGACAACCCCGGGAAAATGGGAACCCGTCCGGATCGGCCACTTATGTGGTGCGTAAAATACCGTCGGGAGGAGCAATGAAGCTTGCGCACTTGGATGGCAACCCTTTTGTCCACCCAGTCAACGGTGATAAACTCCGAAGATACTATGTCGATAAAAAAAAAATAAAAAAAAATAAATAAAAAAAAAAAAAAAAAAAAAAAAAAAGAAGAAAAAGTGCAAAAGAGTAATGCCCGGCTAGGGCCGAAAACCCCAAAAGGGCGGTCTAGGCAAAAGACAGGGTTGCACATGAAAAAAAAAAATATAAAAAAAAAAGAAAGATAAAAATCCTAGTGCAAAAAGAGTAATGCCCACTAGGCCGAAAACCCCAAAAAGGGCGGTCTAGGCAAAAGACAAATGGCCGCACATAAAAAAATTAGTTCACTGTAATGAACTACGAAGACTGAGCCCCTTAGCCTTTCTTGTAAAAGGGGAACGTAGGCGGCCATATATGGTTCCGGTCTAAACAATAAAAAAAAAAGGGCAATCAAGCTTCCATGAAGTGCGTCCTAAACAATAAATAAAAATAAAGGGCATTTCAGCTTTTCATAAAACGGGTCCCAAATAAATCGACATTTGAGTTTCCATGAAATGTGTCTTGATTAATTTTTAAAGATAATATCTCTTGTTCATTACAAGTTAAAAGCTTCTTGATGAGTTCAAGCACGGCCTACCTCTTAACTCGCTAACCTCGCTAAAAAAGATCTAAAATACAATAAAATGCCTAAATAAACTAATGTGTTTGCAAAATGGCAATAAGAGGATCTTGAGAAAAGACTTGTCAATCGTCATTCGCCGAGTCTTCTTCGGCCTTTCTTCCCTTTTCCTCGGCCTCGTCGAGTCTTCTTCCTTTTCTTCTCAATAATGTCGGTATCCCTCATCCCGACCTCACGGTATCCTCACCGGAGCCTCTACCAACCCCGTGTCAATGAGCGCTCTCTATACGAGCACGAGTCCGCACCTCCTCCCTCTCGAGCCTCCCAAAGGAGCGACCTCGGACAATCTCTTGTACCGAGCCTCCATATCTCCGACCAAGTCACCACGATTGGTTATGGCAACTCGCCTTAGCCTCGGCCTCCTCGTAGTCCTACTCGAGTCACGCCAGTCCCAATAAAGCTCGACGCCTATCCTCCAAGATAGCCCGAGTCGCTCCCATCTCCCTCTCGTACTAGCCAAGTAGACAGTGGTCAAGATGGTACTCTTCCTGCTCCCGAAGATAGCCCCGGGTGGGAAAGCGATGTGTCCAAGCCCTCGAGAAGAAAGAGAAGCCGGGCCGGATCTCTCATGTCCAACGACACCACCTCCATGGTCCGGATGTCCTCCCAATCACTCAATGGCTCTGTAAAGCCCCAAATTGCCCGGATACCAAGTGGTATGTAGAAGGACGACCAAAGAATCCCGGAACCCTCACAAAGATAAGACCCCCGAAATATCCTCCCGGTCCGCAACCTCCAATGTGGTATCCACCAACGGATGTCCGAAATGGATAGCCTAGCCATCATCGCCTCCTGCCTACCCCGTTCTCGTTGCTCCTAGGTGCACCTCTCCGAGAAATCACCCAAGGGCACCGAGTCGGCAAAGCCCCGTGCAAAGCCCCGAGCCTCTCCTCGCAACCACAAAGTCAACATAGCCGGACTCCTGACCTCATGAAACGGTCTCCCGAGCCATCCTATCAATCCCATGAAATGTCTCTCCCAAAACCGGCGGGACAATATCCTTCCACTCGCAGCCTTCGACCATGTCCAAGAGACCACTATGACAGATCCCCACGGACTCAAGAAGTGAACAAAATAGAGAATACCCAGAGAATGAAAGCATCCATAGCCACCGTGGTCGCAGCCATATCTCGGAGACCCAAACCTCGCCCGGATATCGTAAAGGTCAATCCTATCCGGCTACCATCATCCTCTCACCTCTCCCAAAGGAATCTGCAGAAAAGATGCAAGCTTTACCGTCACCGGCACGTCTCCGATCAGCGGAATAGATATAGCCTCAATCTCGGGACCCCAATCAAGGCTCACAAAGTCTTCGTGCGTTGGGACGATTTCGTTGTAAGAGAAACAAGAACATGTCTCCTGACATCCTGTAAAACTTTGCCGCGGCTCTCAACAGATCCCAATCGGGCGGGAGATCCCTCAAATGCCATAAAGACTTGATCTTGAAGGAAGAATCAAGCAGCCCCTTGTGATTTTGAAAGTTATATCTCGCCCAAGATTGAAGACCGGATAGAAAATGGTCTCGTTTCCCCCTTTGCAATCTAACGGGATTCTCCATCGCAAAATGATCAAAGATGGTGCTTTTAGGTCCAAAATATGCTCTGGGAACAGTCGGGACAAGTCTAGAGTGAAAATGAAATGAAATGGCCAAGCCTTGCTTTTATTCGTAAAATAACCGGCTCGGACAGAACCGTAAGCCGCACGGCTTCATTTGCCCTCAAGGCCATGCCGCACGGCTACATTAGCCCTCTCGCAGAAATTCTGCAAAGAACCAAAGTTGCTGCCCAAGGGAGTTTTCACCCCACTTTTTCAACCAAAACCCGTACAAAAACATGTCCGTAAGCCATTCAAGCATTTATACACCATTATAAATCATTTTGGCCCATTTTCAGCCCCCAATTCCAAGCAAAAAAGTCGCCCAAGGCTCGATAATATGCAAATTGAAAAAGCATGAATTAGAAAAGCAATTAAAATGTAAATACAATGTTTTCGCCCCATCGGCGCCCAAATAAAGCAAAAAATAAACAAGTTGTGCATAAAAATTGTAAATTGTTTGTTTTTGTTCCAAATCTATTCTAGAGACCTCCTAGGCCTCCGATTCTTCTTCATCTTCATCGCTACTCAGCTCATAGATGCTAGCCTCCCTCATCAAGTCCTCCCGGTCACTCACATCGATAAATGGACATTATCGTGCCCGTACTCACCCACTGCCTAATGTCGGCGTTGGGTCCCGCCCCGAGGCATAGCACTGGGAAGAGTACTCCGAGGCCGATGAGGTAGACGCCGTGCCCCGACGTGCCGTCTCTTGCGCCCCGAGCTCGCTGTGCATCCCGCCGCCGCCTTCGAAGCGCAGCGCCTTCCTCGTAAGAGACCGGCACATGTCCTTCCAAATTTATTCCGCCCGACCACCTATCATAAGTGCGAGCCGGAACCCGAGAAAAAGAAGAGAAAAATCTCGGAAAATCTCGTAAAATTGCAAAAAGCGTAAAATATGAAAGCTAAAAAGGGAATAAGACCCTAAGAGTACACTTACAAGGTTATCAGCGGCAAGGTGTACTGGGGCTCCCTAGCATCGGGGACAGTATCCTCATCCTCCTCGGCACTCCATGGACCACATAGGACAGATGTGCAGGAGGGATCGGCGGGTCAAGAGGGCTCATCCTCCCCATATCCCCGAGTGACCGCCGCCTTCACTAGCTTCGTGGCGTCCTCAGCGCGCTCCACAAACACAACAGTAGGGGTGCTCCATGTCGAAGCACTCCTCCGCAGCCTACGCTCGCTCGGTACCTAGCAATCTCATCCTCTCGGCTGGGCCCCTCGGGCCGCAAAGATCCGTGCCGGGAGGGTCGAAGGAGTAATGGCATCTAGTGGGGGAACATGACCATGCCGCTCGAGAAGCGGTCCCCGTATAAATGACATCACATGTCGCCCCGCGAGCCACCTCCTCTCGCCTCGTCACCTCTATAGCATCTCCCAGAAGATCTCTCGGATACCGCCCTGTGGGTAGAAGTCCACTCCATCGTGCCCATCCTCGTTGATGACCGGCCTCACCATTTTGTAGTCGAAGGTAATCCGGGTCTTCCCGTGAATTTATCTCTCGCGTCTCCCTCCAAATAACCATAGCAGGGAAGATGGTGACATCACTGCCGGGTTCCAAGGGAAGAACCCGATCACCTCGCAAAACCAGCCCGCATGTTCAAAACATCAAAAGGTCATTCTCTCTCTTATAAAAGTCTCAAGACAGAAAAGAAAAAAGAGAAAAGAAAGGAGACTACCTCAAGGGCAAAAGAGAAGGCCCATGGAGGCACCTTGTTCCGACTGTACATATCCAGTGGAGAAGTAGAGCTCCGCCAATCCGGCCTCTCCCCACGAGACCGTCCCAATCCCGCCAACATCCTCCGAGAGTCGAGGAGGCAAGTCATAGCTATCGTCCTGCACTAGCAAAAATGGTGACCGATAGCATCAACCATATGAATGTTTCTAGCCAACAAGGGCCACATCATTAGCAAGAAAATTTCGTATGGAAGTCTCTGGATCGCCACCTCGACATTCCGTGTCTCCATCCCTGCCCCTTCTGAATCAACTCAAACCCGACTCAAAGCTTGGAACTCCTCCGCCGTGATGTGATCCTCCAAGTCACGGGCCTCCCGGTGAACCGTAAGCCCGTAATAGCGGTGAAATCGGCAGGAGTCACCGTCGCCTCTCCCACCTGTGAAAGCTATGTGTACTGTCCCACCAAAACTCAGATAGGGCCTGGACCAAGCCCTTGCTCTTAGAGGTGATGTGGACACCCCTACCGATAGCCTCTACAAATGCATCCAAGCCGGTAGCCCTCACCAGCTGCTTGGGATTCATCCCATCCTTCTCAAAGTCTGGCATCCTCTGCCAAAGCTTGACCGCTATCTCCGACGGTCCTCTAGACTTGTTCTCCGTAGACAAGCACATCAAAAGAAGCGTCGCCCTTCATATCATTTCAAAAGCATGCATATATTCAAAAGTGCACATATTTTCAAAAGAAAAGCATTCATAAAAGTTTTTCTAGCATAATTTTTGCATCAAAAACGTGTCTTTCATCACTTGAAACGCGTCATTGCTTTCCTAAAGCACAAAATCACAATTCTTTGCACATAAGCATTATTTTTCAAAAAAAAAAAAAAAAAAAAAAATGGCATGCATGAATCATTTTCATCTTCCAAAATCATGTTTTCTCATTTGAAAATCAGAATTTTGACCTAGTTCTAGCACAAGGCAAGAACTCCGTCTCATATTTTAAAAAAAAATTTTTTTACTTCATTTTGCGAGAAAAAGTGAGTCATTCTCATATTTCTCACCAAACAAATTGCACATTGCATATTCTTAGCCTCATAGGTTGTTCATGCATCTCAAAATCATTCAAAATCCTAGGAAAATCCTAGAAAAATCCTATAATTCGGGTCAAGCCCTAAATCATTCAAAAATCAAGCAAAAGCAATCGAATTTGAGCCAAATAAGATTGCTTACCCCAACCGATCATGCGGTTTGTTGATTTATGCTCCCTTCTCCTGATAAAGCTCCGATGGAGGCGTAAGGAAGTCATACTTCCTCTCCGTCCTCACGAGCTCCTTCCTCCTCCTTCTCGCGGCCGCCGAGATGTTTCTCCTCGCTTGCCTTGGTATGGGATTGCCCTCCTGGATCCATTTCAAATCAAAGGGAAGCAAAAGGATTGAAGAATTTCGAAAATTCTCTCTCTCTTCTCTCTCTCTGAAGTGGGCGGCAACAAATGCCCAATGCCCGTTCAAAACCCGATTTTAAATAACTGAAAAAACAGTTTCTAGCCGTACGGCTTCTTTTTCTCCATCTCATGCCGGCGGCTTCATTCGCCCGAGCATAAATTACAATCCCGCCCGGACCTTCCACTGGGCATGCAATTCTCGTTATCTTTTAACCAAGATAACCTCCTCTTCGTAAAATATCCCTTATCTCTTTAGCAATCAAGCTTTATTCCCGCCGCCTCCGTTAATTCCGTTATAACGGGATAACACTAGGTGACAACCTCCGAATTGTCGAACTCTAAACTTGTGCTACCTCTATCCGCGAATAGTGAAGTATGCCCAAGTCATTCCAACTTGTGCTACCTCTATCCGCGAATAGTGAAGTATGCCCAAGTCATTCCAACTTGTGCTACCTCTATCCGCGAATAGTGAAGTATGCCCAAGTCATTCCAACTTGTGCTACCTCTATCCGCGAATAGTGAAGTATGCCCAAGTCATTCCAACTTGTGCTACCTCTATCCGCGAATAGTGAAGTATGCCCAAGTCATTCCAACTTGTGCTACCTCTATCCGCGAATAGTGAAGTATGCCCAAGTCATTCCAACTTGTGCTACCTCTATCCGCGAAATAGTGAAGTATGCCCAAGTCATTCCAACTTGTGCTACCTCTATCCGCGAATAGTGAAGTATGCCCAAGTCATTCCAACTTGTGCTACCTCTATCCGCGAATAGTGAAGTATGCCCAAGTCATTCCAACTTGTGCTACCTCTATCCGCGAATAGTGAAGTATGCCCAAGTCATTCCAACTTGTGCTACCTCTATCCGCGAATAGTGAAGTATGCCCAAGTCATTCCAACTTGTGCTACCTCTATCCGCGAATAGTGAAGTATGCCCAAGTCATTCCAACTTGTGCTACCTCTATCCGCGAATAGTGACGTATGCCCAAGTCATTCCAACTTGTGCTACCTCTATCCGCGAATAGTGACGTATGCCCAAGTCATTCCAACTTGTGCTACCTCTATCCGCGAATAGTGACGTACGCTCAAGTTTCCCAACTTAAGTTACCTCTATCTCCGTCATAAAGAGATAGCGCCATAAGCTCTAGCTTCTTCAGTGACAAACTCCGAATTGTCAAAATCTCAAGGATCCTAGACATCGTTCCTAACTATCTAGTGATGCTTGAACTACGATCAAGGCTTGATTCCTCCGGATACGTAGGTAGCCTTTTATAAAAGGTCCACCATTCGACCACTTTGGTCACCCCGTTCCTTTGTCACTCCTCGCTGACAAAGCGCCCTCATAGAAGTTCAAATATTCGACCACCTGGGTCACTCCTAGCATATCCCCGCAGGATCAATTGCTTGACCTCCTAGGTCATTTTCTCTTCTTCCTTCCCCAGAGGATCCTAATTCCGAACTACGGCCGGCTTGATTCCTCCGGATACGTAGGTAGCCTTCCAAAAGGTTCAGCCATTCGACCACCTTCGTCACCCAATCCGTCTCGGCATTCGCCAGATCGGATCCTTTTCTATCGACAACCCCACTCGCCTTGCAAGTGACGTTGCCGAGGGGCTTCGTAAGTACCCAAATCTGGCTCATGCCTTCCTGCTAATTTTCCCGACATTTCGGTAAATTTCCTAATTCCCCTGACCTTCCTAGTGTTCCTGAATGTCCCTGAACAAATTCAAATTTAAAATTATGGTCAGTAAGGAGCCTTCCTAATTAAGAAAACACGTTTTTCTTAATTAGGAGAGGCTTCTAGAATGATGCCACCTTGCATGGTTCTAGAATGCCGAGTCATTGTGGATAATGCCGCACGGCCTCATTTGCAAAGAGCTCGCAGCCGCACGGCTTCATTAGCCTTATCCAGATCGCCTATAAATAGAGCCCTCCTCTACCCATTTCAAAACACACAATATATGAGAAAAATACTCAATCCACTCAAAGACGTGAAGAAACCGCTGGGAATTCAAGAAGAAGAAGAAGGAAGGCCAAGAAGCTTCATCCCTCCTCCTTGAAGACCAAAGATCGACCTCTCCTCCTAGCTCCGTCCCGAGAAGCAAAGGAAGTCATTGGTAACCTCGCACACCCTATCCTTGCATCCTAATTGCTTTATAAATTGCTCATTGCATTGTCTTTATATTGCTTGGGACTTGGTAGCTTAAAGATCACATCTTTATCATCCCCTTCCCCCTTTGCATGCATTAAGACCTCATTTATCATAAAAATGTAGTCTTTTTTTTCATAAAGGTGCATCCTTTGCACCTAAAATCCCTATTTTCCAATAAAAATGTTATCTTTATGCATCATTTGCATATAAAGATCAAATCTTTTTCAATAAAAATGCATCCTTTGCATCAAAACCCCTTTTTCAATGCATCATTTGCATAAAATCAAATCTTTATGCATCATTTGCATAAAGATCATTTCTTTCAATCAAAAAGCATCATTTGCAACCTAAAAATGTCATCTTTTCATTAAAGATTCATTTTTCATCATGCATTTCCCCTTTCCCCCAACCTTGGAACGGACCGGTGTAAAAGTTCTCATCTTTGCATCGTTCCTTCCATTAAAGGTTCATGATTTCTTTAGGAAAAGGATAACCTTGAACCCTATATCTCCGATTATCGCTTAAGAATGAGTATGAAGCCTCTATACGAGCTCGACCGTCTTAAAGCGTAGGATTGATGGGCTAAGGACATTCCTTCCTAAAGAACCTCATCTTTGACCCAAAAGAGAGTCATTCTCTCGATCACGCAAGTCCCGAGGGTCCCGAGGTTTAAAATGCGATGATCATAAGTCATAAGATGAGGATGGGATCATAATCCCAAATACATTAAATTCCAAGGAATCCCGAGCGACAACCAACAAATGGTTTGTACGTCCGGAAGACGACTTGGGACATTCCCTCCTTATTTTCAAACACATGCACACAAAGAAAGCACGCAAGCAAACACGATTAATGAAATCTAGGGAGACTTGCTCCGGCAAGGCACTTTGGGTGAACGCCAAACGTTCTTCCCAAGGGGTAACTTAACCTCCGAACCCATAAAACCTTTTTTTCAAAGTTTTGAGGTAATCAAAATGGCGTGGCGACTCCGTTTTTCAAATAACTCGGATGTCTTCAAACTCGCGTGAATTCCAATAAACAAAAATTTTGGGCACACATTCACAACGAGCCCTCGAATGATAAATGGTTATAAAGGGCCCAACTCGAGATAGGCCCAAGAAGAAAGTCGCGGGAAATATGATAAAGGGAATCCAGCCTAGGTTAACGGGTAAGTCAAATAGAAGATAATGGCGGCAAAAGTATCCGCATTAATCAAATAAATAATAAAGTCGCGAGATGTATGTTATAATGTCTATGTTAGAATAAATAATACGCGAGATATCCGGCATGAAATGATGACGAGAAATTAATCTTAGTCGTATGCGACATAAAGGAAGCGGCGTGTAAATATTTGAAATATGGGACCAATTAAACGACGACACGTGGAATGAGAGGTGGTGTAACCATATATAAAATGATGTGGCCCGAATAAATAAAGGAAGACCCATTTTTGTGTTTTGGCCCAAAAGCCCAAGGAAAGAAATAAGTGATATAAAAAGGATGCGGATGGGCAAGAGAAAGGAGGAGGGGAGGATTGGAAAAGAGAGAAGAAACGCGTGAGAAAGGAAAAAGAAGAGGGACGAAAGGGAGGTTTGGTGGGCGAAGGTTGAGTTTCCAGACGAGATCTCCACGGCAATAGCGCTCCATCTGGGATGAATTTGTAAGTAGACTCTCTCCCACCCCCAACGTTCTCTCTAAAGTTTTGGTTATTATGTTACAGAAATATCGTTCTTATTCGCACGCCGGAGGGGCTTACGCCGGAGACGCCCCCGGCTTAGTTTTTTGGTTGTTTGTGTGCAGATCGATCGGAGAAGAAGGAGCCGGAGTATCATCATTGGACTATGACGGGTATGTTGCCGATGAGGAAAATCCGGGCAAGATCAACAATCAAATCAAATAATCTCTTATTCCGTCATTTGTTTCTTCAATCTTTAAACATTTCGAACAGTTGCAGTCCAATTGATCAAACTTGACAATTCACCACGATAAAGCCGACTCCGAGGTAACAAGCCTCGCCCATTTGGTTTCTCTCTCACTCCTCAAGTCGTTCGTCTTCCTCCACACATTTCTTCGGCTCCTACGATGACGCCATGACTTTTTGGGGTCGGGGAGCGGTTCCAGGATATCTGGCTAGGATATATTTGGTGGTTTTATGTACCTAGATCACAACACAAACAAGCAGATTAAGGTCAAAGTTGGATGTTACTCCAACTCGAGGCCCTCGGGTGTGAGAGTAAGAATCTTGAGTAATAAGGCTTTGAATACCTTTAGAGTGTGTGTGTGTTTAGGTTTAGAGAGTAAAAGAGCTTACTCAATTGTGTATGGAACTTACCTTGCCCGAGGGGGTAAAGGCCTTCTATTTATAGGCAATGCCATGGTGCTTGTTGAGGTAAGCAATGAGATCAGCCCTAGGGGGCACTTTGGTATTTGACCGGCTACCACGTGTCCGCGGCTAATTGGTCTGTCGAGAGGGAACATTGACTGTCGAAGGGACATAGGCTGAAAGGGACATGAGCCGTGTAGCCGCTTATTGCATTAAATGGAATAGTAGGCGCGGGTGGAGCCGCATTGAATGCGTGATGGGGAGCCGGCAAGTGGCCTGTCGAGCCCGAGCAGTGGCTAACTTGCTCGGCAAGGCTTGACATTAACCGGGAAGCGACATGTGCCCGCGGCCAATCGTTGTGCCCGCGGTCAAAGATATATGACGCGAGCACGGTTGATGCGGGCATGACTTCATGCGAGGCACGTATCCAGCCGAAGCGTGGTTCCAATGGTCCTCGACGGGGACGATGCGAGGAGGGACACGGTCTTGACCACAAGGGCCTATTTGTCCGCGGTCTTCCTCCTCGGTGCTAGGCTGCCACGTCACTGATTCCTTGGACCAGACCGAGAGTGGGCCCGATCCAGCTGATCCGGGCTCATCAATGGCCCCTAGCTCCAAGTGTGATTTTTTATGGTCTCGAGTGAGGAGCTACTAGGCTCGGTGCCTCAATTGCTCCTCGAGCGAGCACCGGTGTTAGCGTTTTTCCTTGTTTGTTGCTTGGCCCCATGGGCCAAAAGGAGGCGTTCGGGAGGCACCCGATGAGTGACACGTAGTCCCTTGCATGGCGTGCCTCCCGGTTAACAGGTGGGCCCCTTGGCGAGATGAAAAAGACGGGTTAGTGGTACGTCGAGGGTACGTGTCGCTCATCGAGGGCAATAAATGCAAAGGGTATTTAATTTTCGAATTTTCAAACGTTGGAGACGGTTCAGGGTCCGAGGTTGGATTTGTGGGCTAATTAATACGGGTTAACGGGTTAACCCGTATAGGTAGGCCTTATAAATACCAAACCCTTAAACCCCAAACACTTTTACCGTTTCCAAACATTCAAAGAGCTTTAGAGAGAGAAATTTCTTGCTGCGAATTCCGTGCTACTGTTTTTCGAATCCACCTCTCAACCTTTCTCTCGTAAGTAAGTGTTGGGTGCTTTTTCTTCTTCATCTCCCTCTATTTTTCTTTTCCTGGTTTCTGAACAATGAGCACTCGAGAGTTTGGACCCCGCCGTCCCATAGAGTTAGGAGATGGGAGCACCTGAGATCATCTGTTCTTGTTTGTAAACGGACAGGGGGATATTTAGGAAGGTAGGCCGTGGGTGGCTTAGGTTATCCCTTGAGTGCTTCCGGTATTTCGCGAAAAATCCCAATGGGGGCCTTTTGTCCCACCCCGGTTGTGGGAGGCCAAGGATAAAAGGGTAAAAAGGAACGGTGATGTTTTGGTGTTGGGGATACCGGTAGAGGCCGAGAAATTTTGTAATGGGGGTTTGTGCAGGTTTCCCCGCGAGAGAGGCTCGGCTACGAACGCCATTGAACTAGTGAGGAGAGCGGTCGCGTCCCCGAAGTAGTTTGTGGCCGGGAAAAGTGTGAACTCATGGACTACGACCAATCAGCGGTTCGCGGGCACCGAGAGCGGGGACCACGAGTGACCCTGCAGATGTTACGCCCACAGTACCATCTTTCCCCCGTTGTGCCCGCGGCCCCTAGGCGGGGACAATTGGCCGGCAGCCGAGGAACTTGACCCCTTGATTTTGAGGTGGCTGGAACTGGTGAAGTTGAATCGGAGGTGGCCCACGCCCGTGGTGACCCCACCGGTCTCTTTGGCTCCTCGAGCTCGGAGACCGAAGAAGATGACCACGGAGAGGGGGATAGGAGGAGCAGCGGGGACCTCCAAGAAGGCCGTGAGACCACCAATATCGTGGATGCCTTCGAGAGCTCGACTCCGAGGAGGAGGAAGAGATTGTGGCCCCCGCCGAGCAAAGGCAAGAGGCCGGATAGGGATGTGAATCCTGGTCGTGGCCGTAAGAAGGCCAAGGAGGTGGCCACCATTGGTAGGAGGAGGACATTTACGAGGTTTACAATGTGGACCGCAACGCCTACCGTGTCCGCACCTTAGGACATATACATTTGAAGAATAAGGACAAAGCTGCGGCCGAAGACGATTCTTGCCGATGTTCCGAGGACAATAGGGCTGCGTTTTTTATGGGAGCCCAGGTTGAGAACGGATTTGAGGCCGCCCGGACCCTTTCTTTTATTTCTTTCTCGGAGTTCAATTCCTGCCCGCCCACGCACACGACTCCCAATGCCATCCGGCCATTGTCTCCTTCATTGTGTGTAGATTCATGGGTTATGAACCTACCCCGGCCGGGCTCTACGCCTACTATCGTAACCAAATTCTCCGCGGCATTCGAGCACAGAAGGCTAGGAACTACTCTACCAGGACCTTCTCTCCTCCCTCCAACAAGTTTGACCAGTGGAACCAGAGGGACATCCTGGTGATTGAGTCTAGATTCGGATGGCCCTTTTCCAAACCTTCCAGCCCCGTCCCTATGAAGGTGGCCGCTAGCAAATATCAGGACCCTTCCTCGCCCGATGCACCGCGCACCTTTGCCATAGAGAGGCATACGGCCCTCTACTTGGACGGCGGGGAGGAGCCCGTATATGATGTGGGCGCCATAGTGGAAGATGAGCCCTTGCCGATCTACTCTGGGGTGGCTCCTCGCGGAGGGCGCCCACATGCCCCCAGAGTAGTGATAGAGCCTTTGCCCCGCGACCACGATTAGCGGGTGCACGAACATTACCGGTTCGAGGCGATTGTAAGAGCACGTATCTTGGGCGGCGAGTGCGATCCTCCCGAAATAATTGGTCTACGATTCCTTTATGAAACGTTGTTTGCCAATTTACTTTGCTTTTGATTTTTGAATCGCTTTGCTAACCATTTTTCTTTCCCTCCCGAGTAGATGGGAAGTGTACAATTTCGATGGCTCCTCCTCTAAGTCTTTGCTCAAGGCGAAGGCCAAGAACATGAAGGCCAATAGGGAAGGCGCCCGAAGAGAGCGAGAATGAGATGGGAGGATTCCCCGCGAAAGACGAGCTGGCGTACTGTTGCGGCGGGAAAAGCAGGGACACTCTACTGCTCCCGAGTGTCCCAGCACGGGAATCTGCCTCCACCTCCCGGGGTCCTCCTCCACCCTTGCTCTCCAGGGCATCATCTCCCGGCCGCACTATTGCCTCCGGGCATAACCGGGAGCAATCCAAAGAAGAGACTGAGAGAGATGCGGATGGCGCATAGGGAGAGGTCCTCCCGAGACCCGAGAAAGTGGGGGATACCTCTACAGTAGCCCTCTAGCTGCCGCTACCTCTTTGCTTTTGCTCCCTCGCCGCGGGGACAATATGCTCGGTGGCCTAT
Source organism: Adenophora triphylla var. japonica (assembly GCA_022495995.1). Classification (NCBI taxonomy): domain Eukaryota; kingdom Viridiplantae; phylum Streptophyta; class Magnoliopsida; order Asterales; family Campanulaceae; genus Adenophora; species Adenophora triphylla. The sequence goes on from JAFEMH010004775.1 coordinate 185,987, forward strand.
CAGATTTCCTCCTTGGCCGCGCGAGGAGGCATGGGAGAAAAGGAAGCCGAGTGGGGGATGTGCCGCCGTGCGGGGTAGACTTATATGCCCGGTCCGCCCAAAATTCTTTGTGGGCATTGGGGCGATCAACGGAGCTTTTTGCCCACGATTTCTACCACCGGTGGGTGAGAAGGAGAACCCGTCGGCCTTGATGGGGGATATTGGGGTTGCCACCTTGCGAGGTAGGGACCTTTCTTCCGGCTTCCTCACCAGCCTTTAATTTTCCACGACTCGACTTTCTTCCTCGCGGGTGGGCAACAGGCCATGAGGCTCAGGGAGACTGTGACGGCTTGTCCGGCGAGCTTGCCGGCAACACCAAGGACGTGGCGGGCAAACTCCGCGAGGCTGGGCGAGGCCCGGAGAAGTTGGGTACTACGAGCTCCCTCACGGATGCCAAGGAAAGGAGTTCGCGACGAGGAGTCCGATGCGAAGGGCTTCCGGGAGCGGGTGACCAGAGGCGGAGAAGAGCCTAGAAAAGGCAAAGGGTCGGCGGGATGAGCTCCGCGGGCACAGAGCAAGCTTGAGCAAAGAAATGATGAGCTCGTAACCAAGCGGGAGGCTGCGGAGGAGTCGGTCAGAGCTCACAGGCTAAGGCGAGATGAGCTCTCAGAAGCTGCTACCCCTTCACAGCGGTTTGGTGGAGAGGGAGAGGATCTTGCGAGGCTCGCGAAGAAGGCTGTCGAGGAGTATAAGAGCTCGACCGATTCACCGCCCAGTGCACAGCCCGATATGAGGCGGTGTCAGGACACGAGATCCGGGAGCCGCGGCCGCGGGTATGTTCTCCGTGCGGCGGTTGGCCAGTGATCGGCTTTAGTTGCTACTAACGGAGTGCGTGCCGGGCATGCGCTAGTTCCTCTTTGTCAGAGGACGAGGTCGAAGTGCTGGACCTTTCTGCGCGGCCTCTCTCGCCTCTGTGGCGAAGTGGCGCCCTTGGGTGATCGCCCCGGATGCTGCGCGACCGGGGACAACCCTTTATCCTTGGGGGATGCCACAGCTCGGAGTTCTTCCCGGGGGCCCGGCCCTTGGAGATCTATTCCCCGGGCGGGCGGCTCCGCTCCGGCCTCCGCCCGAGCAACAAGGCTGCTCCTACCACCGAGGTGACTCAGGAGACCGGCTGCCTCCCGACTCCGGACTCGAAGCGGGCGCGGGGGTGCGGCCACTTAGAGGAGCAGAAGCGGGCAACGATGGAGCGGCCATCGAGGAGCCCCGAGGAGAATGCTCCCTTAGTATAGGATTTTTGTTTTCTTTTTGTAATAGTGTAGGAATTTTGTAAATACTTCCTTAATTATTAATAAAGCATTTTCTCCAACTTGGCTCCTTTACTTTTATCTTAATTGCTTGTCTCGTAGGCTATTTTGAGTAGTTTGGCAATTTTCGAGCACCTTAATACTTGCATTCTTGCCTATTACTTTTTCCGAGCGTTTTTGACTTGCAATTAACTTTATACTCTCCTTACGCGGGCGGCGGCTTAGTAGGCCCTTTGCCGCATTTTTGAGTTTTCTAACTCTTTGTTCAAAACCCTTAGGTTTTTGTGAGAGTCGACCTTATTCTTACATGATCGCGTTTGTTTAGCCTTGTGGCAAACTTTGAGGCCTTAACCTCGTTTGTCTGTTTGGCTTTGTTAAACTAGTTTGATCACTCTCATCCATTTACACTTATTCCCGGCCTTGCGGCATGGTGTAAGTCAAAAGTAGCCAAAGCAAGCTTATACTTTCATAGGGCATGCGAAGGTGGCCGTGAGGCTATTGTCACATGCGCCAGAAAGGTAGGAGCATATTTTAGCATAGAGGCCCTTTAACCCCCTGGCATCTGTATCCCCTTATTGGAGGTTCTCACTTATTTGACCCTTTATTCAAAACTCCCTAGGGTTTTCGTGAGGGTCTCGTGGCGATCAGTGAACGGGCTTATATGTAGGCCTTTGTCACATACAGGCATGCGAGTAACGGCCCTAACGAGGTCCTTCGCGCAATTAGTGGGTCCGGACTTCAGGTCATTGTCCCCACTAGAGTCCGTAGGCACGGGCATCATGGCCTTTGTACCTACGTTCATCTATATCCACTTGTCTTTGGTGGTGTCACGCGAGCAGGAGAGAGTCCTCCCCGCGATCATAGTACGGATCGTAATGGATCTTTGTACATATATAGGCATGCGGATCCTTAGATCTTTGCGCATCAGTAAGTAGGAGCTCATATGTTTGCTCTTTAACCTACTGGCATCCGCACGCGGGCATCCACCTTAGCTTTTGAGGCTGGTGGGAATTGATTTTTGCATCAAAATATGATGATAACCTCTCCCTTATATATATATAGTCTATACTCCTTCCAAAAAATTACAAAGATTTTAAAAGAAGTATCTCTTAAGGTGGTCGCTATTCCAGGCATGCTTAAGCTCTTCTCCCTCTTTTGGTTGCAACATATAGGTGCCCTCTTTGACTATCTTTGTGACCTCATATGGACCTTCCCATTTCGGGGACAGCTTGTTGAAACCAGGTTGGGTCCCTTGGACCTCTACGCTTCTGAGTACCCGAGTCTCAAGCGAAAAACTCCTCTTGTTTACTCTTTTATCATGGTGCTTCTTCGCTTTACGTTTGTAGTTCACCATTTTTCATATGCCGCATTCTCTTTCCTTCGAGATCGTCCAGGTCACACCTTACATTTGCCTCGTTTTGAGACTCGTCGAAGTATGTGACTCTGTACGAGGGTAGGGCTACCTCAGCTGGAGCCATTGCCTCGGCCCGTACGTGAGCGAGAAGGGAGTTTCTCTGTTGAATTTCTTATTGTGGTGCGGACAACCCATAATGCGATGCGGAGCTCGTCGACCAACGTCCTCCTCGCCCTTCCAAATTTTTCTTTAAGGCGGTTAGGACTAGCTTGTTCGCGGCCTCGGCTTGACCATTTCCCCGAGGATAAGCAAGCTGCGGACTTACGGTGTTGCACCTTCATTCTCACACATTCGGCGGTGAATTTTGCGGAGAATTGGGTGCCATTATCTGAAATTATTGCTCGGGGAACTGAATCGACAATAGATGTGGTCGTGGACAAAGCGATAGTGTTATCCTCGGAAATAGTGGCCAAGCCCTTTGCTTCCGTCCACTTGGTAAAATAATCCACGGCCACCACGGCATACTTGATGCTTCCTCTAGGTTGGAAATGGTCCAATAAGATCTATCCCCCACGTATCAAACGGCCACGATGGTACTACCAAAGTACGCTCTGTTGATGGTAGTCTAGGGATGTCCGCAAATCTACGGCACTTATCACATTTTTCTAACATACTCCTGCGCGTCCCTTCTCATTGTGGGCCAAAAGAATCCTTGGAATTTGATCTTGTACGAGAGGGTGCGAGCACACTGGATGTCCATACAAACTCCTTCATGAACCTCGTAGAGTAAGTTGGTGACCATGTGAGTTTTAACACATCTTAGTAAAGGCTTGGTGAATGATCGCCGAAAAAGCACCCCATCGAGGGACGAGGTATTTCGCGGACACCGTTACGATGGCTCTAGCCTTTCTTGGGTCTTCGGGGAGGGATTGCTTCTCGATGTAATCCTTCATTTCATCCACCCGAGTCCACTTACTTGATCCTCAATATTGTTTATACGTATTCGATCTATAGCGAGGTCTCTCGGTGAATTCAATCGGGCAATTTGTCTCCCAACTCACCAATTTCTTGCTCGGTTATTCTTGAGAGGAGGTCGGCTTCCACATTGTCCTCTCTCGCGACTTGGTTCGGCTCATAGTAAGTGAAATTTTTGATGAGGGTTTTTGCAAGGTCACGATGCTTGAGTTAGTCTTGGGTTGATAGTATCATACTCCCCACAATTTGATTAACTATGAGGCGAGAGTCACTATTGATCTCAATATTACGAACTCCCAAGTCTCTTGCCAATTCCATGCCCGCTATAATCGCTTCATATTCGGCTGATTGTTTGATGCCTCGAACTTGAATCTCGAGGCCCTCGTGAATTTCTCCCCGCGAGTGCAATCGAAGTATGCCGGCTCATTTGATTAACTTGCTCGCGGAGCCGTCCACATATAAAGTCCACACCTCTTACGGACGCTCCCTTGGTTGAACAATTTTACGTGCTCGGGCTTTTTGGGTCATCTTACGATTACGCTCGCTTTCTTTTTCGAGGTCATTGTCAGCTAATTTGAATGATGATTCTGCTACAAAATCAACTAAGGCTGCGCTTTGATTGTCTTTCTCGGGGAGTAGGTGATGCGGAACTCGGTGAGCTCTATAGACCAAGCTAGCATTCTCCCAGGGACTACGGTTTATGTAAAACCTTTCTAAGCGGGGCCTCGGTTAGTACGGTTATAGGATGTGCGAAAAGTAGGCTCTTAATTTTCGGCGGATCTGCAAGGCGTAAGCTAACTTTTCTATATTAAAGATAACAGCCCTTCTACGGCGGACGGGGCCTTACTTACATAATAAAGCTGGTTTTGGGAGTTATTCTCCTCCGCACAAGCAGTACACTCTTGCCCGGATCGAGTAACGGCTAAATACAGAAAGAGCTCTTCTCCAGACATAGAAACTGCTGAGTAGAGGTGGGTGCCCAGGTATGTCTTGACTTCTTCAAAAGCGATGGCACTCGGTGCTCCATGTAAATTCATCGGCTCTCTTCCCCCTTTGAGAGTTTTGAAGAAGGGGAGGCATCTCTGTTGACCGCGAGATAAAGCGGCCAGTGCGGTGATGCGACCGTTGAGTTTTTGTATATCCTTCACGCGGGCAGGAGGTTTCATGTCTAATAGGGCTGGATTTTCTCTGGATTAGCCTCTATCCCTCTTTGGTTGACCATAAATCAGGAACTTGCCCGCCTTGACCCCAGCGCGCTTAAGGGGTTTAACTTCATCTTTGTTATGGCGCAAGTTTTTGAAGGTTTCCTCCACATCGAGCTCGTGGGAGTTTTCCTTAGTTTTTATGACCATGTCGTCAATGTAGGCCTCCAGTTTACGCCTAGTTGGTTTTAAAGACAGTTGACCATGCGATATGTGGCTCCTGCATTCTTTGAAAGGGCATCGTAGATGTAGCGAGTATGTGTGCTTGCCCGCGGCTTAATGATGAGGAGGCTACGAGCGGACATCTTCGGGGAGCCATGCGAGATCACGAGTGGTAGCCGGGAGTAGGCATCGATGAAGCTTAGAACTCACGTGTCCGGCTATAGGAGAATCCACCAATGCATGTCTATGCGGCGAGGAAGAGAGAGGAAGCAATCTTTGGGGCATGCCTTGTTGGAGATCGGTGAAATCCAACGCCTACATCCTCAGCATTTGCCGTTGGATTTCTTAACCATGACCACATTGGCCAGCCATTTGGGGTAGGAGATCTCCTTTATTATCCCGCTTTTATGCAACTTTTCCACCCTCTCTTCCCTTGATGGCAAGCTCTCTTTCTCAGGGAGAAATATACGATTCTACGGTGAATGTTTTGAAGGAGGGGTCGTCGTTGATTGGTTATGGAGGATCACGTCCTCGGCGTGCCTTGCATATCTTCCACCCTCCAAGCGAACACATCGCAATTTGCTCTAAGGAACTCGATAGAGTATCCTTCTTTCCTGCATTGCTGAATTTCCGGCTTGACCTTAGCTTGTTTGCTCGGGGGAAGTGGGGATTGATTACCACCTCCTCCGAGCTCGTCGTTAGGATTGAAATTGTCGGCGATTTCACGATTGTGCGGGGAGTCAATGACAATAGTTGGGGGGTTTGACACGAGCTTCGGTCGGTGTTGCCATTGAATATATGATATCACGGTCGAATTTCCCCCTCTATTCCTCGATCCAAATATAACCTCCCTCGCGGGGGCAGCCATTGCTTTGATTTACTACCATCATCACTTGAGCTCCGCCCTTTGTGGAATGGAAAGAAAGCATGCCCCAATCGGTACGAGGTGGCGGCGGGAGTACGGCTTTCCCCCTTTTTGACTTGTCATCGCCACTTTCCCTACATTATTTTGTCCTCGCCCTGTTATCTGCGGGCGAGAGATGTGCAGCCTTTCTGTTCTTTCCTTTTTTCCTCCGGTGCTCGGAGGAATCTCCCGAGCTGGTTCTTGATGGTATGCAAGCCCCGCCCGGGAGATGTTAAATTTCACACCTTTGGTGGGGACGGACGCAACTATTCCCAATTCGGCTGAGACTTGATTCTGCGAGAAATTGGCATTGTATTGGGAAGGAAGATGGAAACCACACAGTGAAAGTTATCTTGGCCATCTTCTGCATACTTTCCCCAGTAGCTACGTCAAACACCAGTCGTCCCCTTTACCCTTACAGCGTGGTTTGTGAAGCAACCGAGCGTGGCGCCTGGGTGTGAGATGTGCTTAGTGGGTATGTTCCAGTCAAAGTATGGTAATAGAAGTATGTCGCGGGCGGCTCCGGTATCTACTGTAACACTCGGCCTATGTTTGCCCGGTTGATTCTCGTTACGAGGGTGAGTGGGCGTGTGGAATGAAAAAGAGGTGGAGCGAAGTTCGCTCCTTTTTGAACCCAATTTCTATAATCCGGAGCCGGGGCGAGGATGGAAAACAACCTGTCTTCTAATGTCCGAATTTGGAGGGATATTTGCCTACTAGAGGGAGGTTCCTCCCCCAATGAAGTTAATGTCATAGTCCCGAAAATCGTCATCATTTTATTATCTCTTTCATTTAAATCTGGTCCCAGTGTGTCGTGCCATTTCTTGATCATTGTTATTAGAGCGTGTGTTTCCACTGCTCCAACTTGGATTTAAGCTCCAGAATTGATTACCTGGCTGGATTACTCGCTTCAGCT
>JAFEMH010004776.1:0-192767 GCA_022495995.1 Adenophora triphylla var. japonica
AGCTAAGAAGAACATACGTTTCGACCGCGGCAAACTCTTTAGCGGTTAACGTACGCGTGCCAACTCCGTTTGCCGAGGGAACCGGCCGTGGATGAAAATACGTAGATGTTTCCTGGGACGGAAAACCACCATCGTAATTGCGGCCAACCCTAGTCAATCTCGTATCAACATCGGGGAGGAAAATATGTTTCTCGACAAAGGCAACAATCTCATCTATGATAACAAATGTACCTCACGAAATTCGAGGCCTCTGACCACGGCTAGCTACTGTGCTCATCTTCCTTTTCAATTAGCCTAGATACCTAAAAGTCATTCGTAGATTAAAACATAAATAATGTTAAAGAAGGTATATTGTTAACGCTCAAATTATTTAGAAATAGAATAAATTCAATTACCTCTCAAATGGATACATCCATCCGTATTGAACTCGACCACCGACTCTAGCTTCGTATGCCAAGTGGACCGGTAAATGCTCAATGTAATCAAAGAATGAAGGAGGAAATATCTTCTCAAGTTTGCACAAAGTCACTACGATGCTCTCCTCAAGCTTTTTCATGTGATCAACACGCAAAGTGTGGTCGATGTTAACGCTCGGAAAAACTCACTTAACTCGTTAACGCCACCCGTATATTGTCGTGCAAAGAGACCCCCGAGAGCAATCGGAAGTAGCCTATCCAAAGAAAACGTGGCAATCGCACTCTTCAAACCCCGCACTTTCCTCCTCTACATTGGACACAGTTTACCAATGTTAGACGCGCGTAACCATCTCGGGAAGCCTTAAATCCTTGAGCCATTTCAGAGGAGGAGCTTCTTTTCCTTTGTAAGCACGTATTGAGCCATCGGTCTAACCGGTTTACCATCGACGTATACCAAGTCTAAGGCCGGCCGCTACGTATTTCCTTAAGGTCCTTTCGAGCTTTTTCGTTGTCTTTAGTTGTTCTCTTGAAATCCATCAACGTGTTAAAAACATTATCGAATACATTCTTCTCAATGTGCATCACGTCAAGGTTATGTCGAATGAGATTTGTTTTCCAAGATGGCAAGCCTCCCAAAATATACTCCTCTTGATCCAAGCATGGGTAGTCCCAAACCCTCGTATTTTGGTCTTCGAAAACTTTTTCCCCCACCGAGGATCGGGCAATGTAGATACCTTCTCATAGACCGTGTCACCACTTAAACGAATCTGGGCCTCATCATGGTCAATCTTGTTCTTTTTAAACGCATTCTTCTCGGGTCCCGAATGGGTGGTCCTCCGAAGAAATTGTCTATGGCAATCGAACCAACATGGTTTTCCCGTGAGTGCGTGGAGCGTGAAAGACTTTGTGTCACTCATACAATATGGACAAAGCCAACTTCCCGTGGGTGCTCCAACCCGATAACATCCCATATGCAGTGGAAGTCATTAATCGCCCACATCAACGCAGCCTCTTCATGCCGAAATTCTCTCGCTTGAAAGCATCCCACGTTTCGACCCCATCCTCCCAAAGCCGCTTCAATTGGCCCATCAAAGGTCGGAGATAGACGTCAATGTTCCTCCTGTGGCCGTTCTGGGGCCTGGGATGAATAACGACAAGAACATGTAGGGATCACTCATACACAACCAGGGCGGAAGATTGTAGACAAAGTGGCTATAACCGGCCAACAAGAGTAAGATTTTGCCCCGTGACCAAACGGATTGAAACCATCGTAGCAAATGCATAACCGTATATTTCTTGCTTCGTACGCAAAGTCGTGATAAGTCTCATCAAAGTGTTTCCATGCCTCCCCATCACCGGGATGAATCAACACACCCTCTTCACGCAAACTTTCCTTATGCCAACGCATTGCCTCTCGCAGATTTAGACGCGTAGAGGCGTTGCAGCCTTGGAATCAACGCATGTAACGCAACCGCTTATGTGGTCTCGTTTTTCTTGTGTTTTGAACTCCCCTCCGATTTGGCTTATATCTACTTTGTCCGCAAATTGAACACTCGTCTTCTCGTGAATCTTCCTTGTAGAATAGCATGCAAAATCATTCTTACACGCATCAATCTTTTCATAACATAGCCCAATCTCGCCCAACCAACTTCTTTGTCTCATAAAAGTTTGTAACCATCTTATTCTCTTTCGGCAACATCCGCTTAATTGCTTTCATGATACGATTATAAGCAGATCGCTAATATTGCAATCGCCCTTTATGTTAAGGAGCTCACCTACGCCTCCAACACACCGATCTCGCAACCCGGATAGACCTTCTCTTTGCAGAGTCCATAGCATCAATAAATTTCTTGGCCGCAGGGGTTGGTTCTTGCCGTTGGTTCTCTCGACCAATCGAAGGAAGGACCGGCCGCATCCCTAACCATATCTTCCATATTCAAAGGTGGTTCTTCATTGTCCCGAATAATAGGTTCGGGTTCGGAGGTACATGAATATTCTCGGGGATTATTCGCAACATTTGTGCGCAATCTCACCTCACCATGACGGGTCCACCGTTTGTACCCAACTTCAAACCCGTTACGCAAAAGATGTTTCGAGTCTCGATCAAGCTTAGATACTTGACATTACAACACTTTTCGCATGGACACCTAATCTTACCATCCTTATCCATGTGACTCGGTTTTATTTGATTGAGCAAATTCAATAAAACCCCTTCAACCCTCTATAAAACTCGTGGATTGATACCGCTATGATTCGGCAACTTCCGCTTGTACATCCAACTACGATCATCGTTAATGTACATCACTCCCGCATTGCAATCCATATATTATACGTACACTCAATTTAATCGACGGATGAAACAAAATTGGGATGTTAATAATTATTGGATTTCATAATATATTAACAGCTTAGAAGTAATTAACGTATTATCATTCCCTAAATTTGAATTACAAACTTAAAAGCAACACGCATCTTCTTAAAATAAATATAAAGCTTCTAACTCATATTTAACAATATATTAACAGTCTTCTTAAAGTGTCTAGGAACTCGTTCCTCGCTCCCGAACTCGAATCTCTACTCTTCCTCCGCCTCGGTCCCCTGGAGGTCTTTGGTCTAGGTATGTTGAAAAGTCCGGGCTCGACCTCGTCCCGGCTCAGGTATCGTGTGAGCCGGTGGATCAATCATCCGGTAGCTCTCGCATCTGCTTCTTTCCCGCCTCAAGGCCTCCTCGCGAGCTATCACTTCGGGATCATTTCTCAAAGCACTCTCCGAATCTCCCGTCTCTCATAATCTCGCCGCAATGTCGCCAGTGATTTCATCGTGGTTGCTCTTGGCCTCTATGTCTCTTAATGTCCTACTGAAGAATAGTCTCCGCCCCAAAACACTCTCGGCGCCGAGCCTCTATCATCACCGTACAGACCTTGCCGCTCCTCGTACCATGTCGTATACTCGGTGGTCGAAATGTGCTACCTCTAGTCTCGACGGAGTAGTGGTCGTATCGAAGAAAGCCCTCTAGAAATGCTCGCCAAAGAAATGTGTAGTCTCGAGGCTCGCCATAATCATCGGCATTGTATTAGTCGTCAATCGCTCTCTCAAAGTCCGAATGGTCTCGTCAAGCGGTATCCGTACCGTCTCGCTCACTAGAGATGGAATGCAAAAGGATGATACATGTAGTCCCTAAGTCGGACAATAACCGACCCGTCCCGAATATCTCTCATAGTCCGCAATCCCCATGCCGAATCCAATAGTACAGTTTGCGGTCTCATATCGGGCCAAGGCCAACCTCCTATGCCAACTCTCGCAGCGGCATCCTCAATATCTCGCGCCGTCCGGCCACCCAAGGTAATGCCGTCTCGCCTCTCCGGGCAAAGGGCGAGATCAAGCGAAATCTCTCATACACCCACAATGATAGTAATCTGGGCCGCTCGAACCCATGTACTGATCCTCCGCTAATCTATCAATGCCGTGGTATGTCTCCGCTAGCAACAAGGGAATGATGTCCATCGCTCCCCGTCCGTATTGAATATGCCGGATGTCAACTCCTCGATCACCTCTCGCCGCCCGATGATCTCTAACAGCCGTAGCCGGACACACTCCGATGTAGCCGCAGAAGTAGTGCGCATGTAATGAGCAAACATGAATATATCTAAGGAAGTGGATAGATCAAACAGTCCGGGCCGGTCCGACTCAATCTGGCTATATGAGTCAAGTCTATGAATCTATCGTCAACGACAATGCCCGATACCCGCTCCGCTGATAATCCCAAGAATTCGCATAGTTGCTCCGTAATCGATCGTCTCTGCCTTCGAGGAAATGCCACAGTCCTCCCGACTCGCCCACACCCGCCGGCTCGAAAATCCTCCATCGTTGGCATCGTATCGTTGTACGATAGGGTGAACACATGTCGCTCCGAATCCCAAAAGCACGAAGCAGCTCTGAGCGCATCCCAATCAATCTTCCAATCTTTTAGAGACCAGATGCATGGCATGCTATACCTCCCGTCAATCAGTTTCCGGTGTTGTTTTTGGTGAAAGCGCGAGAGTTCAAGAATGTCTTGTTGAAATTGATACTCTCGAGAAACAATTTCTCCATTGTAATGCTCCATGCTGCCTTAAATTGGGGCCGCTGACTTTTTACCTATTAATATTGTGAATAATTGTAAATTGTTAATATTTAAAATTAGGTTTAGAATTGGGGTCGCTTCTTAGTATCAACAAATCTTGAGCTCTAGTTCAAACTAAACTAAAGGATAATGGTGTCCCTACCTAACCACCTACTCGTCCTTTAAGTGCATGTTTGATAAACCTATCCCATGCCGAAATGCATGAGTATATGAAATGCAAATATCACTTTGTCTACTTGCTTTATAATCGAAAATAAAGAAATTTCGGCTTTTGCATAGACCTAAATTATTACTATTGTGAATAATTTTAAATATTAATATTTAATTCTTTGTTGTAAAATATATAATTTTACAATGATGAATTAAATTAACATTTATAAACAAGATGAGAGTCGTTATCATCCACAACTATCAAAACCCTATTCAGCTTAGACCAAGAAAGACAGGCAAACAAGTTCTCGACAGTTTGAGCAAAGGATTTTCTGCTTAATATAGGTTTTTCCAGCCATCGTTCTCCTCTCTAAGAATCTCAAACATCACAGCCATGTCTTGATAGCAAAGTTACATCAGAAGATATGGTCACAGGTAAACAAGGGTAATAGATAACACCAAGGAAGAGAAAACAATCTTTCTCCAATTTTTTCATCTTCACCTTCCATTTACCCAAGATCCGACAGGTAATCTTCTCATGAGCTGGAGCCGGCGTGCATGCCTCAATCTCACGGTTGCACATGCGAAGCAACCGTGAGATTGAGGGCAACACCGCCAGCTTTCAAGCTCACGAGGAAGATTCTCGCAATCGTGGATCTCGAGTAAATGGAAGGTGGAGATTAAAAAATTGGAGGAAAGTTATGTTTTCTCTTCACTGGTGTTATACTGTTACCTTGTTTTTACTTGTGACCGTATAACACCAAAGTGAAGAGTAAAACAGACACCGACAAGAACATGGCCGTGATGTTTGAGATCCTTAGAGAGAAGAGGACAAATAAACCGGAAAACTCTTATTAAAACAAAATCCTTGCTCAAACTTACAAGAACTTATTTGCTCTATCTTTCTTGATCAAAGATGGACGGATTTTGATAGTCATGGGTGAGAAAGGCTCTCATCTTATTTATATTTTAAGATGTTATACACTATACCACAATACCCTAAGGTGCATCTAGGGTGCCAGGATTGATATCGCGCTCAAACGTAGGCGATATTACATCACCGTCCGCGATGCCGTCAATCGCCCCAAAATGGGATCTAGAACCACTAAGGTAGTGTGCGGTTGAATATGTTACATTATTGATACATTCACCCCCTTCCTCCCCTTTCGACTTTAAAAGACTTGAAAATTAGATATTTAAATACTTATCTAATTGTTGCATATGTAACATGTTATGTTTACTAAATATGTAACATGTTATGTTTACTAAATATAACATGTTACATATTTGATTATGAAGTACGATTATTTATCGTTTTCTTTTATAGTGACATATGTTTTCTTCTATTAGTTAATATTACTAACATATGTTTTCTTCTATTCGTTAATATTACTAAATATGTAACAAACTAGGATACAGAAACTGTATCCTAGTTTGTTTCATATAAGGTGCATCTAGGGTGCCAGGATTGATATCAGGCGCTCAAACGTAGGCGATATACATCACCGTCCGCGATGCCGTCAATCGCCCCAAAATGGGATCTAGAACCACTAAGGTAGTATGCAGTTGAATATGTTACATTATTGAGACATTCACCCCCCTTCCTCCCCCTTTGACTTTAAAAGACTTGAAAATTAGATAGACCTAAATTATTACTATTGTGAATAATTTTAAATATTAATATTTAATTCTTTGTTGTAAAATATATAATTTTACAATGATGAATTAAATTAACATTTATAAACAAAATGAGAGTCGTCTCATCCACAACTATCAAAACCCTATCTCATCTTAGACCAAGAAAGACAGAGCAAACAAGTTCTCGACTGTTTGATCAAAGATGGACGGATTTTGATAGCTGTGGGTGAGAAAGGTTCTCATCTTATTTATATTTTAAGATGTTAACCACCAACCACAATACCCTAAGGTGCATCTAAAGAATCCCACTACCACCATCACTACTACTACCACCACCACCACAAAATTAACAAAATAGAGAGGGGTAGAGAGAGAGAGGGTTTACATTTATAATGAATCGGAGTGGAAAATATCAAGTTTTGCACAAGCATTTGGCCCAAAGATTGAAACTTTGAAAGTAGATTTACTATTATAATTAATCAGAAAACAAGAAAATCCCCAACTCCAGTTTTTGTATCTTCTACAAACTGAAGTTGGGGATTTTCTTGTTTTCTGATTAATTGCTAAATCTACTTTCAAAGTTTCAATCTTTGGACGTAATGCTTGTGCAAAAAACTTGAGATTTTCCACTCCAGCATAACCCCATGGTAGTGGTTGTACGTGATAGTAGTGGAGTTGGATTAAAAGACTTGAAAATTAGATATTTAGTAACTTATCTAATTGTTGCATATGTAACATGTTATGTTTACTAAATATGTAACATGTTATGTTTACTAAATATAACATGTTACATATTTGATTATGAGTACGGTTATTTATCGTTTTCTTTATAGTGGCATATGTTTTCTTCTATTCGTTAATATTACTAACATATATTTTCTTCTATTCGTTAATATTTCATCCACAGTTTTCTTACTTATTTGTTTGTAACTGAAGAAAATAATACTAAGTTTACACCTTGTCTAATTCCTCCCATTAGTGTTACCTCTGAACAGAAATCATACTCCATTGAGTACTATGCTATGCTTGCCAAGGTTGGAGTCCACCACTACAACGGAAGTAAGTTAATTTGATGAGCCTAATTAGTTCCGTGTGATTGTTATTTTTGGTGAGATCATTAAGAGTTTAATTCACACTTCGATTCAAGATGCAATATGGTGAGATCATTAAGAGTCTTTAAGAAATGGGACGGAGCAAATATTATCAAAGTCTAAATATTAAATAGCAATGGAGGAGGTTAGTGTTGTTTGTCCTAATAACGTAGCACCACCGCCATTGATCATACACAACTAGCACAAGAAGTAAAATGGTTGTCCCTTTTCACTTCCACTATTATCACCTAGCTAGAAACCACATACCGATCTGCTTTTTCTAAACAACATTAACATATAAAAGAAAATATATGCTTAACCATTTCTACACTTGGATAATGAAACCACATACCGAATTTCCAATTTGTAATCATTTCTACTACTGAGCCGCACTTCATACATTTCAGCTTCTTTCAACAAAAATAAATTGTCCTAATAGTCTTGGCTGCGTACACACACACCTCTCTTATATGCAAGTATACTTGACCTAGCACAAAAAGGTGGGGTCAAGAATCTTAATACCGTACTATTTCCATCAGAGTACGAATCAATGAAAGAAAAATGTCCAACTATATCCATCATAAGCAATACATGTATTCTACCGATCCAAGATTCAAAACATATAGAAAACAGAATTAAAGCGTAAAAATAAAAAGAGATGTGTCACGCATAAAAGACCGAGTTACCAAGAGCAATTACACTACATCGACAATATATTACCGATTATCCATCTAAACGCAAAATCCATCGAAGTTTCACATTACTCATTCATTTCACTGATAAAGAGCTCATAATCCATATTATTTGAGTGTGAGCATAAAATGAACAAAGCCGCGTAAAACATACACAAGAGAAAACCGAAACCCTAGAGAGACACACAGAGCATAAACATTGGGGGAAAAAACAGAATGGAGAGGTACCAATTTCAAAAACCCTTGTTATCTGATACTTTGATCTCCCGGTAAATCTCACGGTTGCAAAATGGGATCTCAAAAAAGAAGGATTTTACGGGAACCAATTTCACGGGAAAACAACTAATACAAAAAAGATATTCATTCAAATTTATCCAACACACAAGATCTAGAAATCGATTAAGAGGGGGAATCGAAATACCGGTTGAGTACGTAGAAGAGAGAGAAACACGGTGGAAGGAGGCGGACGGACGGAGACGACGGCTAGGACCGGCTCGAGACGGACGGAGACGGCGGAGAGGTGGACGGACGGCGGCGGCGTGAGCTTCTTCTTCTTCTAGGTCGCAGAGAGATAGCGGGAAGAGAGAGAAAGCGGTAAGAGAGAGAGAGGGAAATGTGGCGTAATTGATTTCTGAGGGATAAAATCAGTATTTATAATTTCCCCACGACGGAATATTCCGCCGCTAAATATTAATTATAGCGGCGGAAATTAAATTCCGACGCTATAATTAACATTTAGCGGCGGAATATTCCGTCGCCGATAAATATCCGACAGCTAACCTATACGTACGTTCACATGGATCGATGACGTGTCACTCTCACCGACGGAAATTTCCGCCGCCGATTTTAAACTCGCCGACGGAAATTTCCGCCGCTATTATTAATAAATATAATTGTTTTTATTATATTTTTGAAAAATAAATAAATCATAAATATTTATTAATTTTAATTTAATAAATATCATTATTTTTATTTATATAAAAATAAATAAATTCTAAACCCTAAACCTAATACCCTATATACACTATACATATATACAATATACACTATACTATACACTATCTATTTATACACTATACTCCTATACCTATACCATATACCCATTTACACCTGCTATACCATATACCACATATATACCCTATAACCTATGCCACATACTTATATCCTTATACCCTATACTTATATACCTTATACTTATGCTCCCTATACCTATACTTATAATATACTTTATCTGTATACCTATACCACATATGCCATATACTTATATACCACATACCACTATATGCAACACTTATACCTATACTATACTCTATACACTATACCTTTATACACTATATCCTATACACTATGTGTTGTGGGTTGTGGGGTTAGTGGTTTGTAGATTTAGTGGTATGTGGTATAATGTATAAAGTGTATAGGTATAGGGTGGTATAGTGGTATGGTATAGTATGTATGTGGTATGTGGTATATAAGTATATATGTGGTATAGGTATAAAATATAATATATGTGGTATGTGGTATAGGAGTATATGGTATAAGTATGTGGTATAGGTATATAGTGGCATAGCCAGATATGTGGCATGTGGTATAGGTATGTGGTATGTGGTATAAATGTATATGGCATATGGGTATAGTGGTATAGGATATGTATAGTGGTATAGTGGTATAGGTATAAATAGTATAGAATGTGGTAAGAATATAGTGGGTATAGTGGTATAGGGCATAGTGGTATTGGGTATAGGGTATAGTGGTATAGCTGTATAGTGTATAGTGGTATGTGGTATGTAGTATAGATGTGGTATAGGGTATATGGTATAGGGTATAGTGGTATGTGGTATAGGGTATAGGGTATAAACAGGTATAGGGTATAGCATGTATAGTGGTATAGGGTATAGTGTATAGTGGTATAGTGGTATGTGGTATAGATGTATAGGGTATAGGGTATGTGTATAGTGGTATAAATTGTGATAATGGTATAGGGTATAGGTATAGTGGTATAGTGGTATAGTGTATAGGGTATAGTGGTATAGTGGTATAGTGTATAGGGTATAGGGTATAGGTTATAGTGTATAGTGTATAGGGTATAGGGTATAGGGTATAGTGTATAGTGTATAGGGTATAGGGTATAGTGTATAGGGTATAGGGTATAAGGTATAGTGTATAGTGTATAGGGTATAGTGTATAGGGTATAGGGTATAGGGTATAGGGTATAGTGTATAGGGTATAGTGTATAGGGTATAGGGGTTAGGGTTTAGGGGTTAGGGTTTAGGGGTTAGGGTTTAGGATTTAGGGTTTAGGATTTAGGGGTTAGGGTTTAGGGGTTAGGGTTTAGGGTTTAGGGGTTAGGGTTTAGGGGTTAGGGTTTAGGGGTTAGGGGTTAGGGTTTAGGGGTTAGGGGTTAGGGTTTAGGATTTAGGGTTTAGGGGTTAGGGTTCAGGGTTTAGGGGTATAGGGGTAAAGGGGTTAGGTTTTTTTTTTTTTTTTTAAATAGAAACAATGACCATATATATAAGAATTGCAAGGATTCTTGGAGCTATTCCCAAATTGGTAAATTGCATTCAAGTTTAAATTTTTTATCCAAAATAAAACAAAAACAAGATTAGTCCAAAACTAGGAACTAACCAACTATTAGACAACACTCTGGAGATTATTGTCTCATAAGTCATAACTAAGATATCCAGAAAACAAAGACCCACATCATTACCGCCGAGCACACTTTGTACTCTCTGGCCCCACCACCGCTGCGTGTCATCATCTTCAATGTTGACATCGGTGAAGGGTTGTCTCCTCGCACTCATCAAGCTCCATATCCGTCATCCGCGATGAAGGCTTAGGAGGCGACACCCTCTAGGGCCTTGCATTGTTCGGAAGTCAAGGATTTTGGGAAGTCGATCGAGAAGTGGATGTATAATTTGCCCCTGTCATCACCCTTTCGCTTGAACTTTGGGTGCTCTTTCTGGTGTATTACAAAGACTATGTCTCCAGCAGAAGAGTGTTAGGAGCTTCACTCGGCTTCTCCTGGGAATGTAATTTTACGTCCATTTTGCATACCCTTCTCCACAACCACTTCCAAGACCTTCTTCTCCCCGTACAACCTTTTCGCCCTTGCATTGTGGGCGCGGTCCTTGTCATTGATAGTTTCTCCGACCACATCATTGCGTGGGTTAGGGTTTAGGGGTTAGGGTTTATAAGGGTTTAGGGTTTAGGGGTTAGGGGTTAAGGTTTAGGATTAATTAGTGTATAGTGTATAGGATATAGGGTATAGTGTATAGGGTATAGGGTATAGTGTATAGGGTATAGTGTATAGGGTATAGGGTATAGGGTATAGGGTATAGTGTATAGGGTATAGTGTATAGTGTATAGGGTATAGTGTATAGTGTATAGGGTATAGGGTATAGTGTATAGGGTATAGGGTATATGGTATAGTGTATAGGGTATTTATTGACTCATATTTATTTTTTTAGTGTAATTTAAAATAATTTTCATGTTTTATATAATTATAAAGAATGATATTTATTAAATTAAAATTAATAAATATTTATGTGGTATTTGTTTTTTCAAAAATAATATTTATTGACACATATTTATTTTTATGAGAGTAATTTAAAATAACTTTCATATTTTACATAAAAAAAATAATGATATTTATTAAATTAAAATTAATAAATATTTATGATTTATTTATTTTTTCAAAAATATCATAAATATTTATGATATTTTAATGTTTTTTAGTTTGTTATTTTGTTATTTTGTAATTTAGTTCTAAAAATAAACAAAAATTTCATTTTATTATCAGCAACGAAATATTTCCGTCGCTGATAAATAAAAAAAATATTAACTTATCAGCGGCGGAAATATTCCGTCGGTGTTTAATAAAAAAAAACATTTAATTTCACCGTCGGAATATTTCCGACGCTGATAAATTAAAAAAAATTAATTATTCAGCGGCGGAAATATTCCGTCGGTGTAATATTCCAAAAAAAAAAATAAAAAATATTTTAATTTCACCGTCGGAATATTTCCGACGCTGTTAAATAAAAAAAATAAAAAATGATATATTTCCACCGTCGGAATAATTCCATCGCTGATAAAGATATAGCGGCGGAATATTCCGTCGGTAAATCAACCGCGAAAATAGTGGCGGTAATTAAACGAATATTCGAGGAATATTCGTTTTTGCGGCGGAAATTAGCGGCGGAATTATATTCCGTCGCTAAATTTGCCGCCAAAATAATTCCGACGCTAAAGCTTATATTCCGCCGCTATTTAGCAACGAAATAATTCCGTCGCTGATTATTCCGTCGCTAAAACACTTGTTTCTGGTAGTGGTATGAGTATCTTGGGTAAAATTATGCTAGCTTGTATCATCATTCACAATATGATAGTTGAGGACGAACGCTCAACCTATGCACATTTTGATCCAAGAGACTATGAAGAAGATTTCACTCAAAATCAAGCATCAACTAGCAGTGGACATCAAAGGTTTACTTTCTCCAATGTTCGAGAATATGATTTATCGTCATATATGAGTAATCGAAGTTGAGTTCGAGATACAAATATCAACAAGTCACTGAAAAAAGATTTGATTAAGAATATTCGGAAAAATTTTAATGAAGAAATTGATGATAATTAAAATTGTGTGTTAGAGTGTGTCCTATGTAATTTTAATTTTTTATGTTGTATGCCATATTATGTAATCTTTTAATTTCAATTGTCTTTGTAAATAATTTTCATGTTTTATATTCTATAATAAGATGTTATTAACTTATCATATTTAAAAAGATTATTAAATAATAATTATATTAATAAAATTATTTAATTAATAATTAAAATTATTATAATAAAAATAAATTAGTATCATGTATAAATTAACAATAATAAAATAATATGAATAATGATAATAATTGTTATACATGTGAGTAGGAAAGAGAAAATATAGTGGGGTATAGTAAAAAATATGAGAGAGAAATTGATGACTTAAGGCACCACTGTGAATAAAATTGTGTGAAGTTGTGGTTATTGATGACTTATGATGTGGAACTGATGTTAAAGAGAGAGAAGCTGATGACTTAAGTCACCACTGCGGATGATCTTAGGACTCAGGACGACTTGGCAAGATTGTAGAATGATATACAATCTGTTCATTTGAAATTTCATTAAAGATATTCTATCCTAACTTGTTTATTACAGTTAAATTCGCTTTCTCCGCATTTTGATCGTATATCTCACTTGACTTTTATGATACCTAATGAGTTAAATGACCCCAAATTCCGTAAGTTATTCAAAATTGACCTGTTATAAAGTTTGTTTATACTTTTTTCGTTCATATTTATTTTTAGTTTCATTATTAAAATATTAAAGCAAAAACGGATCAAGAATAGCAGTTAGTTTATGATATAATTGTATAAAACACTATTTGGTCCTATCGTCACATTGCCATTCATTTTCTCGTTAAATCAGTTGATGTGACATGTAACATCATTTCTTTGCTGAGATGAAACTTTAATGACATAAAAACTTAAGGGGTTAAAACTGTCTATTACTCCCTCCGTCCCACCGATCTTAAGAAAACTTTCCATTTTGGGCGTCCCACTAATCTTAAGAATTCCCAAAATGGAAAGTTTATATTACTTTTATATTAAATGGGACCCACTTGTCATACTCACAACAATAATTCCATCACTATTCCCTCCAAATTCTAATTCTATTTTTTCACACTCACAACACTTCTTCCACTCATTCTCTCTCCTAATACTATAATAATATTCCTTAATTCCCACACCAAATGAAAAATTCCTAAGATGGCTGGGACGGAGGGAGTATATAAAACTAAAGTCTCTGAAGAGTTTTTATAAATATGAGATGGTTAAAACAAAATATTACCCCCAAATATTATTTCCGCATAAATAATTTTAAAATATTTTAACAAGTTTAAAGTAATTATTGTTATTAATCGTTGAAAAAAAACATTAAAGTATAATTCAATTAATGTTTTTTTTTTCAAATGCAACACTAAATCCATTTTTAAAAAATAATAATTAAATATTCTTTCAAAATAATAATAATAACAATAATCATTAAATCTAAAATTTAAGACTACTCTTTACATTAAATGTTTTATAGCCTTAAAAAATCAATAAATTAACATCTATTTTTTATAATTAGTTTTAAATTAAATGTTCAACATCAATGCCAACGCCACCTTCCCATCGACATCACCAAAATATCAACATTCATATCCAGGCTTCAATCTTATAAATCAAATATCAAAATCCTCAAAATAACCATCAACCTCCATCACACTGTCAAAAACCACAAACGTAAAAACCACACAGAAGCACACACATAATCGAACGCACACACACCAAAATGCTCACAACCACAAATGGTAACACATACTCAAATTAAGATAGAACAATCTTGTGTTTCACTTTTGCCCCAAAACTTACTTCACACATTTAAAACTTACCTAAAATGGAAAGGAATCTTTACTATTCCCTCCACTCATTCTCTCTCCTACATTATTTTAATACTCACAACACCATTATAATTTACTATTATCTCCACTCATTCTCTCTCCTATTTTATTTTCACACTCACAACACTTTCAATATAATACTCCCTCCTTAAAACTAGTGCAAACAGTGTTTGTGAAGTAAGTTTCGGGACGGAGGGAGTACACACATAGACAAAAATCAAAACAAATATGAAACCAGGTGTGAGTACCCCGACTCGAACTCGTGTTTTTGGGTCCACTTTTCTTGATTTTTGGGCTCATTTATTTACTAAAATGCATTTTTGAGCCCAATTATCCATTTGATTATTCAATCCATTGGGTCTGCCTTCCTGCGGCCCAACTTTGTCACAATGTTGACCGGTGTCGTCCGACATAGGGCCACCCAAAGGCGGTTAACGCCCTCTGTCGTCCGACATAGGACCTCCCATCAGCATGCCTATAAATTAAGGGCATGGCTGATCATTTTAAGAGGGACTTTTGGGAAGTAAGGAAACTCTGTCAAAATAGAGGCTCACCCTCTATCTCACACACACACACTCACCTCCCTCCTCATACATACACACGTCCAAGCCAAGATCCAAAGAAAGACTTCCTTTGTTGATGTTTTGAAGGGGTAAACAACGTACTATTGGTGCTTTTACCTGTGGACTACAATAGGTAGCCACTAAACCCTCTCTCTCTCTGATTACCTCTTGCATACTCATCCATATTATCTTGCATGCTTACATGTTTTGATATTATGTGAAATATTTGGGATTTTGCATGAAAAAGGTGGTGGAGATGTGAATCTCCCATATTCGCATCTCCTCACCTCAGATCTGGATATTTGGTGACCTTAGCACCATTAAAGTTTGCATCTTGGTTAGCTTTGTTTGAGTTAGGAGGTGATGGCTACATGATAATGGCCATAAATATGTGATTCATTACATTTGGCCATTAAAGCCATGTGATCCTCCCATAATACTCACGTAGTGTTACTATTCTACTGCTTTCAGTTAATAATATAGCTTAGTTGTGCATTGAGAGCAAGGTGGGATCAATCTGCTGAAGGGCACTGAAACAGGCCGCCTATGTCGGACGACATGGGACTCCTCAAGAGGTCCTGTGTCATACGACATAGAGTTCCCAGAAAGCTGTTTAGCTTTCAAGGACTTCAGATCTACCACGATTGATCCCCCTTTGTGACTCAAAGCTTGTTCAAGTAGTTTTAGTTTATTTACCACTATTTGGGGAGCCTAAGATCTGTTTGGGTGCAATCCATTGATGGAGGCGGTTTGTCATATGACATGGACAGCCTTGGATGTCCTATGTCATATGACATCCGTATCATTAAAAGTCAATCTTGACTTTGCTCACTCCAATCAACCCCAAACTGATCTTAAACCCTGAATAGTCTCTCTTCTTAGTTAAAATAATCTTGTTCCAATTCCAGAGTAGCTTTGGTGTTGTAAGAGATAATCTGACCAGGAGACCTTATGTCGTCCGACATTCCTTGTGAGGACCTCCCCAACCCCGGGACCTATAAACTCGTGCCCCAGCTGGAGGGTCCCCAAACCATCTCCTAAAATTTTTAAATTTTTTTTTTTGTTTAAATAATTGGAAAATTGAATAACTTTTGAAAACAAAACGACATGACCTTTTTACTAGGAGATGATATCCACCTGCTTTAAACCAAACAATAACCTGCTTTAATTTACAACATTTCATTGAAAATATTTATAAAACTTTATACATATTTCTTTTTCTCAATTTAATAATAACCACACTTATTCCCAACTCCCAAACAGTACACATACCCTGACACCCATAAGACGGTCCAACTCCTTTTCGGCCTCACCGGTCTGGTCTACCTGTCTCAGCTGAAACTAAAAAAAATTAAAGGGAGAAGGAGTGAGAAAGAATCTCAGTAAGTTATTATGCATGCAGCAATATGCCATATAAAAATGCAACACATAAACAAGTTGCTCATAATCATAATTGAAAAGTTGTAAACACCTTACGTTACCTGTCCTTACCTTTTCCCGTCTGAACCATAAGTCGTACTACTAGAAATACATCCTCTCGGGAACACATCCTCTTGGGAAAACATCCTCTAGGGAAAACATCCTCTTGGGAAACAT
Source organism: Adenophora triphylla var. japonica (assembly GCA_022495995.1). Lineage (NCBI taxonomy): Eukaryota > Viridiplantae > Streptophyta > Magnoliopsida > Asterales > Campanulaceae > Adenophora > Adenophora triphylla. The sequence goes on from JAFEMH010004776.1 coordinate 16,748, forward strand.
CCTCTTGGGAAACATCCTCTAGGGAATACATGTATATACATCCTCTTGGGAATACATGTAGATACATCCTCTTGGGAATACATGTATATACATCCTCTTAGGAATACATGTAGATACATCCTCTTGGGAATACATGTATATACATCCTCTTGGGAATACATGTAGATACATCCTCTTGGGAATACATTTATATACATCCTCTAGGGAATACATGTATATACATCCTCTTGGGAATACATGTAGATACATCCTCTTGGGAATACATTTATATACATCCTCTAGGGAATACATGTATATACATCCTCTTGGGAATACATGTAGATACACATTCAAGCACATACAGTTACTTGAAATCACGTCCACACATTAGGATTACAATATATAACATGGCACAATTACTCATGTTTAATAATATATAACATGATACAATTACTCATGTTTATCCACATATAACATGGTACAATTACTAATGTTTATCTTCAAATAATGTCACATATATATATACACTATTGAGTCATAATAATCCATCACATGGTATGCATACACGTGCTAAATCCAATTATATTATGCCACATATAACTTAACAGCATAGAATAACAACAATTCAATAACAGGGTCTTAATACTCCTGTTCAAACCAATAACGCAGTACAACATTTATTTCATGTACTAATAAACCAGTATACATGAACAAGTAATTATATATGGCACCAAGTAAATCAAATAAGCCCGAGATATCCATATCGCACTATTGAACACTTCTTATAAAGGTTCCATAATCATTTCCCAAGTTTTATTCACTTTGGTTACTTTCCGAATCAAGGCTTTCAACCCTTTTTAACGCAAGATTTAAGGACCTTCTCAATATCATTTTGGTCTAATTAAAACGCCATTGTAAAGTACTCATGTTGCTCTAGGATTATAATTAAGGATGGACCAAATTCGGACTAAATTGCCTAGGTTCTAAACTGCATGAAATCCATACCCTGAGTCAGTCCTGGGCACGACTCGTGCTCCAGGGTACGAGTCGTGCCACAACCCTGCACGACTGCCTAAACCATCACGACTAGTATCACGACTACCACTGAGGGTCACGACTCGTGCTCCATGGCATGAGTCGTGCCCAACACCAGAACTCACTCTGATTTGCTGCATAACATCAGCAACAATATCAAACACATTTCCCTCATTTCCAACAACTACAAAGTGCCACAAAGTAACTTCAAACAGCAGTATACCTAAGTTTTAACCTTTACATATACTCCCTTCATGCCATATAGCATATCTATAACATGTTCCAATTCAACTCAAACCATAATATAACTCTTCTGACATATTCATCAACTCGTCTGTTTTGGTCCCATTTCAACACCAAGAAACATGGTTCCATCCCATTTAAATCACATTTTAACCTTAACAATCATTAAAGCAACAACTTCGTCATTTCCAACCCCATTCCTAAGGTCATGACAATTCACCTTCTACCAAGTCGTATGATCCATGATAATCACTTTACTCTTCCCATCCTAACCATCAAGCCAAGATCCAATTTCATTCAACTAAACCAACTCCACTTTGTATATATATATATTTAGACTATAACCATATTTTCTTCCATGCCATATAACATATATAATTAACAACCATTTCATTTACAACCATATCTATAAAACCTTAACTAACTTTATTATAAGTTTCCTAATCAATTTTCCATATTATTCCCCAAGTCATATAACCATTTTATCACCCTTATTTTCTACTTACTTCCAAAATCAATTTAAAAGCCAATCCATTTGTCAAATTTATCAATAACCATTTATATGGTAATAACAACATCATATAACACATACTTTCAATTAAACCCCATCCATTTATCACCCTTTAATATACTCATTCAAAAATCCCTTTCTTTCTTTTATTTTATTCCTACAATCCAAATAAATTCCTAAATTTACCAAAAGCAACATAATTTGATCCTTTAATACCAAATATCATTTAAAACACGTAATATCAGCATTTAAATTAATATGAGCAATTAATCGAAAGGCATCATAATAACTTACCTAAAAATGTGTCGAAATGGAAAGACGATCTGATTGGCTCTAAACGTTCTCCTCGCCTTCCTGATCGCTCTGCCGCAGACGGATCATCAATCGGACCAACGGTTGATTTTCTAGAATTTTTGGAAAATATTATGGGACGGAGGAAGTACTTCTTCCTTTCTTTTTTTCTTTCTTTCTCCTGAACTGGATGAGGGGAGAAAGGGATAGGTTTTATATTAATTCATTTTACATTTTAGCCCTCAAGGATTTAAGTTATTTCCAAGACTTATCTTAAGTCCCCCTATTGACACCTAAGCCCCTCACTTTAATCCCATTTGCCTCAATATTTTTATAAACCTTCTTTACATTTTAATAAATAAAGTTCAACTACCCAATTCTTATTTATTTCTTTTTTTAGACCTTAAATAATTACAATTAATTTATCAACATACTTTACTTAAGATATCACATAAATTAATAAGATGTTTAAAACTAACACATAAAAATCTCAATTATTATGAAATGCAACCAATAAAATGCTACACATCCCAACCCCACATGCTCAACACGTGACCAAAATGGTGCCTAGGTTTCGGGTCGTGACATTCACTCCTCCTTAAAGAAAAATTCGTCCCGAATTTTTAAACACATTTACTTAACTGCTCAAATAACCACATATAACTCCCACGCCTCTCGGATTCCCGAACTCAAGGGCTTTCCCAATAATATGATTTTTTTTTCCACGAATTTCCACAACCCGAATATTCTAGGTTTTTCCACTCCATGGTTCTTCCACATAAGTTAGACTAACATGAATAGCCTCGATCGAAAAACTCAACGCAAGGAAATGGTTATAAGGACTCTTCTCCACTGCAATGCTGCATACGGCGTCACTTCAATGCTGGCCTGATAACTGTTACTATATGCAACTTCAACTAAGGTTATACGAACTTCTCGAAGTAAATGAAAGTCCATCGGATACTCACATCACCCATTCTCAAGATTCTGGATAATTCTCTCTACCTGTCTGCCCAATCCATCTGAAGATATAACGCACATCTGAAGGCATCTGAAAGTACCAAGGTCTCGTACTCAATCTTCCTACAACCGCAATATGAATCTCGTAATTCGCAGGATGGCAATGTTGATAAGAAAGTCTTTTAGCTAATCGTCTCTGCAACCACAGTAGTCTTCTCGGATGGTATGTAATAACGCAAATAAGTCTTTTAATAACTCCAACAATTTCCCCACATGTTGTTCAATCCCCTTTGATACATAATACTTCAACTCTTAGGATTCGTACGGATTTCAAATTTAACTTCATACAAGGATGTTTCCACTTAAGTAACGCAAAATAGTCGTAATCCATTCCACGCTTCCGCTGCGCCACTCTGATTCCCTCGAACCATAAGCTATCGCCTTCCCAGTCTGTATAAAGCACCACCCAATCTTTCTTTTGACGCATACAAGACAATTACAAGTTCACATCCATCAAGTAGGATAACGATCGAGACTGCAGTCAATTCATTCTTCAATTCTGTAGAACTAATTTCACCTTTAACATTTCACCTAAATGATATCTCCTTCGGGATCAATTGAATCACTGATATTACAATTCTTGTAAATCCATCAACACTCTTTTGATAATAACCTGCCTAACCCAGATAACATCGGAGTTCTAACATTGTCGAAAGTTGTTCCATTTGACCAGGGTTTCAATCCTCGAAAAATTTAATACAATATCTTCTCGAGTCATACTCACTCTTAATGAATTTCACCAACATTTGATCCTCACGAAATATAGATTACCTATCTTGCAGTTGATTTTCAAAATCTTTCCACAACTCTGAATATACAAAGATAGCATCCATCGAGCTGACCACTAAAATATCAAAATCGGGTTTTAATACTCTACTCATCATATTTACGATACAGCCAATGCCTTTCTATGAGGTGTTTTGGATACGGCCAATAATCCTGACATCAACTCAATACGGAATTCTACCGCCCTAACTGGCGATATGAACTACTCTGATGAAAACACTTTACCAATTCTTTTACCAACATTACATGAGGTAATTCGGGTGACTTTTACTCACTTCTAATACATAATCCCATTTAACTCTCATATTATTTAAACTATACCTATTGACATTTAATGCATATATGACAAAATATCAATTAATAACTTATCCGCCTCAACTAAACACAGAGGCAATTCAACCATAGATAAGGAGACTCGCTTCTTGCGACAATCCTCCCCAAGCACAACAACTACTTAACCAGTTCCGATCAAGTATAACAATAAATCACGGATTGGTATATCTACCACATCCACTGGCAATACATGCCCACATAATCACGTCATAACCATGATAATCCAGGATGATTCGAGGTACTCTCCTATAGGAGTAGACACCTCCAGCACATAAGGCAACTCTGAGGCAAATTATGCAAACAAAAGCAGAAATATAATGCCACATAATAATGAGGTGAACGGGGATTCATACAAGTATTACTCCTACTTCCTGAGACAGGTAATATACCTCTAATGACTACAGAGGAATCTATCTCTCCATATTACTCACAATTCCTTATTCCCTTGGTTGGTCATTACTATTTTCCGCCCTTGAACAAATTCCTGCGTTAACACTCGGCGTCAGGTATCACACACTCCCCCTTAAACTCGACTTCTACCCTTGACTTCTAACCTTAGCTCTGATACCAACTGTGAGGACCTCCCCAACCCCGGGACCTATAAACTCGTACCCAAGCTGGAGGGTCCCCAAACCATCTCCTAAAATTTTTAAAACTTTTTTTTTTTGTTTAAATAATTGGAAAATTGAATAACTTTTGAAAATAAAAACGACATGACCTTTTTACTAGGAGATGATATCCACCTGCTTTAAACCAAACAATAACCTGCTTTAATTTACAACATTTCATTGAAAATATTTATAAAACTTTATACATATTTCTTTTTCTCAATTTAATAATAACCACACTTATTCCCAACTCCCAAACAGTACACATACCCTGACACCCATAAGACGGTCCAACTCCTCTTCCGCCTCACACTTAGGTCGATCTACCCGTGTCACCGAAACTAAAAAAAAAATTAAAGGGAGAAGGAGTGAGAAAGAATCTCAGTAAGTTATTATGCATGCAGCAATATGCCATATAAAAATGCAACACATAAACAAGTTGCTCATAATCATAATTGAAAAGTTGTAAACACCTTACGTTACCTGTCCTTACCTTTTCCCGTCTGAACCATAAGTCGTACTACTAGAAATACATCCTCTCGGGAACACATCCTCTTGGGAAAACATCCTCTAGGGAAAACATCCTCTTGGGAAACATCCTCTTGGGAAACATCCTCTAGGGAATGCATGTATATACATCCTCTTGGGAATACATGTAGATACATCCTCTTGGGAATACATGTATATACATCCTCTTAGGAATACATGTAGATACATCCTCTTGGGAATACATGTATATACATCCTCTTGGGAATACATGTAGATACATCCTCTTGGGAATACATTTATATACATCCTCTAGGGAATACATGTATATACATCCTCTTGGGAATACATGTAGATACATCCTCTTGGGAATACATTTATATACATCCTCTAGGGAATACATGTATATACATCCTCTTGGGAATACATGTAGATACACATTCAAGCACATACAGTTACTTGAAATCACGTCCACACATTAGGATTACATTATATAACATGGCACAATTACTCATGTTTAATAATATATAACATGGTACAATTACTCATGTTTATCCACATATAACATGGTACAATTACTAATGTTTATCTTCAAATAGTGTCACATATATATATACACTATTGAGTCATAATAATCCATCACATGGTATGCATACACGTGATAAATCCAATTATATTATGCCACATATAACTTAACAGCATAGAATAACAACAATTCAATAACAGGGTCTTAATACTCCTGTTCAAACCAATAACGCAGTACAACATTTATTTCATGTACTAATAAACCAGTATACATGAACAAGTAATTATATATGGCACCAAGTAAATCAAATAAGCCCGAGATATCCATATCGCACTATTGAACACTTCTTATAAAGGTTCCATAATCATTTCCCAAGTTTTATTCACTTTGGTTACTTTCCGAATCAAGGCTTTCAACCCTTTTTAACGCAAGATTTAAGAACCTTCTCAATATCATTTTGGTCTAATTAAAATGCCATTGTAAAGTACTCATGTTGCTCTAGGATTATAATTAAGGATGGACCAAATCCGGACTAAATTGCCTAGGTTCTAAACTGCATGAAATCCATACCCTGAGTCAGTCCTGGGCACGACTCGTGCTCCAGGGTACGAGTCGTGCCACAACCCTGCACGACTGCCTAAACCATCACGACTAGTATCACGACTACCACTGAGGGTCACGACTTGTGCTCCATGGCACGAGTCGTGCCCAACACCAGAACTCACTCTGATTTGCTTCAGCAACAATATCAAACACATTTCCCTCATTTCCAACAACTACAAAGTGCCACAAAGTAACTTCAAACAGCAGTATACCTAAGTTTTAACCTTTACATATACTCCCTTCATGCCATATAGCATATCTATAACATGTTCCAATTCAACTCAAACCATAATATAACTCTTCTGACATATTCATCAACTCATCTGTTTTGGTCCCATTTCAACACCAAGAAACATGGTTCCATCCCATTTAAATCACATTTTAACCTTAACAATCATTAAAGCAACAACTTCGTCATTTCCAACCCCATTCCTAAGGTCATGACAATTCACCTTCTACCAAGTCGTATGATCCATGATAATCACTTTACTCTTCCCATCCTAACCATCAAGCCAAGATCCCATTTCATTCAACTAAACCAACTCCACTTTGTATATATATATATATTTAGACTATAACCATATTTTCTTCCATGCCATATAACATATATAATTAACAACCATTTCATTTACAACCATATCTATACAACCTTAACTAACTTTATTATAAGTTTCCTAATCAATTTTCCATATTATTCCTGTTGGTGTGATGTACCCGATTTTTGAAATCAAACGGAGTCGCCACGCCATTTTTGTTTTAAGGGCCAAAACTTTGAAAAATGCTCGAGATTATAGATTTGGGTTCGGAGGTCACGTTACACGCCGGGAAGAACGTTAGTGTGCACCCGGAATGCCTCGTAAAACGAGTCTTCCAAACATTCAAAATCATTTGTTTATGTGTGTGTGTGTGTGTGTGTGTTTTGGCCAAAATAAGTTGAAACTGAGGAAAGTAAAAATTGGGAACTTTTTTTAAGGATTTAAACTGATCCCATGATTTTTTGAATGATTTTTGGGTTGAGATTTGGAACTCAAAAGATTTTTGGAAGTTGAAAAACATTTCTGCCAGAATGAAAAAGGCAGTTGACCCTTGACTTTGAAATGGACTTTAGGGCTTGAAAACTCCAGAATCTGGGAAAAGTCCGAGAATGAAAAATGTTCAAAACACCTTAAATAAGGTTTCTATAAAATAACTTTTCATTTTGGAGATGATTTGAGGGGTCAAAACCTTCTGGAAATCTCAGATATGAAATCTGGATTTCCAGAAACTGATGAACTGACCTTTAAAAGAAAATTTGAAAAAAGGAGTTTTACTCACGCAAAAAATAAAGTAAAATTATTTCTGGAAATATCTGGATGTTGGATACAAAAAGTATTTTGTAGTCAACACCAAATTCCAAGTTTCTGTATGTCCAAAAAATAGGAAAATGGATTGAGATCTCAGAACAATGCTACTGGACAGCAAGATGTTCTTGAGGGAAAATGTGATTTTTGGGGGATTTGCATCTATGTTCACCCCATTTTCATCCCTAGACTTGATTCCACTACTTTGTGTTAAGTGGTTATCATATTCAAGTCATCCTTGGGGAATTTTATGGGGTTTAAACATGTCCTTTGCAAAGGGAAAGGGGATATTTTGTAGAGATGAAATTAAAGAGACAAATCAACTAGAGATTTAAAATGTGAACCATTTGAGATGGTCATTCATGAAGATGAACTTCAAGATGACCATCATGGGTCAAAACTTAAGTTAAACTAGACATCAAGTAGATCCAAGTAAGAAGAACAAGATGAACAAGAAGTTAAAAGAGGATTTTAGGGTTTTGAGAAGGAGGGCTTTACCAATGGTGACACCCTATCTTCCTAGGCTTGGAATTTGACTTGAGGAGTATCAAGATTTGGTGCTTGACTTGAGGAGTATCAAGATTTGGTGTTTTGGAGTTGTGTTTGGGTGGATTCAAGGCTTGAATGTGTTTAGGGTTTGATGATAGAGTTGATCAAAGAGAAAACAAGTAGATAACACTTAAGTCCTCTATGTTTTCTCCCTAATCTTCCTCTTGAGTAGTGTTTTAAGCTTGAGCTTGGTGTGTTTAAGAGTGATATGAGAATGGTTGAAGTGAAATTGGGAAAGGTTCAAGAGAAAATGGTGGCAATCTAAGGATTCCCACTGTTTTCTCTCTAATTTTCGCCAAAATGCAGCTTCTGTGTGTAAAATGTGTTATGTAAACTGAGAGAGGAGGGTTCAATTTATAGCCCTCTGAAATTTACAAACATGTCCACGGGGATGGGATTGTTAGCGTGCACTGTTCATTAATTACAGCTTCAGGCTTTGGACAGGAAGAATAAAATTCAAAATTCTAGCAGTTTTTGTTTTTCAACTTGCCTAATTCGGGTTTTTCCAATTTCTTTTGCTTTTTGAGATTCTTTTCTTGGTTTATCTTTAAATGGCAAACCCTAATCTACCCTTGGTTGGTTAGAAATGTTAGAAATGTTAGGAATGTTAAAACTTCCGTTAATTTTCTAACGAAAATTCTAACAACTCAAATTGGAGCACTTACAGTTGGTCCCAAAGGTGGCAACAAAGGTGAAAATACAGCTAGAGGGGGGGGTGAATAGCTGTATTAAAATTTTTCGCCCTCTTTTAAAAACTAAACCTCTTGCTTACAAAATCCTCTTGCAGTTGATAATAGACTGCAAGTGATAGTGTAAAATGCACAGCGGAATTATAGAGTATAAAGCGGTTTTAGAGGCGGTTTGTAAAATGCGGTTTTGATATGCGGTTTTGGGAAGTGCAGTTTTACAAACACGTGTGGTTTTGACTTTGTTAACTCCAAACACTATTTCACAATAATGGATAACTAAATAAAGATCAAACAGAGACAAAGATAAATAATTAGTAAGCACAAGAAATATAAATACAGAAAGTAAGAACACGCTATTTGGAGTGGTTCAATCGATAAACGATCTACGTCCACTACCAAGATGGTTAGTCTTGGATTTCTAAGAGAGATTTTATATTAAGTATTGGGAGATTACAAAGTACAATAAAATCTTTTCTATGAAGAACAAATCCTAGACTATAACCAGTGTATCTCAAGTGTTTAATCTATGTGATTAGAACAAGTGAGGTGTGTGTGTGAGAACAAGATCAAGGCTCTTTAAATGAGATGTAGAGCTCAATGATTCTTGAATGTGTTAGGGCTTGATATAAGAATTTGGGAATATTTCTTGAAGTATGAAGATGAAGATTGAAAGGGTTGAACAATTTCGGCGAGCTTCGGCTTCTATGAACACAGCACTTCTCAATTTTTCAAGCAATCTTCAAATGGAGAAGATTGGGGGTATTTATACCCAAGCATCAAGAAACTAGCCGTTGGATACAAGCGTTGTAAGGACGATTACTTGATGCAATCCTATTGGTCCACAGCCACTTTTGTCCTTTGAGTGCAGTGCTTTGCAGAATAAAGGCGATCGAGCTCAGTATGCAAGCAATGAGGTTAGGACACTGTCACCTTTTCAAGATCCTTGCGAGATCTTCTCGACATTGAATCACGTGACAAGATTTGGTGGTTGACTTTTGATATTGCGACGTGGATTCCAACGGATAAAAAGTGGTTCTCTTCAAGTAGCCAATCATTGGATGCGGTTGGTGAGATGCGGTTAGGGACATGCGGTTTTGCTACACCGGGAGGTTGCATGGATGCGGTTGCATATGAAGCTGCACGGAGTGCGGTTCAAGGGCGGTTGCATGTGGTTGGTTCAATAGGCAGATTCATGGTAGAACTACACTTGCGGTTTACAAGTGCGGTTCATAGGGCGGTTTTGAATACTGCTGGAACTGCAACCTTGCTTCCAATGAATCTTGTGCCAGTCTTCAAGCCTAAGATTAACCTATTCTATAAAATGGACTTAGCTAAAAAATTGAAGTCTAAGCTTCATTACATAGGGTCCTAAAGTCCTTAAAATAGACGGGAGGTTATGGTATCAATCAAATCTAATACAAAATAGGAGGGTTAAAACATGCATACCCAACAATCTCCCCCTATTTGATTGATGCCATTACCTACTATAACTAAAGCAAACATTGTACTTGGTAAGAACATGTCCATAAGAATTAACATGGTAATTCATGTCCCAAGTCAATGCACACACTTAGCTTAAGCTATAGATTTCTATACCTTTGAAAGGTTGAAAAACTTACAATTTGAAAAGTATAGAAATGCATTCGATGCACTTAAAAAATTGTGAGTTTAAGTTCAAAGTGCGGTTTAAACTGAATGTTTAAACATCAATTCAAAATAGTGATTTTTAAGTTGAAAAATATTTGAATGAGGTTTAAGACCATAAGCAGTTTCATTGTTCTACAAACAAGCGGTTTGATTGAACAAAGTTTTGGAACCATGATGCAATTTCCATTAATTCCCAAGATGATTACAAGTACGGGAATGAAGGAAAATTACAAGGTTACAAAAAACAAAAAGAAGTTGGACAAAGAGAATACATGAAGTACGGTCCAACAAAAACAAAAGAGCGTTCGGCAAAGGAAAGAAATTACAAGGAAAGGCGGTCTAATCTTGCGCGGTCGGTGATGAGGCGGTTGATGTTGATGTGCCGATGCTCTCTTGGTTGATTGACTTCTTGCTAGGGCAAGCTGCGGTTACGAAGGTACGAAGGCTGAGCTTTCACCTCGATATTTCTTCTAAGGGCTCACGAGATCTTCACATGTCGCAAGAGTAGTCTCAACGAGATCTAAGTGCGATTCTGATTCGGCGGCGGTGGTTCCAACAACATCAACAAATCTAGAGTTTGCATCAACACTCTCCTTGATCGAGTAGTGAATCCTTCAATGCGGGCCTTCAAAGAATTGTAGAAAGTGAAAATCTCATTACGAATGGCCACGGTTTGAGTAGATAGGGCATCTCTCAATGGGTCCCGAGATCAGCTGTTACATCAGATTGGACTTCAATTCTTTGATGGAGTTGTCAAGCTTGAGGTTGAAGCACGCCTTGAGGTTCTCAAATGCGAAGGAAATGTCATCATCAAAATTCTTTACTGCTCCTTATCTTGTCTCCCACTATGTTGAGATAAACATTGATTCTTTCTTTGAGGAGTCCAGTTCATTGAAGATTTTGAGTGCGGAGTCATCCAACGCGATTTGAGAAGGGCGGGTGAGGTAGAGGCTTCTTTGCGGTTGAGGATGGGAATCTTCAAGGGTTTTCATGAAGGATACCAGGGCGAGTTGGTTGAAGAGACAAACTCATTAGATAGCAGGAGAGCATCTCTTGGAGTTGAGTCTTTGAAACCGCATCTCCCGTGGCATTGAGCACTCCTTTGGCTAAGTCTTCCTTGAAACCTTGGAAGCACTCTGTAGGCTGCGGTTTTAACGGCTTCACTGATGCGGAAAGAAGAACTTCTCTCCCCCTTAATGGTATCAATCAAAAGGGTTTTAAGATTTGCCAATTCCAGGGCTTGAGCATCCACTTTGGCTAGAAGGGTTTGGTTGGAAGCGGTTAGGGAATTATTGGAGGCCTCAGAGCGGCATTTGAAGCGGTGAGCTTGATCATGTGGCCTTGGTTTAAGAGAAGTTGGCCTTGGATAAGATTAAGGGTTGAAAGAATTTGGGAGTAATCGGTTGGAGGTGCGGTTGAGGTTGAAGGGATTTGGGTAAATGAGGAGGCGGTTGAGATTGGGTTGGAGGAGCGGTTTGAGATAATGGAGTTAGAAGGGTTTGAAAGAGGCGGTGGCGAGGCTGTGAAAGGTGAAGCGGTTGAGGAGGTATGGGTAAGGTAGTGGGTGCGGTCGAAAGTGGAATGGAGGGAATAGGTGCGGTTGAGATATGTGCGGTTGAGGGTGGAATGTTGGTGGTTGGAATTCCAGAAGTTATAGGATTAGAGTCAGAAGAGGAACTTGTATGGGCTGTATGGACGAGAGACGAGGAGGGGTTCGTTGTATAGTTGGTGAGGTTTGAGGAGGTGGTGTAGGAATGTGGTTTGGAGACTTTTCAGGAGGAGGAGGAGGTATATTGACGCGGTTAGGAGATGGGGTTTTATCACGGTTAAGGTTTGAAATAGAGATGGCTGGGGTATGATGTGAATAAGGAGGGGATTGAGCTCGGTTTGAAGGATGAGGGAATTAGAGTGGTTGGAATTTTGAGGTGAGGGAGTTGGTGATTTGGATTGGTAGGATGAAGAATGAGATTTGGATGGTGTATGGGAAGTGGAATAGGAAGAAGAATGAGATGAAGATGGAGATGGAGAAGGTTGTTTGCGAACTCTTTGAAGAAACCGCTTGGGGCCTTTGGTTGGGGTCTTCTTTTGGGCTAAGTGTTTGACCCTCTTTGGTTTCTCCCCCTGAGCGGTTGCAGCTCTTTGTGGTTGTGGAGGAGAAAGCGGTTTTGGTGATAGAGTTTTGGCTGGTGAGGAATGATGGGAGAGGATAGGAGATTGAGGTGGGGTTTGGGCAAGCGGTTTGGTTTGGGGCGGTTGAGAAGGTGGCGGTTGGGGAATAGGATCCTTGGTTTTTCCTGAGGCAGCACCCTTCTCAGCTTGCTTCTTCTTTATCCTCTCAATCTCAGCTTCATAGTAAGCAGTTAACTCCTCATCAGTCATTTTGGGCTAGCTCAGCCTGAGTTTCTTTTGCCTTCTTGGCCTTGGCAATCAATGGAGGAATAGTTGCATCCTCCTCTTCTTCTTCTTCTTCAACCACTTCATCCAGAAGGGTCATCTTCTCTTTCCCTTTCCTTGGCTTCTTACGGCTTGGGCTGCGCCCGGTGAACCACGCGGTTGGGTTGGCGCGGTTGAAGTTGGCTTAAGAAGGGGTTCTGCAGGTGCTTTTCTTTTCCTTGAGACCTTTTTGATAGCTTTGCCAATGGCTCTTGATGCGGTCGTGAGTCATCTCCACATAAAGTTCCTTGGGTTGAAAGGTATCGGCATCATACGAGCCTTGTAGTCTTCATTGCCAAAAGAGAATGCGAAGGAGTGGCAAGCCTTGAGCCCAAAAGATTCTTCAACTCCCCAATGATAGCGAGATATCGGGAGTGGTTGTCTTCATATCTTCCAAGTGCGATAGTTTCCAAAGATGGCGGTTAGCGATCTACCAAACGGTCTCCACCTGGTATGCACATCCTTGGTCTTCAAGCTGGTAGGCATCAATCTGCGGCCGGCTCTTTCATCAAGATTTTGGGCCAATGGAGCTTCATTCCATTGTATATGGCATAGCAATCTTGCCAGCGAGAAGAGGTGAAGTTGTTGTGGTTTCTGTCTTCCCACACACGAGACTTCCCTACTAAGTAACATAAATGACTCATCATCTCTCCAAACTCTTTCCTAGCTATCTTCTTGTAGTTGCCGGATAAAGAAGCCGGGGTTCCGGTAAGAGTTGAGCGAGGTAGCATCTGAACCTCTTGGGACACTTCAAGCTGGAGCACCGGACACATGGAAATCGAAGGTGCTTCGATGTCCAAGTAGTCAGTGAGACCTTAAACCCTTCAACAATTCCCACTAAGCTGGGTATCTTGGTTCCATCTGAAAGCTCAGTCACTCCCTTGACTGCGGTCTGGTAGAATTGATCAATGAAGATAGGGATGGTAAAGGTTTGTTGTTTGTTGAAGAGGGGAAGGATTCCAGAAGCTTGCATCTTCCTAATCATCTCCCTTCCAAGAGCATCAGACCGCAACTCAGGTTCATTGATTTCCCAACCTGGTAGAAAGTACTTGGTATTCTACAAAGAAAACACACAAGTTAGAATACTTTAGGAAAATCACAGTTCACAAACGGTTGGGGCACACATGCGGTTGGCAATAGTGCGGTTTTGGAAATGAAAATTTCCAACCACAAGGAAACTGTGAACACAGGTAGGAAAACAAATAAGAAAAATACAAAAGTATATACTTAGCACGTGGCATTGTAATCCAAAATTATCCCACACTGCAAGCGGTGCTTAGAGAGGAAATTTATGGTGTCCAGCCTATATACTTAGTAACACTTAAGTAATTTCTAAGCATGCGGTTCAAAAGAATATGCGGTTTTCAGCATGCGGTTTGACAAAAGAGAAATATGCGGTTCAGAGATGCGGTTTTGAAACAAGAATTAAGCAACTATAAGTGCGGTTTCAAAACATAGCATGCGGTTTTGAATGAAGCGGTTCAAAGGCATGCGGTTCAAACATGCAACAAGGTAAAATTTTCAGAAATTTTCTAAGTATGGAAAAACAAGTTTGAAAATTAGGTCAAGCCAAAACATAAGAATTTTTCTGAAAATGGAGATGAACAGTCATATGAGTGCATGAAGAACACGAAGAACACCAAGATCAGAGATTTGAAAAATGTTAACCAAAATGAACAAATAACATGTCAAAATGATCACATTGAGCAGTAGATTAACAATATAACAATAAAAACATCTACTTTGCTCAGAATCACCCAGAAAATGTAATAAACAGAAAGTGGGTTTCGAACTTAGAAAGTTTTGAAATTCAAAATCAGTGTTCAAAATGTTGATTGATCATAAAATAAAGTATATAATCAAACAAATAAACAAAATCCGAACATAACCTAACAATTATCATCAAAAATAATCAAGAAATGAAGCATATATGAACAAAAGTAGGCCATGTTGTTCGAAGCTTAAAAAAAATTCAACAATGGCAGAAAACGGAATGAACATATATGATTTGCAGAAGATAAAAAGGTTAAGTTCAAGAAATCATACCATGTCTTCAATGGGTTTGGGAGCCATTGATGAAGAAAAACTTAGAAATTTATGAAGATATGAAGAATAAGTTTGGTGAACTCGACGGATAGTACGATGACGAGAGGAAGAAGACAGTGAAAAGTTTGAAAAGGTGAGTTGTGTCTTCTATTTATAGGAAAGGATTAGGGTTTGGCAGTTGAAAGGACAAACTGGTTCACCAACTCAGTGAATCATTGCAAATATAGCACCCTTTCAGCTTCACACATCAACCAATGACGGCTGACATGAAGGTCATTTAATGCTAATGTTCCCTTTGCATTGAATGCTCTTAAAATTTAAATTTTCGTGGGAAAACATTTGCAAATAAACCCTTAAAGAAAAAATAATGACTGAAAAATAAATAAAAAGAATTTGAACAGTTTTTTTTTTTTAAATAACTATAAGTAAAAGTAAAGATAGAAAATACTCCAAGTTGAAATGCGGTTGAGATCCAAGCGGTTGAGCTGCAGCATGTGGTTTTGAGTGAAGCGGTTGGCTGCAGGTGCGGTTGGACATACTTGCGGTTTGGTACACACGGTTCAACAAGGACTTGAAGCTATACTCAACACACAAGTTAGCTAATAAAAGTATGAAATTTATTTAAGTTCAAGCATACCCATTTCTCCTCTAAGGAATGAAAACCTCTTGGAGTCAAGAGCCTTTGTGAGGATATCAGCAATCTGGTTGTCTGTCCCCACGTACTCTAAATGGATATTCCTCTTCTCTACATGGTCTTTGAGGAAATGATACTTGATATCAATATGCTTGATCTTGGAATGCATGACAGGGTTGTTGGAGACTGAAATTGTTGAAGTATTGTCACACATGATAGGGCAATTCCCTTCATGGATTCCATAGTCTACCAACTGCTGCTTCATCGAAAGGATTTGGCAGCAACAACTACCGGCGACAATATACTCGGCCTACTGTGGTTGACACTGGCGAAGCTTGCTTCTTGCTGGCCCAAGCAACTAGTCTATTCCAGAGGAAATGACAAGTACCACTAGTGCTTTTCTGTCAATAGTACAAAATTTGCATAATGCATCGAATAACTTACAAGATCGAAGTTCGAATCTTTGGAATACCAAAGTCCAAGGTTAGTGGTTCCGGATAAATAGCGGATTATACGCTTGAATGCAATAAGATGTGCTTCTCTAGGATACGCTTGGTAGCGTGCACATACACGGACACTAAACATGATATACGGTCTACTAGCGAGTTAAGTAAAGTAATGAGCCGATCATACCTCGATATAAAGTCTGATCAACTTTCTTACCTTTGAGATCTTTATCTAGCTTATTGCCGGTGGCCATAGGAGTATCATATGCTTTAGCATTTTCTAATCCAAACTTCTTTATCAACTCCTTGGTGTACTTGGCTTGGCTGATGAAGATACCTTCTTCGCATTGCTTGATTTGAAGCCCGAGGAAGAAAGTTAATTCTCCCATCATGCTCATTTCAAACTTGCTTTTCATTAGCTTTTCGAAACGCTTACAAAGCAACTCATTAGTAGAACCAAAAATAATATCATCGACATAAATTTGAACAAGTAAAGTATGCTCATTATATTTGGCAATAAAAAGAGTTGTATCAATTTTACCGCGTTTAAATCCTTTTTC
Organism: Adenophora triphylla var. japonica; assembly: GCA_022495995.1. NCBI lineage: Eukaryota > Viridiplantae > Streptophyta > Magnoliopsida > Asterales > Campanulaceae > Adenophora > Adenophora triphylla. The sequence continues at coordinate 33,513 of JAFEMH010004776.1, forward strand.
TAGTAAAAATTTAGAAAGAGTCTCATACCATGCCCTCGGAGCTTGCTTAAGTCCATACAAAGCTTTCTGGAGTTTGTAGACATGATTGGGAAATTTGAAGTCTTCAAATCCAGGTGGTTGGGCAACATACACGGTCTCTTGCAGTTCGCCGTTGAGGAATGCACTCTTTACGTCCATTTGATATAACTTGAAACGCTTAAAAGAGGCGTAGGCTAAGAAGATTCTGATAGCTTCCAATCTTGCAACTGGAGCAAAGGTTTCATCATAATCAATTCCTTCTTCTTGCCTATATCCTTGTGCAACCAACCTTGCTTTATTCCTAGTGATGCTTCCATTCTCATCCATCTTATTCCTAAATACCCACTTAGTTCCTATCACTCCTTGATCCTGAGGTCTAGGCACCAAAGTCCAGACCTTGCATCTTTCAAACTGGTTGAGTTCTTCTTGCATAGCAACGACCCAACTGGAATCTTGGAGTGCTTCATCAATCTTCTTGGGTTCAACTTGAGATAAAAGTGAAGTATGCTCGTCATAGTTCGATCTCCTTGTTTGAACACCGGAAAACAGATCACCAATCACATTTGTGAGGGTGGCTGCGACTTCACGAACCTGCTGGGGGTAAGTCTGGTTGGGTGAGATTTCTTGAAGATCTTCAATTAGAACGTCGTTAGATCCTTCGGCGAAGTCATGGAATGTAAGTTGACGAAGAGGTTCTATAAGGCTGGATAGGGAATTTTCAACTTCTTCTTCCCTTGCGGTTGCATGCGGAGTAGGAACTTCAGGTGCGGTTTGAAAATTGCGTTTTGAGGGAATGTCGGTTGAGGGTCTTTGGATTTTGCGGTTGAGGTTCGAGGTGCGGTTTGGGATGGTTCACCTGGTTCATTATGCTCAACAAAATCATCGGCAACATTTGGAGCCAAATGTGGCTCAAGGAGAGAATGCTCATCAAAAGTAACATGGACGAGACTCAACTATTTTTAAACTAGTTTTATTGAAAACACGAAAAGCTTTAGAATGTTTAGCAGACCCAACAAAAATACCTTCGTCGGCCTTGGCTCCGAATTTACCTCTATTTTCTCTTTCGTTGTAGAGGACAAAACATTTGCGGCAAAGATCTTGAAGAATGCAATGTTGGGGGTTCTTCCTCGCCAAAGCTCATAGGGAGTCTTGTTATAGGTTTTGTTGATGAGGGATCGGTTACGAGTGAAGCATGCGGTATTGATTGCTTCGGCCCAAAAATGCGAGGTAGCTTCGCCGAGATATCATTGTCTTTCCGGCCTCAATCAACGTCCTATTCTTCCTTTCCACAACCCCATTTTGTTGTGGAACACCGGTGATTGAAAAATTGTGATCAATCCCAATGGTCATCACAATCTTGAGCAACACCGTTGTTCTTAAATTCTGTTCCATTATACGATCGAGCACTAACGATGTCGTCTTCCTTTTGAGTTTGGAGCCGTCTAAAAAGTGCGGTGAGAATCTCATAACAATCATCTTTGGAAATCATCATCTCAACCCACGTATATCTTGAGTAATCATCCACCACCACTAAAGTATATCTATTTCCTCCAATCTTTGGCAGTGGTTACGGGTCCAAACAAATCTATGTGAAGCAGTTGTAAGCATCTTGAAGTTGATGGAGCGGTCTTGCTGGTGAAAGATGAAGCGGACTGCTTACCAAGCTGGCATGCACTGCATTTCTCTGGATGGTGGTCAGCCACTTTGGGTAAACCACGAACGAGGTTTTCCCTACCAATCTTTGCAAGATACTTGAAGTTCAAGTGGCTCAACCTCTTGTGCCATAGCCAACTATTTTCGCTTACATTCTTAGCTACAAAACAGAGATTAGTAATACTACATGCAGAATTTAGATCAATAATGTAAATATTACTCTTACGAATCCTTGTGAGTAGGGTGATGCCGGAAATGCTATCTTTAATAAAGCAATTTGATGACGTGAAGTTGCAAAGCATTCCTTTGTTGCAAAATTGAGAAATTGAAAGGAGGTTGTGCTTGAGTCCTTCAACAAGAGAAACCTTCTCAATGGTTAGGTTTCCTCTCCTTATAACACCATATCCAATGGTCTTGCCTTTGTTGTTGTCACCAAAGGTTACAGACGGACCACTTGCTTCAACGATATCTTCAAGTAAAGATCTATCTCCAGTCATATGTCTTGAGCGACCCTTTGTCAAGATACCATTCATTATCCTTGGAGTGACCGGCCATGAAGCGAGAGGACCTGAAATGTAAACATTAAGAACGAGGTCCCCCTTTATTCCTTGGGTCTGAAGTTAGCAACCCTTTACGACCCACACACCTTTGAGACGGAAGGAGGTTTACTCTTCCTGGCATTGGATGTGAACCGCAAAATGCATTCTGCAGCCTTGTGACCTAAACCATCACACAGAACATTTATAATAGCTACAAGCTTCATGAGGTTTTACTAACTCCTTACTCTTCTTAGGAGTTGCATGCGGTTTGGGACAAGGAAGTGGTTTTGGAGGAAGCATTCCGGCTAAGAGTCGGTGATATAAAGGGAACAGGCTTTGGTTTGACCACGTATTTCACAGGAACGCTATTCACACTTTTTGAAGGCGGGAGGAGCGGTCGAAGAAGAAGCGGTCGGACACAGGTTAGCGGCACTACCTTTACCACCAGGAGCGGTTGGAGCAGGTATGCGACCAATTCCATAAGCCATTTCCTCTTCAGCTGCTTCCACAGAATCCTTAGGTTTTAACACAGAATTCTTTCCATATTGCTTTCCTTTAGGGTAGACATAATTTATTTGTCGTCCTTTACCCTTTCCTTTAGCATGCTTCTCCTTGGGAATTTCTTGATTTAGTTCTGGAAATTCCTCATCCTTTTCACTCGAGGATGCACACTTCTCCTCTTCCTCAGATCCAAACCCTAGACCATCCTTAGTTCCAGGATGAACTTGGAAGTCCATGATTTTATCCTTGGTGGATTGAGACTTGAGCCATGAATCAATAATCTTTTGGCGATCGTCGATTTGGGTTACCAAGTCATCATTCCTGAGTTGAAGTGCAGCAACCTTAGTTTCAAGGATGCGGTTACGATCGACAAGAGGAGACATACTTCTGATTTGGTCCTTAAGATTTGAAATTTCAGACCTCATCACAGTTTTCTCCGTCTTGTACAGATTAAGTTCATCATGAGCTAAGCTTAAGGCTTTCTTAAGATTGGAGAATTGATGGATCACCATTTCAGCTTCCTTGAACATCCTTTCATGTTTCATGGGAGAAACCTCTTCCACCACCTTTTTCAAAATTTTCTTCTTTGTAATAGTTTTTGAAGGTGGAGCATTTGTAGGAGGAAAAATGGGACGTGAATACGAGCAATTTCCTATCTTAATGCTAGGAGTAAGTTTGATATCATCATCCAATTTAAAATTTGGAAGTTTTGTAGAGACCTCCTTTTCTTCCATATCTTGCAACTCGGCGACTCGAATCTGATTCATCGGAAGCATCTGCAACTAAGCAGAGATTAACCTCTTCGGTTTCATCATCACTTCCATCATCAGAATCTGTTTCAATCCAAGTTGCTAATTCCTTGGAATTCTCTTCCTCCTCAGCAACCATTCCCTTGCGACGAGAAAATTTCGTAGGAGAGGTTTTCTTTTTCATGTATTCATATTTAGGCTGTGGACACTCAGATGCAAAGTGACCAGGTTTTCTACAATTGTAGCAAACTAAATCACTCTTTTTCTTTGTATCTCCAGCCTTAGAAAACGTTGCAGGAGGTTTGCCTTTTGAAAATGATTTTGTGAAAGGTTTTGAGGATTTTCTAAATTTTTGGAATCTTTTCACAAACATGGCAAAATCATCATCATCCATCTCGATGAGTGATGAGGTTGATATGGAAGGATCAACGGTTTGGTTAGATGTAGATGGTTTCTCCTTTTGTTCCACTACGAACATGGAAAGCGATTTGGTTTTTCCTTCAATCTCTTCAATATTATTTAATTTTAATTCATAGACTCTAAGATTTGCGTACAAGTTACTTAACGACCAAGTACCCAAAACTTTGGAGTCTTCTAAAGAGGTAGCCTTATTTACCCATTTAGAACCTAAAGCAGATAGGAAAGTCATATTGATTTCCTTATCGGTTAAAGTTTTGCCAAGAGATCTACAAGCATTAACTACCTCAACATATCGGTCGTAGGTTTGGCGCAAGGTTTCGTTGGATTTTACATTGAAGTTGTTGTATGATCTTTCAACAGACATATAATTTGCTTTCCTTGCATTCGTCATCACCTTCGAGGTAGCTCTCAATGGCATCCCACATACGCTGCGGTTTTGAGGTACATCACTTTCTGTAGAGTTGATACGGGGAGGGTTCCGTAAATGATGTGCCTAGCCTTCTTGTCCAAGGCAACCAATCTCTTCTCTTCATCCGACCACTCTTCTTTTGGCTTTTTGACCTCTGGAATTGTTGCCCGGTGGTTGCATCTGTGTTGGCCTTCATTGGAACTAACGGGCCATTGATCACGCATTCCACCGGCATTTCATCTATAGTTTCCAAATAAATAAGCATTCGGCACTTCCGGATGTCAAAATGGTCTTCGTCCAAGATTGGAATGTGTGAATAGTTAACGGTAGTCATTGTCTTTGTATTTGCCATATCGAATCGGCACACAAGTCGTTAAGCTTGAAAAACAGTGGTTTTAAAATGTGTTAGCTACGATACCACTTGTTGGTCCCAAAGGTGGCAACAAAGGTGAAAATACGGCTAGAGGGGGTGAATAGGCTGTATTAAAATTTTTCGCCCTCTTTTAAAAACTAAACCTCTTGCTTACAAAATCCTCTTGCGGTTGATAATAGGCGCAAGTGATAGTGTAAAATGCACGGCGGAATTATAGAGTATAAAGCGGTTTTAGAGGCGGGTTGTAAACTGCGGTTTTGATATGCGGTTTTGGGAAGTGCAGTTTTACAAACACGTGTGGTTTTGACTTTGTTAACTCCAAACACTATTTCACAATAATGGATAACTAAATAAAGATCAAACAGAGACAAAGATAAATAATTAGTAAGCACAAGAAATATAAATGCAGAAAGTAAGGACACGCTATTTGGAGTGGTTCAATCGATAAACGATCTACGTCCACTACCAAGATGGTTAGTCTTGGATTTCTAAGAGAGATTTTATATTAAGTATTGGGAGATTACAAAGTACAATAAAATCTTTTATATGAAGAACAAATCCTAGACTATAACCAGTGTATCTCAAGTGTTTAATCTATGTGATTAGAACAAGTGAGGTGTGTGTGTGAGAACAAGATCAAGACTCTTTAAATCTGTGAGATGTAGAGCTCAATGATTCTTGAATGTGTTAGGACTTGATATCTGGGCAGGGGAATATTTCTTGAAGTATGAAGATGAAGATTCAAAGGGTTGAACAATTTCTGGGCAGAGCTTCAGCTTCTATGAACACAGCACTTCTCAATTTTTCAAGCAATCTTCAAATGGAGAAGATTGGGGGTATTTATACCCAAGCATCAAGAAACTAGCCGTTGGATACAGCTGTTGTAAGGACAGTACTTGATGCAATCCTATTGGTCCACAGCAACCACTTTTGTCCTTTAGTGCAGTGCTGAGATAAAGCTGATCAGGCTCCAGCTGCAAGCAATGAGGTTAGGACACCTGTCACCTTTTCAAGATCCTTGCAGATCTTCTCTGACATTGAATCACGTGACAAGATTTGGTGGTTGACTTTTGATATTGCTGACGTGGATTCCAACGGATAAAAAGTGGTTCTCTTCAAGTAGCCAATCATTGGATGCGGTTGGTGAGATGCGGTTAGGGACATGCGGTTTTGCTACACCAGGAGGTTGCATGGATGCGGTTGCATATGAACTGCACAGGTGCGGTTCAAGAGCGGTTGCATGTGGTTGGTTCAATAGGCAGATTCAAGGTAGAACTACACTTGCGGTTTACAAGTGCGGTTCATAGGGCGGTTTGAATCTTTGCTGGCTGCAACCTTGCTTCCAATGAATCTTGTGCCAGTCTTCAAGCCTAAGATTAACCTATTCTATAAAATGGACTTAGCTAAAAAATTGAAGTCTAAGCTTCATTACATAGGGTCCTAAAGTCCTTAAAATAGACAGGAGGTTATGGTATCAATCAAATCTAATACAAAATAGGAGGGTTAAAACATGCATACCCAACAATTCCCCAAGTCATATAACCATTTTATCACCCTTATTTTCTACTTACTTCCAAAATCAATTTAAAAGCCAATCCATCTGTCAAATTTATCAATAACCATTTATATGGTAATAACAACATCATATAACACATACTTTCAATTAAATCCCATCCATTTATCACCCTTTAATATACTCATTCAACAATCCCTTTCTTTCTTTTATTTTATTCCTACAATCCAAATAAATTCCTAAATTTACCAAAAGCCACATAATTTGATCCCTTAATACCAAATATCATTTAAAACACATAATATCAGCATTTAAATTAATATGAGCAATTAATCAAAAGGTGTAGACACCCCATTCTGAACTCATCATTACATGATTACACTACTCTTTATCTCTCTTTTGTGTTTTGATGAAAGCATATCAGTTTCGTCATGTTTCGTTAGGTTTCTAACTAACCTCGTTAGTTTTGGACCTAACTGACTAACGGAACAACTGAAGAGGACAAAATAGTCATCAGACTAGTTATCTCGCACGAGATATCATATCTCGCGCGAGATATCCCCTCGACAGGATGTGCACAATCACTTCCCTTCTCCGTTTCAAACTCTCTTTTTGGATAAAACCTTATCAATTCGGGTATTCAATCAGAACTGAGTTCTGGAACCTTTCTAGGGTAATTTCCCTCTCCACCTTCACCTCTCCAACCTCCTATAAATACTGGATGACTTCCAGTGTTTCGGAGGTCGACAATTCTGATCCTTGATCAAGAAAACACACAACACACACATTTTGTTGGTTTCTTTCCACGAAAGACTCCTTCAAATCACTCACAAAACAACTCCCAAAGTTTGTTCATCAACCTTGTTGATTAACAAACATCGAAGCCCGAATCAAGGGACCAAGGCGAAGCTCCGTCCGCATCAAGATCCAAATCAAGGATCGAGGCGAAGCTCTGTCCGTATCAAGTTTCGACTCTAAACTTGAGTCGAAACTCTGTCCGAATCTCTCCTCAAAAGGTAATCATCCTTTAAACTTTCGTTTCTCTTCTCAACCTCTCTATTGATTTTAGAGTAGTGTAATCCCATCAAAAGGATTAGCCTAGAGTCCCTTCAGTCAATGAAGGCGATCTCGAAGCATATAATCCGACATTCCTAATCAAGAAATTGATTAGGGTTTATTTGTTCTTCTTTAATTATTTTATTAAAAAGATTGAAAACCTCTCTTTTCTTTAGCAAGACCGATCTCCGGATTGGGTGAAATGGATGCCTTCTAAACCTACCCATTTCATAACCTAAGCCCCGAACCCAAATCTCTTTCAAAATGGTTTTCCTGTGTTTCCAAACGAATAATATAGGTGGCGACTCAAAAAGATGAAAAGATGAAATTTTCTCACAACGCTACAGTGGCGACTCCGCTGGGGACTGTAAAATTAAGAGGCTTAAACTTGCGTCAAAATTAAAAGAGAGGTTTTCAAAAAAAAATTTTAAATTCGAATTTTCTGCTCTCAGATGAAGCATATCTCGCGGCGAGATATCATATCTCGCGCGAGATATTGCTTCGGCAATCTGGTTGTTTTCTGGTTTCTCCCGTTCATCTCATAATCCAAGACGAGAGTCGAACACGCAAGGGGGATCCCAGAATTCATTATCTGCAGAGTTCCCACATCTTAAGGCCTCCCTTAAGGTGTAGAACTCGAATCTTTATTTCATTTAAATAATTGATTATTATTTATGAACTGCGTGCGATTGGGTTTTTATTTAATTAAAGTCCGGTCCATTGGGGATTCGGGAGTTGTAAATTGAATTATTTATCTCTCTTTCTCTCTCTTTATGTGGAACTACGACGGCCTGAGTCTTCCTAATTTGGGAGAAACGTAGGCAACCACTTGGTGCGGCCACTATCTGTTTTTTCTTTTAATTTTCAAAAAAAAAAAATCTCTATTTTACTCTATCACCTAGATCGACTCTCACACACGCGCACTCATGATATAACTGTCATTGCACTGCATACCCTCTATAAACCCGGGACCCACACTAAGGACGGATGACGGTAACCACCTAGTCGCCGGTCTCTCCGAAGTTGGACCATCCCACTCCGCGTATTCAATCCACCTAGATTGTCATATCGCGGGGAGCCTAGCCATCCAGCCCTGCATCGCCACATATCATGTAGATTGTCTCTTTAAGAACACTCTGTGACCGGTCGGTTTTGACTCGGTAATTTTTCTTATCTTTGACCAAAATAAAGTTAATGTAAAATTGACTATCGAGAAAGGATTCGGAAAAGTCCCTTCGGAAAAGTCCCTTCGGAAACGTCCCTTCGGAATGACCCTTTCGGAAAGTCCCTTTAAAGAAAAAAAATCCTTCCGGTCAATTTTACGTGGCTTTATTTAACAAAGAATGGTCAATTACCGAGTCCCTAGGTTTGGTTTGAATTACGTATACCTGTAAGATTTACCTAGGATGCTAGATAGAAAACGGATCTTCGTCCGTCCGACCATGAATCTAGGAAATAAAATGAGGAAAAATCCATCTTTCTGGATGGTTATCTCGTGCGAGATTACCTCGTCTCGCGCGAGATTTTATTTGTAGAATCTGTGTTTGTAATTGATGATCGATGTGCGCTCCCTCCTTGAGTCAAAACTCCGTCTCTAATAAAAATAAAACTTCAAAAAAAAATCACTCGTGAGGTAATTTTTAACCATCATCCTTTCCTCCATCTAGGATCGTTTGGGGCTAATATTCGAAAAGGCGTTTCGTTGGGATATCTCTAGTTCATCTCTAAGGTCGTCAAGCTCCCTTACCTCTCCAATGGCAACTACTCCGTCTACTCTCTATGCAAGTGGCACCCCCAAAGAGGATAAGAAAGTCGTAGAATTCACATCCGAAGAAATCAAGACTCTCAAGAACCATCTCGAGCAAGAAAAAATGGCTCATATTCAACAAATTGCCACCCTCGAGACAAAACTCAACAAGCTAGAAATCATGGAGACCACGGATCCAAGAGACAAGCACACTCAAAGCAAGGAGCATGAGCATAAAGAGGTTGAGTCAATCATTAAGGCATGTGTCATTAATGTGTGTTCCCAAATGGAGTCCAACATAAGAGCCCGAGTGGAAGTCGAATTGAGGGCCCAAATCGAGGATGAATGTCTAGCCTACATGCATGCACAACAGAAGTACTATGAAGAAAAGATCAAGACACTTCACAAAATGGTCGAACTCAACGAGGAAAGGTCTCGACACGACAAGGGAGGAAAATATGGAGATCGTGCTCACTTTGAGGAATCCAACCAAGAAAGGCTCCATGATCTTAGTAGATTCACCAATCCTAAGTCATTTGTTGCTCCCCATCCCGAAAGAAAGCGAAAAGATAGACGATATGTCCAACTTGAAGGAATTACCCAAGAAGGTCTCTTTGACATCCTTGTAGAAGAAGGAAAAATTAAGCCTAGAGAAGGAAATCCTCTTGGAAAAAGCTCTCGTCTTGATCATGATCCCTACTTGTTCTGTAAATTTCACAACTATAGTGGCCATGACACCAATGACTGCCATCATCTGAAGGATGTAATCCAAGACTTGTACGAAGCCGGAAAGATCAACTGAAGCATCACCACCTTGGGGCTCCGATTGTCCTCTCCCTTTTCCTTTGAAAAAAAAAATATAGATTAGGTCAATTTTCTAGTATGTTCTCGAAGATTCATTCTGTCATTCTAGTCCATCTCTATCTTCTCTAGTTTGTGTCAAGTAAACTATCGAGTCTGTTTCGAATTTCCTTATCAATAAAAGTTATCTCTTTATCCTAAACACTTTCCCAAAAGTTGTTTTTCTTTATGAGTATCATTTGATCCATGCTGAATAGTAGACCCTCATACCTTAAATCATCACGAAAATTAGAAACTTCTAAACAAGTTTGAAATGAAAACTATCCTTAGAAGGCTTAAGGCTAAACATTACTCATGTTGAAAGTCGATTGTCAACAAACGAAGGAAGCCAAAGGCGCTGCTATCAACATTCATCCCAAGAAAAGTGGGGCTACTCAATTCAAGGCTTTGAGAGTACAAAAATAAAAAGCTCGCTAGGTCGAAACTCCTCAAATCTTCCTAGGCAAAAATAGAGCATCAAAAAAAAAAAAAAAAAAAAAAAAAAAAAAAAAAAAAAGAGAGAAAAACTCTCAAGCCTTCATCGCCCCACAACAAGGATGAAATTTCGACAAAGACAAGAAGGACTCTCCCGCAAAGAAGAAGAGTCAAGTGATATCAATGAAGAAAAGAGGATCCCTCAACACCCTCTTACAATGAAGCCCGAATGGCAACGCAAATGAAGAAGACTTTCAACATCAATCCATAAAGAGAAATGTTTAGCCTTAATTCATACTAATGATTGGCTTTCTTTTCAAATTCGTTAAGAAATTTCTAGATGATACAAGGTCCATTAAAAGTAGAGCAACTTTTCTAGTCCTTTGAGCCATATAGCGTTCTTTGTTGAGTCTAGGGGCTTTCTCTCAGCCATTCTCATACACACTCTTGAAATCCAAGCATCAAAACTGGGGCTTCCTAACCTTTCCTCCCCCAGTCAATCTCTACTCAAACTGTCAAGAGTAATCAAATCTGCATTAGGGGCTTTCCTCTTCGTTTCTCACTCTCATCATTAGAGAATACACTCCCCAAAAGAGTCAATGCTTGGATCATCTTTCAAAAAATAGAGTCCGTCTCTCCTCAACTAAACTTGAGATCTCATCTTTTTCCTTAATGAGATTCTTCCAACTGAGTCACCTTCGAGTACACATACTTTTCAAAAAAAAATGGCTCGCTAGGTTGAAAACTCGTAAAGAGCGGCCTAGGCAAAAGTTAGAGCACAAAAACAAAAGACGCAAAAGAGATGCCCGCTAGATTGAAAACCCGAAAGGGCAGTCTAGGCAAAAACCAGGGTGCGTCACAAAAAAAAAATCAAAGGGAAAAAGGAGGGGATCCTTCTTCGATTCACGCAGTCTCACAAGCCTGTTCGCGAAGTCATCTACAACATACAAGAAGTCTTGGGGCTTGGTATCGAGAGAAGCCTTTGGAAAATACATGCTTTGGATTGGGCAGCATAAGTTCTACGTAGCGAAAGCCATTGGAGTGGTTTAGACATCGTTCAGTCAATGATCATCACATGAGAAACTTGGGGCTTGACGACGAAAAAGTCCTACGACAACGAAAAATCCTTGAAGTATCCTGAACCTTAGTGTTGAACTTGGGTTATCTCAACGGAATCCTATTAGACGATTGTCTCATTCGATCTTTAGATGAACCTCACGAGTTGGTCTTCAAAACCAAAATCTAAATCACAAACAATTTTCAATTCTCACATAATGGGACTCATTCTCCCCGCTGATTCTCGGAGTCGAGTGCACATTGATCGTCTTGAACAAACAAATGCTTAAGTGAATGTATGTTGTTAGGCAAATGCTTTCACTAACCCTCTTGTAGGAATTAAAATGCGTAAAGCACGTCAAGTGCCTACTTTCAAGAATTAGATCAAACATGTTGAGTGTTTGGATTTTTTCCTACCATATACCTTTCTATGCATCCAATTAAGTGCGTCGAGCATCTCTTCAAGCGTCAAGCATCCATTGCGTCAAGCAACCATCGCGTCAAGCAACCATAGCGTCAAGCATCTAGGGTCAGTATGTCGAATACTTATCTTATCAAAAGCCCGATTCAACGCCCAAACAGGTGGATCGTCACCAAGTAGGTGTGTCAAGCATCTACAAGTAGTATGTCGAGTACTACTCAACAAAAGCCCGATTCAACGCCCAAACAGGTGGATCGTCATCAAATAGATGTGTCAAGCATCTAGGGTAAGTATGTCAAGTACTCACCAACAAAAGCCCGATTCAACGCCCAAACAGGTGGATCGTCACCAAGTAGGTGTGTCAAGCATCTACAAGTAGTATGTCGAGTACTACTCAACAAAAGCCCGGTCCAACGTCCAAACAGGTGGATCATCACCAAGTAGGTGTGTCAAGCATCTACAAGTAGTATGTCGAGTACTACTCAACAAAAGCCCGATTCAACGCCCAAACAGGTGGATCGTCATCAAATAGATGTGTCAAGCATCTAGGGTCAGTATGTCAAATACTTACCTTAACAAAAGCCCGATTCAACGCCCAAACAGGTGGATCGTCACCAAGTAGGTGTGTCAAGCATCTACAAGTAGTATGTCGAGTACTACTCAACAAAAGCCCGATTCAACGCCCAAACAGGTGGATCGTCATCAAATAGATGTGTCAAACATCTAGGGTAAGTATGTCGAGTACTCACCAACCAAAAAAGCTCGGTCTTGAATCGCCAGGATCGTCACCAAGTAGGTGTGTCAAGCATCTACAAGTAGTATGTCGAGTACTACTCAACAAAAGCTCGGTCTTGAATCGCCAGGATCGTCACCTCAACAAAAGCTTGGTCCCGAATCGCCAGGATCGTCACCGCACTTCCACAAGACAGTATCTTCGAATTGGGTCAGGATGTGATTCCTCAGTATGGATTTGCCTTTTCAAAAATAAAATCTCCTCGATTTTCAAAAAAAAAATGATTTTCAAAATACCTAAAGCAACCTTTTCGTGTTTTGGAGTCGAACTACGTTTTGGTCTGATTCTCCGATAGAGATACGTAGGCAGCCGTGCGGCACGACCATCCCAGTGTTCAGAATGATGTCTTTTCTATCGACGACACTTCTTCTTTCATAAGACCTGTCGCCGAGGGGCTCTGTAGACACCCCATTCTGAACTCATCATTACATGATTACACTACTCTTTATCTCTCTTTTGTGTTTTGATGAAAGCATATCAGTTTCGTCATGTTTCGTTAGGTTTCTAACTAACCTCGTTAGTTTTGGACCTAACTGACTAACGGAACAACTGAAGAGGACAAAATAGTCATCAGACTAGTTATCTCGCACGAGATATCATATCTCGCGCGAGATATCCCCTCGACAGGATGTGCACAATCACTTCCCTTCTCCGTTTCAAACTCTCTTTTTGGATAAAACCTTATCAATTCGGGTATCCAATCAGAACTGAGTTCTGGAACCTTCCTAGGGTAATTTCCCTCTCCACCTTCACCTCTCCAACCTCCTATAAATACTGGATGACTTCCAGTGTTTCGGAGGTCGACAATTCTGATCCTTGATCAAGAAAACACACAACACACACATTTTGTTGGTTTCTTTCCACGAAAGACTCCTTCAAATCACTCACAAAACAACTCCCAAAGTTTGTTCATCAACCTTGTTGATTAACAAACATCGAAGCCCGAATCAAGGGACCAAGGCGAAGCTCCGTCCGCATCAAGATCCAAATCAAGGATCGAGGCGAAGCTCTGTCCGTATCAAGTTTCGACTCTAAACTTGAGTCGAAACTCTGTCCGAATCTCTCCTCAAAAGGTAATCATCCTTTAAACTTTCGTTTCTCTTCTCAACCTCTCTATTGATTTTAGAGTAGTGTAATCCCATCAAAAGGATTAGCCTAGAGTCCCTTCAGTCAATGAAGGCGATCTCGAAGCATATAATCCGACATTCCTAATCAAGAAATTGATTAGGGTTTATTTGTTCTTCTTTAATTATTTTATTAAAAAGATTGAAAACCTCTCTTTTCTTTAGCAAGACCGATCTCCGGATTGGGTGAAATGGATGCCTTCTAAACCTACCCATTTCATAACCTAAGCCCCGAACCCAAATCTCTTTCAAAATGGTTTTCCTGTGTTTCCAAACGAATAATATAGGTGGCGACTCAAAAAGATGAAAAGATGAAATTTTCTCACAACGCTACAAAAGGCATCATAATAACTTACCTAAAAATGTGTCGAAATGGAAAGACGATCTGATCGGCTCTAAACGTTCTCCTCGCCTTCCTGATCGCTCTGCCGTAGACGGATCATCAATCGGACCAACGGTTGATTTTCTAGAATTTTTGGAAAATATTATGGGACGGAGGAAGTACTTCTTCCTTTCTTTTTTTCTTTCTTTCTCCTGCGCCGTGGAATGAACTGGAAGAGGGGAGAAAGGGATAGGTTTTATATTAATTCATTTTACATTTTAGCCCTCAAGGATTTAAGTTATTTCCAAGACTTATCTTAAGTCCCCCTATTGACACCTAAGCTCCTCACTTTAATCCCATTTGCCTCAATATTTTTATAAACCTTCTTTACATTTTAATAAATAAAGTTCAACTACCCAATTCTTATTTATTTCTTTTTTTAGACCTTAAATAATTACAATTAATTTATCAACATACTTTACTTAAGATATCACATAAATTAATAAGATGTTTAAAACTAACACATAAAAATCTCAATTATTATGAAATGTAACCAATAAAATGCTACACATCCCAACCCCACATGCTCAACACGTGACCAAAATGGTGCCTAGGTTTCGGGTCGTGACATTTCTCTCTGAGGAAGCCCTGTGTCGGACGACATCCGAATTCCCTGGACAGACTGTCTCATCCTCTGCCTTGTAATGCAAGTCCCCATTTGTAAGGGTGTGGCCCCCTGTCATGGCTCACAAGTTGTATCCATTCTGAATATCATCAATGAAATCCAAGTTTGCATGCCTTGTTTGTTGACACGAATTACACACACTTTGAATGATCATAATTGTCCATTGCTTGATTGAAAGTCTCGAAAGAGGCGTGTTGGGTGAACTCCCAAGTTCTTCCCAACACGTAACCTGACCCCCGAACCCATTTTCTCTTTAAAGGTTTTTCAATGTTTTCCTTTAAAAACGGCGTGGCGACTCCCAAAAACAAAAGAAAATTATTAAAACAAAACATTTGAAAAGGATTTTGTTTTGTTTTATTTTCGGAGGGCGTACATTCAGTGGCGACTCCGCTGGGAAATTAACATTGAAAAGCCTTTATTTTAATCAAAAAGGAGTGATGCTTGGTATATAGGTGGAAACCACTAAATTTCCTGTATCGCTTCTGTGATGTACCCGATTTTCATTTCTTGAAAAATCAAACGGAGTCGCCATGTCGTTTTTAGTTTAGGGCCAAAACTTTGAAAAATGCCCAAAAATGAGAGAAGTGATTTTGGAGGTCACGTTACATTCCGGGAAGAACGTTAGGGTTCACCCGGAATGCCTCGTAAAACGAGTCTTCCTAATTTAAAACCATTTGTGTGTGTGTGTGTTTCTTTGGTTAAAATAAATGCAAACTGAGAAAACTAAAAATTGAGAACTCTTTGTAAGACATTAAACAAGTCCCATGATTTTTGGTATGATTTTAGGGTTGAGTTTTGGTACTCAAAAGACTCCTTGAAGTTGAAAGTCAATTCTGCCAGAATGAAAAAGACAGTGGACACTTGATTTTAAAATGGATTTAAGAGTTTTAAAAATTCAGAATCTGGAGAAAGTCAGAGAATTAAAGTTGTTCAAAACACCTTAAATATGGTCACTGTAAAAGACTTTTCCAATTGGACTTGATTTGAAGGGCAAAAACCCTCTGGAAATCACAGATATAAAATCTGGATTTCCAGAGACTGGAAAATTGACCTTTAGAAAATAAATTGAAAGAGGGACTTGTACTTGGAGGAAAAATAAAGTAAAAATATTTCTGGAATACTCTGGATGTTGGATATAAAAAGTGTTTTATAGTCATCGCCAAATTCCAAGTTTCTGTATGTCCAAAAAATTAGACAATGGACAGAGGTCTTAGAGAAATACTACTGGACAGCAACATTCTCAAGAAGGAAAATGTGATTTTTGGGGGATTTGCATCTATGTTCACCCCATTTTCATCCTTAGACTTGATTCCACTACTTTGTGTCAAGTAGTCATCATATCAAGTCATCCTTGGGGGATTTATGGGGTTTAAAACATGTCCTTTGCAAATGGGAAGGGGAATTTTGTAAAGATGAAATTAAAGAGAAGAATTAACTAGAAATTTAAAGTGTGGACCATTTGAGATGGTCATTCATGGAGATGAACTCCCAAAATGACCATATTAGGTCAAAACTTAAGTTAAACTAGACATAAAGTAAATTAAAGTAAGAAAAACAAGATTAACTAGACAAGTAAAGTAAAGACGTAAATTGAACAAGATGAACAAGAAATTAAAAGAGAGTTTTAGGGTTTAAAGAAGGAGGGTTTACCAATGATGGTTTAACCCTATCTTCTTGTGTTTGTGTTTGTGTTTGTGTTTGTGTTTGTGCTTGAATGGATTCAAGACTTGAATGTGTTTAGTGTGAGAATTTTTGAGGATTACTTAAGAGAAAATGGAAACAATTTTCTGGAAATTCTCCCTGTTTTCTCCCAGCTTCTCCCCAGTGCTTGGTGTTGTGTTGAAACTAAATCTGGAGGGCTCTATTTATAGGGGAGCTGGAGAAGCATTTTGATCCGCTCGAATCCTTCTGAGGCGTGCACTGTTCATTTATTACTGCTGCAGGCTTTGGACAAGAGGAATATATTGTTCAAATACTCAACCAGCTATTATTTACAGATTACTGTTTTCGGATTTTTACCCTTTGTGAGATTCTTTACCTTGTTTAACTTCAAATAGCAATCCCCAACTTACCCTTGCTTTGTTAGAAAAGTTAGGTTTTGTTAGAAAAGTTAAGGTTTAGGTTAAGGATGTGAAGGCTTTTGTTAGTTTTCTAACGAAAATACTAACAACTCAAATTGGAGCACTTACAGTAGCCCCTCGACGACGGCGCTTTCGAAGGAAGCGGGGTCATCGATAAGAGTAAGGCTCCACATTTGACAAGATGGGAAAAGGGGTGACCAAAGGGGTCGAGGGGCTGGACCTGGTGATAGGCTACCTATGTATCCCGAATGGGAATCAAGCTAGTCGTAGTTCGGGTCTTTCGACTATTTTCAGACGTCAACCCTAGAGTGACTATTTTAGGATGTCAACCTGGTGAGTGAGTTCTGCAGTCGGTTGCTGAAAGAAACTCTGCTGGGAATGGAGATGAGGAAAGAAACGGGATTCCGTTAACTTTCGTTGGAGAAATTGGATTTACGTTTTACTGCCGTTGATGATAATGAGGAAAGAAACGGGATTCCGTTAACTTTCGTTGGAGAATATCGGACTTACGTTTTACTGCCGTTTGTGAAAACGAAGAAAGAAACGGGCTTCCGTTAACTCTCGTTGGAGAGAACGGGCTTACGTTATACTGCCGTTTGTGAAAATAAGGAAAGAAACGGGCTTCCGTTAACTTTCGTTGGAGAGAACGGGCTTACGTTTTACTGCCGTTAGTGAAAACGAGGAAAGGAACGGGATTCCGTTAACTTTCGTCGGAGATGAACCTAAGTTGAGGTTTAGTTCAGGAGTATGAATCTAAGTGGAGACTTAGTTCAGGAGTATGAACCTAAATGGAGACTTAATTCAGGAGTATGAACCTAAGTTGAGGTTTGGTTCAGGAGTATGAACCTAAATGGAGACTTAGTCCAGGAGTATGAACCTAAATGATGACTTAGTTCAGGAGTATGAACCTAAGTTGAGGTTCAGTTCAGGAGTATGAACCTAAATGGAGACTTAGTTCAGGAGTATGAACCTAAGTTGAGGTTCGGTTCAGGAGTATGAACCTAAATGGGGACTTAGTTCAGAAGTATGAACCTAAGTTGAGGTTCGGTTCAGGAGTATGAACCTAAATGATGACTTAGTTCAGGAGTATGAACCTAAGTTGAGGTTCGGTTCAGGAGTATGAACCTAAATGGAGACTTAGTTCAGGAGTATGAACCTAAGTTGAGGTTCGGTTCAGGAGTATGAACCTAAATGGGGACTTAGTTCAGGAGTATGAACCTAAGTTGAGGTTCGGTTCAGGAGTATGAACCTAAATGGGGACTTAGTTCAGGAGTATGAACCTAAGTTGAGGTTCGGTTCAGGAGTATGAACCTAAATGGAGACTTAGTTCAGGAGTATGATCCTAAGTCGAGGTTTGGTACCTGAGGGAGACTATTTGAAGGTGTTCTCGCTGGGAAGATTCGGGCTTACGAGAATTGTCGGGGAAAAGGGTGACCGTGTTGGTCAAGTGGCTGGACCTATGGTAGGCTACCTACGTATCCCGGATGGGAATTAAGCCTGTACGTAGTTCGTCAAAGAGGTGGCGATAACGAGAGGCCCTGGCTTTGTACCCAAGATTGACTGTTCTTAGGGGAGTCACCCCAGGTTTGACTGTTTTTTTTTTTTGGGGAGTCACCCGAGGTTTGACTCTTATCTGGGAGTCACCCGAGGTTTTGACTATTATCTGGGAGTCACCCGAGGTTTGACTGTATTTGGGAGTCACCCGAGGATTTGACTGTTATCTGGGAGTCACCCGAGGATTGACTGTATTTGGGAGTCACCCGAGGTTTTGACTGTTATTTGGGAGTCACCCGAGGTTTTGACTGTTATCTGGGAGTCACCTGATGTTTGACTATTTTTTGGGAGTCGCCCGAGATTTTGACTGTTATCTGGGAGTTACCCGAGGATTTGACTGTTTTTGGGAGTCACCCGAGGTTTGACTGTTTTTGGGAGTCACCCGAGGTTTGACTGTTTTTTGGAGTCACCCGAGGTTTTGACTGTATTTGGGAGTCACCCGAAGTTTGACTGTTTTTGGGAGTCACCCTAGGTTTTGACTGTTATCTGGGAGTCACCCAAGGATTTGACTGTTTTTTTTTTTTTGGGAGTCACCCGAGGTTTGACTCTTATCTGGGAGTCACCCGAGGTTTTGACTGTTATCTTGGAGTCACCCGAGGTTTGACTGTATTTGGGAGTCACCCGAGGATTTGACTATTATCTGGGAGTCACCCGAGGTTTTGACTGTTATCTGGGAGTCACCCGAGGTTTGACTGTATTTGGGAGTCACCCGAGGATTTGACTGTTATCTGGGAGTCACCCGAGGATTGACTGTATTTGGGAGTCACCCGAGGTTTTGACTGTTATCTGGGAGTCACCAGAGGTTTTGACTGTTATCTGGGAGTCACCCGAGGTTTGACTGTTTTTGGGAGTCACCCGAGGTTTGACTGTTTTTGGGAGTCACCCAAGGTTTTGACTGTATTTGGGAGTCACCCGAAGTTTGACTGTTTTTGGGAGTCACCCTAGGTTTTAACTGTTATCTGGGAGTCACCCGATGATTTTTTGACTCGAGGGATGGACCCGAGGATTCAAGAGGGGATAGAATCAAAATGATTATGAGAGTATCACTGCATATGCTCACGAGATGATGCATTTACTTGCTTTTGGAGATGCACTTAGCCTAAGCTTTTGGCAGGAAAATTATGACTTAGGATTGTTCCTATTGATTCAAGTTTTGTGCATGCTACATGAGCCCTGGGGAGATTTTTGCGTGGTGATGAGAGGGGATGTATTGGGATGTATGTGTCTGGAAACTGTTTGGAACGGATTTTGAGCAAGTGGGGGGGGGTGAGAGCCCTCGATCGCGATTTAAACAACGTTTGTTAACAATATAACATGGACCTCAATTTTGATGAGATTGGATTCGGATCCCGGGTCTTGGTGGAAATTTTCCCTCTCAATCTTGGTCATTTGAAGCTGATGCCGACAGGCTCTAGAGTACGTCGATATGAGTGAAACTTCTTTCATTTAGGTGAGCTGTGACTTTGGCCGAAACCTTGTTCAGAGAATGATTTGATGAAATTGCTAATGCCGGGAGAAATTCAGATCTTAAATTCCGATGCTACGGGAAGCTGCTATGTACCAAGTTCTGAAGCTGAGAATCTAGTTGTTGATGTGACTAGACCTTTCTTGTGGCTTGATAAAATTCAGGTCCAAAGGACCAACTTGACAAAGCACCCGGATCCTATTAAAGCGAGGAAAGATCCCTTCTTTGGCAAAGCCTCGGTTTGAAGAACTGAGTAGGCAAAGTCCAGATTTTGAAGAAGTGACTTGGCGAAGCCCCCAATCTTATAACCTCGTTGTGATTCCGACATAATTAGCAGAGTCCCAATCTGATTGGTAATGCGAAGCGATCCTGAAAATAATCTGATAAAGATCGAATCTATCTCGTAGTGAAGAACCCAATGTGGACCCAAAGATGACTATAGAAGCCCCAGCTTGAAGAGCTGATACAGGAGAACCTGGGAGAACCGCTTAGCAAAGCCCTAGCGTGAAGAAATTCAGAGCAGTCTTATTGCAGACAGAGTCATTATGTGGCCGAGGAGGCACCCATCTTTTCAGACCCTAGTCAATCAGTCACTGGACAAGACTCGTAAATGTTTACGTACAGGGGCATATCTTTTGAAAGGTGGGAATGCCTCCCGAATTTGTGTATGACACTCTCGCTTTTGGGTTTGACTCTTTTGAGAGAGTATAAGCATAACGAGGTGTGAAAAAGTGTATGGAAGCCCCTGCTGACAGAAAGACAGTGTTTGGCTCTATTTCCCTATGATGGAGAGAGAGAAGACTTGTCAAGATACTTGAAAACTTGTCTTATTCATGATGATCACAAGGCTGGTTAAAATCCTTTATTGATGTTCGGGTTATTCAACTACTAAATCTGATATGAACAAATATTTTGATTAATCACAAGGAGAAAACCAACTGATATCGAGAATCAAGCTCGAAAAGATTGGAAAGAGGACTTGTGTATGGGGACGGCCCTTGAGGAGACCGGATTTTTTTTTTTTGAGATTTGTTTGCAATTTCGACCGGACCAGTTATGGTTGCCTACGTTCCCTCCATTATGAAGAGCTCAGGTCGCCGTAGTTCGGGCGAGTCCCGATTGAAAAGAGAACGAATGTTGAAATTCGAGGATCTGAGGACCTTTGAGGATTTTGAGGATTTGGAGGAATGAAAAACATGTCCTCCTGGAGTGTCGATAAAAGACACGGATGCGAAGTCCCAGTGGGACATCCACGGCCAGTGTTTGCGGAAGAGAAATGTAATGTGCTCACATGAAGTGCCAAATGAATGGATTGAATTTGCACAATCTTAGATTGATGACTTTGATCCAAGATGGATTAGATTCTAATTTAAGCAAGCAATGGAACGTTAATTTGATTTAGCTCTCGAAGACATTAGAATGAAATTACTATCCGGTAGGGACTGTAGCTGGATTTCCGGGCTTCGATCGGCCATCGGGTGATTTAGGATATCATGACCTCTTAAGATGAGAGGTCGGCTGGGCTTTTTACTGACTAAGCCTCTAAAGATGAGAGGTTGGCTTGCAGGGATTGAGAGGTCAGATTTTGACTTTGGCCAAAGGCAAGGATAATGGTAACAGGAATATCCTCTAAAAGCAAGAGGACGACTTGGGATTGGTTAAGGAAATGGGAGTATCTTCTAAAATCAAGAGGATGGATTGGGATTGATTAAGGTAATGGTGAGAGGAAGTCCAAGCTATCGAGAACTTTTGCGAATCTTGCGAGAATTTGGGCTCCTTTTTGATCATTGGAGAGCCTCTTGAGAAGTCAGGGACTTTTGCTGAATTGTGAGGATCGACAGTCCTTCTTTTTTTTTTTGAAGTTCTTGCTTGAACTTTTCTATTTCTTTTTTTTTTCTTGAACTTTTCTCTTTCTTTTTTTTTTTTAAAAAAAGGCCTCCTGTGACGTTGAGGATTCTTGCTGAATTGTGAGGATTTAAAATCCTTCTTTTGATAACTTGGAAGGCCTCCAGAGAAGTTGAGGATTATCTTTGTCCTTCCTTCATGACTTGAGATATTTTGCGCATCGCCGACTCTCGAAGCTAACTTCTTGGGCTTGCTTGGACTTCTCTTAGCTTGGAGCAAAAATGATGGCTAAACCGGGTTTCAAAACACACCGATCTTGAAATGAAAGGGTATTGTTTAGCGGGGTGAGGTAATGGCTTTCCTATGGGTGAAAGGCTTCAACCGCAATCCCTACCGAATGACCTAAACGAGATTAAGTCTTCATTGCTTGCTTAAGCTTTAAATGAGAACAGATCTATGCAAATTCATCGAGCAACGAGATGATGAGGATGATGAAAGAGATGTGAGCATATGAGATGCAAGATGGGGAGTTGGTAAGCCCCAATTTGAGAAGGATATCAATTGATTTTCTCATTCCGATTAACTTAAATATTAATCATTTCAAAGAATTAGTGGTTGAGCAGCACAAGTGATCATCTAGGATAAAACCATTTCAATTAAGTGTAACGTGGGTGTGCAAGTGACGTCTCGAGTCTAGCGAGAAGAGAAAAAAGACTTATATAAAGGTTAAACGTTTAACTACTATGTCCAAAATGGACTAAAACGACAAATGTCCAAGAAGGACTTAGGTGAAAGAGAAAAATACTAGAGCCTACAAAGGTTGACTAAAAGACTATTTCAATTTAATTTAAAGATAGGTAGCCCCTAGTCTAGCCGCTCTTTGCTGTTGGATCATGCATCTATCTACTCTTCGACGCTGGAGATGGGAGCTATTGCAGAACTTTCCATCAGGATTTCTTTGGCAATCTCTTGCTCAATCCAACCATTTTCATTGCCTGCGATGACTGGTTCATCAGACCAAAATGGTCATTCCTTTTCCCAGCAGTGTGGGTATACAACTTTAGCCATCAGACCAAAATGGTCATGTCCTATCCCCAGCGGAGTCGCCACTGTGATGTACCCGATTTTCATTGCTTGAAAAATCAAACGGAGTCGCCACGCCGTTTTTAGTTTAGGGCCAAAACTTTGAAAAATGCCCAAAAATGAGAGAAGTGAGTTCGGAGGTCACGTACATTCCGGGAAGAACGTTAGGGTTCACCCGGAATGCCTCGTAAAACGAGTCTTCCTAATTTAAAACCATTTGTGTGTGTGTGTGTGTTTCTTTGGTTAAAATAAATGCAAACTGAGAAAACTAAAAATTGAGAGCTCTTTGTAAGACATTAAACAAGTCCGATGATTTTTGGTATGATTTTAGGATTGAGTTTTGGTACTCAAAAGACTCCTTGAAGTTGAAAGTCAATTCTGCCAGAATGAAAAAGACAGTGGACACTTGATTTTAAAATGGATTTAAGAGTTTTAAAAATTCAGAATATGGAGAAAGTCATAGAATTAAAGTTGTTCAAAACACATTAAATATGGTCATTGTAAAAGACTTTTCCAATTGGACTTTATTTGAAGGGCAAAAACCCTCTGGAAATCACAGATATAAAATCTGGATTTCCAGAGATTGGAAAATTGACCTTTAGAAAATAAATTGAAAGAGGGACTTGTACTTGGAGGAAAAATAAAGTAAAAATATTTATGGAATACTCTGGATGTTGTCTATAAAAAGTGTTTTATAGTCATCGCCAAATTCCAAGTTTCTGTATGTTCAAAAAATTAGACAATGGACAGAGGTCTTAGAGAAATACTACTGGACAGCAACATTCTCAAGAAGGAAAATGTGATTTTTGGGGGATTTGCATCTATGTGTTGTGAAATTGGGGGGATCACCTCTTCCACTAGCCCATACTAGCAGTCATCAACTTGGAGAAAATAAATAACACATGATATATGAAAGAACAAGAACGCCACACACACAAGAACACAAGAATTGTTAACCCGGTTCACCACCACCTGTGGCTACATCCGGAGGCACCAAGCCAGGATATCACTATAACAATATATGAAGGATTACAACTTTATATATGCACTCACACAAATCTAGTATAGTAACTCTCCATGAGCAATCTCTCATATATATTATCTCACCTCTTCAAGAACGCACAAAATAACACAGTCATGGTCGGGTTATAGGATCGCCCCCATGGCTCTCCTAGGCCCCCGGCCCCCTCCTAGATACTATTTTGTGACTCTCCTTGATATCCTAACTTTATCCCCTTTTTGGTACAAATATTATGGTGGTAGTCACAATATATTTATAGGGATACAAAACCTATTCCTAATCAAAACCTGATTTACCCGGAGTCCTTGACATGGAAGGAGTATCACATAAATTAGGAATACTAATTTGTTACCAAATTAATTTCACTTCCAAAACTCCTCACACGCCCCTTGCAGAAAAACCGTCCGCCACAATCTGTTCTACTGGGCGGTCGCCCACCTCCTCTATGGGCGGTCGCCCACCTCGACAGTCCCTCCGATTTTCTACTCCTCCATGGTTTTGATCCTCTCCTTGGTTTTGGCTCCAATCCCAACAATCTCCCACCTGGAGACATAAACCACCATTGTGACATGCTCCCATCATACTCCCACCTGAGAATGATTCACCAAATATTTTTCACCACCATGTTGAGCCTCCACGCTCCTCCACCATGAGCCTCCACGCCCAAGTAATAAGGCGAGTTGAAACCAAGCGACGCTTCAACCTCTCCGTGTTAGATCCTTCTTGCCTCCCCAAATCAACTTCTACCTTAATTTATTTGCAAGACTAACTTCGCCTTCTCCCTCCTAGATCCACTCCCCTTGCAATGCTCCCCATGAAACTCGGACACACCTTGCTTCTTGCATTGTCTTCTTGTGGTCTTTTTTTTTCTCGCTCTCTGTTAGGTACTTGTGATCGGCTCTCACTTGGCCGCCTACACATTGTCACCTCTCCACTCTAACACACCGTTTATTGATGTCTCTCCTCTTTACACCAACAGGCCGGTCTCCAAGCCTCTTGCTCCCACCCGGAACGAAATTTGATGTTGTTGGTAGAGTACAACATCCTCCTTACCCCTCATCCGTCGTTTGCGAGAAGTCCTCCTCTTCCCATGTGGTTCAATCGGCTTATACCACTCACCTTTGCAAGAAGAGATTGTATCAAAATAGGAAACAAATCAGCTGCAGAAATTCCCACCCCGAGACATGGGCGGTCGCCCAACACGCCATGGGCGGTCGCCCAACACGCCATGGGCGGTCGCCCAACACGCCATGGGCGGTCGCCCAAGTTGGAATTCCCCCGAGCCATACTTTCTGTCCATGTGGGCGGTCGCCCACCACCACCATGGGCAGTTGCCCAGCTCAACAGAAACTCCTCCACGATTTTCCTACTTGATCTCACCAACTCCTCCGACTTCGACTCCTTTTCTTTCATATTTTTCTCCAACCACCTTGACTGCCCCAATAAACCCTTGAACATCTCCAGATCCATCTTGATCTCTGCATCTCCAAAATTCCACCTCGAATTTCTGCAGATCTCAATAAGAAACAAACGAACTCTTCAGACTTACTGATCTTCCGCACGATCGTAGACCTATTTGGCACGTGTCATGCTTCAACCATAAACCCTAGAAGCTCTCAGATCCCTGCATATCTTCCACACGAAGAATCTGCACGAAAAATCTGTTGTCTCTTTTCTTCACCTTGGATCTCTCCTAGATCTCGAACCAAAGCTCTGATACCAGTTGTTGTGAAATTGGGGGGATCACCTCTTCCACTAGCCCATACTAGCAGTCATCAACTTGGAGAAAATAAATCAACACATGATATATGAAAGAACAAGAACACCACACATACAAGAAAACAAGAATTGTTAACCCGGTTCACCACCACCTGTGGCTACATCCGGAGGCACCAAGCCAGGATATCACTATAATAATATATGAAGGATTACAACTTTACATATGCACTCACACAGATCTAGCATAGTAACTCTCCATGATCAATCTCTCATATATATTATCTCACCTCTTCAAGAACGCACAAAATAACACAGTCTTGGCCGGGTTATAGGATCGCCCCCATGGCTCTCCTAGGCCCCGGCCCCCTCCTAGATACTATTTTGTGGCTCTCCTTGATATCCTAACTTTCTCCCCTTTTTGATACAAATATTATGGTGGTAGTCACAATATATTTATAGGGATACAAAACCTATTCCTAATCAAAACCTGATTTACCCGGAGTCCTTGACATGGAAGGAGTATCACATAAATTAGGAATACTAATTTGTTACCAAATTAATTCCACTTCCAAAACTCCTCACACGTCCCTTGCAGAAAAACCATCCGCCACAATCTGTTCTACTGGGCGGTCGCCCACCTCCTCTATGGGCGGTCGCCCACCTCGACAGTCCCTTCGATTTTCTGCTCCTCCATGGTTTTGATCCTCTCCTTAGTTTTGGCTCCAATCCCAACACTATGTTCACCCCATTTTCATCCCTAGACTTGATTCCACTACTTTGTGTCAAGTAGTCATCATATCAAGTCATCCTTGGGGGATTTATGGGGTTTAAAACATGTCCTTTACAAATGGGAAGGGGGATTTTGTAAAGATGAAATTAAAGAGAAGAATTAACTAGAAATTTAAAGTGTGGACCATTTGAGATGGTCATTCATGGAGATGAACTCCCAAAATGACCATATTAGGTCAAAACTTAAGTTAAACTAGACATAAAGTAAATTAAAGTAAGAAAAACAAGATTAACTAGACAAGTAAAGTAAAGACGTAAATTGAACAAGATGAACAAGAAATTAAAAGAGAGTTTTAGGGTTTAAAGAAGGAGGGTTTACCAATGATGGTTTAACCCTATCTTCTTGTGTTTGTGTTTGTGTTTGTGTTTGTGTTTGTGTTTGTGTTTGTGTTTGTGCTTGAATGGATTCAAGACTTGAATGTGTTTAGTGTGAGAATTTTTGAGGATTACTTAAGAGAAAATGGAAACAATTTTCTGGAAATTCTCCCTGTTTTCTCCCAGCTTCTCCCCAGTGCTTGGTGTTGTGTTGAAACTGAATCTGGAGGGCTCTATTTATAGGGGAGCTGGAGAAGCATTTTGATCCGCGCGGATCCTTCTGAGGCGTGAACTGTTCATTTATTACTGCTGCAGGCTTTGGACAAGAGGAATATATTGTTCAAATACTCAACCAGCTGTTATTTACAGATTACTGTTTTCGGATTTTTACCCTTTGTGAGATTCTTTACCTTGTTTAACTTCAAATAGCAATCCCCAACTTACCCTTGCTTTGTTAGAAAAGTTAGGTTTTGTTAGAAAAGTTAAGGTTTATGTTAAGGATGTGAAGACTTTTGTTAGTTTTCTAACGAAAATACTAACAACTCAAATTGGAGCACTTACAGCTTCCTAACCCGGGGCTTGGGATAAATTGTGGTCTAACAATCCCACGTACCGGTATCATTCCTCTTTTTTGAAAAAGAAAAAGCTTTTCCTAAGAGGGTCTAACTTTCTTTAAATCAACTTGGACAATTTCTTCATTCTCCTTGTGTGCGATTTGTGTCATTATGTGTGCTCCTATGTGCCTTGCCATGCTTCTGTGCCTATATGCTTTATATGTCTTGGTATGTGGTATTTTGGATGGTGGGGCTTCCCCCTTGCAGTTTGCTTGGCCCTGTTGGTGAGCATCCCTATGTCGGACGACATCCCCTTCATGGGATGTCCTGTGTCGGATGACATAGGAATGCAGTGCAGGAGCAGGTTCAGCTGATCAGGTGAACAGGGCAGGATGGTTCTGATATACAGCTGCTGGTGATCTCTTGGCATTTGGGGCAGTCCCCTTTTGTCGTGCTTTTGGACTCATTTTCTTGTTTTTTCCTTTTTGCATATTCATAAAAATTGCATTTGAAAAAAAAATCTTTTTTACAAAAACGCAAAAAAAAAATAAAAAAAATCCTAGAGGATACCTTCACACTACTCGCACGCTACCCGCACATAGAGTTAGAACCCAGGAGCGTACGGACGGCATCGCGGACAGTGACGTGTTTCGCTTACGCTTGAGCGCCTAAAGTCATCCTAGCCAATAGAGTAGGAGCCAACACTTGTCCGTGACACACTTTCTACCGTGACCGGTTGGTTTTTGGCAAAATACTTTTCAAAACATTTTTCAAACTCGGTTTTCAAAATTTTCTCACAAAGTCCGAGTCATACTTCGTCTTCAAAGTCTTGGCATACTCCCCTTTTTCATGACGAAATTACGACGTAACTCAACGTGAGTACATGTCAAAGCTTTGACATGTTTCGACGTGGGTACATGTCGATTTCTCGATTTGGCTTCGCAAGAAGTCATGACGCGTTTTCGACATGTGCTAACGCGAGACCATGTCGAATTCTTGACACATGCCAATGGGAGGTTATGCCGAAATTTCGCCATGAAGCGATGAGAGGACATGCCGGATTTTCGGCTCGAAAAGAGGAGAGGTCATGCCGATTTTTTTTCAGGATTTTACCTGCAAATTGCGGTCTCGTACATTCAAACGTACTTTCGACCCTCTCTCCTCCCGAGTCTAGACGTTTACTTGGACTTGGTTTTGAAAATCTCGAGTTTGGCTTGTTTTGACTTGTATGCCCATATGTCCATTTTGCCTTTTGATTGGTGGGTTCCACGTGCCCTATAGGACCTCTGCCGGGATTGTCCGTCCCGGAGGTGCAATACAGGTGGAATACAGGGGATCTATAGACGTAGTGATGGAACCCACTAATCCAGGAATAGTGTAGACTGCGAAAAAGAAGGTGTCCCCCTTTTTCAACCATTCTTAGGATTAATAAAAATAGTTTTTACTTAAATCGGTTAAATAAAACATATGCATGAGTCCGTCCTAAGCCTATCCTCTCCCCTACCTAAAACAGTTCTCTCCCCCTTTCAGCGAGCAAGTATTGGGTCAGAGTTTCGGGTGGTCGGTTAATCAATTTTTCTCCAGTCAGGGATTCGTTTCCAGCAGTCTCAGAAATGGCAGATTCACAAGTTTCAGCGGGTTTAAGTCCGAATACGGGTGTTGATCCAGCTCAGAGTCAGAATGTCAGTCAAAGTGTAGGGCCAGATCAAGGTCAGAATAGGGGGCAGAATGTCGAGGACCCTGAATTTGGATTCCCACTCAGCCTTGAAAGCAGTGAACAAACCAATCCTCCCTGGTCCCATATTGGCAGTTTCTTGCAAGAATACGAAGATCGCTACTTCTCGGAGAAAGGGAAAGTTGACACTGGAGAACTGGGGTTGTTCAGATCAAACCACGAGAAAGTCATTTACACAAGATGTCTAGAGCATTCAAGAAGGATCGAACGAGAAAGCTTTAGGCGGGTACCTGTATTGGGGCTTATCAGTAAGGAAGCTGAAGCACACCTTGAATCAATACATTTCTGCAAACTGGTTTTAGGGGAAGCCGAGTACAGTCCCGAGGGCAGTAAAGGTTAAGGATCGGAGGAAGAAGATGGCTTCCATATCCTACCTGGAGTCAAGTACATACCGCCTCCTCTCACTCTTCCCCCGCAATTCCTGGGAGGAAAAGTTGAGTCGCAGTTGCCACTTCCAGCGTTGGGGGCCTACGATAGTTTCTGTGGTTGCACGCACCCATCCTCCCCTAACAGGTATGATCGGCGCTCTCTCTTAGTCGAAGTTCAGGTGATATGGGATGACGATTCTGATAGTAGCGATGACAGTGATGATGAAGAGAGTGAGGAATCAATCGAAGCCCTAAATCCGGAATCAGCTTGGAGTAATCATGCCAGGAATGACCCCATGGGTACAGGGCATAATGGGTGGTTGTCAGATAGCGACGACGAAGAGCCGCTAGTAAATGTAGATCAGATGCCAATGGAAACGGACCCCTACGAGGAATTCCTCTCAAGAGGCGGCTGTGGTCAATGCCCGAACATTTCAGAGGATGAGGAACAACAGAGTCCATTAGAGCAATATGGATCTGTAATCCTGGAGCACAATGTCCCCTACAAAAACCTAGTAGGTGAATGGAGAAATTTCATTGAAGTGCTAATCGAGAAAGGAGGCTTTCAGCAGCCGGCAGACAACGAATTCGTAAACGTCATCGGGTCTCATTCTCCCTCCCCTAGCACTAATGGCATAACAACTGTAAGAATCACTGTTGAACCCCTTGAACACATCGAGTACATGGAGTCACTAAAGAGAGTTATGGATCTGGACGTCACGCCAGTTGCCTTTATACCCATGGACCCGCACGATGCCTTCTTAAAAGTTTCTGCCCCCGAAGAAGGACCCCGGGTACTCCTCATCTGGACTCAGATATACCGAGCCGATGTGTCGAGCAGCAGAAGAGAGTGTTGTCGATCCTTTACTTGTGGATGCCCCGTTTGCAAAAGCGAAAGGGAAAAGGTGTATGATGAAATGGAGATCGACAGTCAGAAAGTTGAAGAAGCTCCGGAGGACGACTATGTAACCGAGGACATGAAAGCCATGGATTTTTCTGGGGCTGAATATGTGGACGTAATGGATTTTATCCCATAGATAGTGAAGTACGCTTAAGTTTTTCCAAACTTTAGCTACCTCTATCTCCTTGATAGTGAAGTACGCTTTAGTTTCCCCAGACTTTAGCTACCTATATCCCATAGATAGTGAAGTACGCTTAAGTTTTTTCAACTATAGCTACCTCTATCTCCTCGATAGCGACGTAAGCTTTAGTTTCTTCAGGTGACAACCTCCATTAATTGTCAATCAGGTGACAACCTCCATTAATTGTCAATCAGGTGACAACCTCCATTAATTGTCAAATAAGGTGACTCCTCCATTAATCGTCAAAACCTCAAGGATCCTAGACATTGTTCCTAACTATCTTGTGAGACTTGAACTACGACCAAGGCTTGATTTCTCCGGGATACGTAGGTAGCCTTTCATAAAGGTCCAGCCATCCGACCGCAATGGTCACCCTTTTCATTCATCACTCCTCAGTGGTGCATGAGCCTTTCATAAAGGTCCAGCCATCCAACCACATTGGTCACCTTGTTCCTTCGTCACTCCTCAGTGGTGAAGTAGCCCCTCACAAAGGTCCAGATATCCGATCACATTGATCACTCCCTCATCTGGCATATCCCCAGTAGGATCAGCCATTTAACCTCATAGGTCACTTTCCCTTCTATATTCCTAGCAAGATACCAGTTTCTCTTCGCCATTTCTCAGTGGATTCCGAACTATGACCTGACTTAATTCCTCCGAGATACGTAGGTAGCCTACTTTAGGTTCAGCCAATTCGTTACATATGACACCCCTTTCCCCAGGGGATATTTTCCGAACTACGATCTGGCTTGATTCCCGCCCGGGATACGTAGGTAGCCTTCCAAAGGTTCAGCTACTCGACCACCTTGGTCACCCAATTCGTCTCGGCAGTTTGCCAGATTGGATCCTTTTTTATCGACAACCCCACTTGTCTTGCAAGTGACGTTGTCGAGGGGCTTCTGTAAGTACCCAAATCTGGCTCATGCCTTCCGATTAAGTTTTCCGGCAATTCCCCGGACTTTCCTAAAGTTCAGGGGCAATTTTGGGAACTTTCCCAAACCTTCAAAGGGGTGAATGACTTGTTAGGAATTAAAATTCCATGTAGTCCCTCGTTGAAAAGAGCTTCTAGAATGCCACCTTGCATGATTCTAGAAACAGGCTGAGTCACTAATGGATAAGACCGCACGGCTTCATTAGCCAAGGGTTATAACCACACTGCTTCATTAGGAAGCACAAATCTGCCTATAAATAGAGGCCTCCTCTATTCATTTTGATATACAATTTTTGCATTGTTACTCTGCCAAAATAGAGCCACGAGTTTCCAGAAAGCTGAAACCTCTCAAAATCACCTCCCTCCTTTCCAAAATTCCTCCAAAGTTTCTCCTTCCTTAGGAAACCTTCAAGGGAGATAGAGGAATACCACCATTGGTAACCTCTCCTCCTCTTCTCTTTGAAATATACTTGTTATTCTTGTTATATTGCTCCTTGCCATTTATATTGCTATTTACTTGCTTTATATGTGATTTATTTTCATAAAAATCAAGTCTTTACTATGTAGATCATAATACCCCCCATTCCCCTATCACATAGGATTCATGGAGGATCCATCCCAAGGATGAAAAATAAGACCACAAATGGCTTGTTCTAGGATGGATCTCTCACATGATGATGTGAAAATGTCATCATTTTCATATAAAATGTCATCTTTTCATTAAAAATGTCATCTTTATTCATAAAAATGTCATCCCCTTCCCATAGACCTTGCTTTCAATGATTGTCCACCTAAATGGTTCTTAAAGGACATATGAAAGCCATAAAGGTCCTCCATTTTCATTCCTAGTCCTAGCTTGCATAGTGTTCATTACATATGTTTGCATAAAAATGTCATCTTTACTTTAAAAATGCATTCCCCATGTCCCTCATGGTTGGATCACTCTCCAAGGATTGCCCAGTGACCTTTTTAAGGCACAAAAAGGCATAGGATGAGTATAAAGATCCAATCTTTATACCCCTCCCCTTAGTCCCTTTTGGTACTTGAAGCATCTCTTGGGGCGCAATGGTGTAAAGGTCATATCTTTCATCATTTCCCCCATATAAAGATGCCATAGTCGGACATCCCTTTAGAAATGGATGAACTTGAGCCCCTATATCTTCGATCATCACTTGAGACAAGCACAAATGTCCCTATCAAGTTCAAATCGTCTCAAGATGTAGGATTGATGGGCAAAGGTCCTTCTTTTCTAAAGAGTCTCATTCTTGGACTATAACAAGAGGCGTCCCTATTCCGATCACATGTGACCCAAGGTTTCATAATGATGATCGTAAGTCCAAGATGAGGACGGGATCAAAGTCCCGAACACATCAAAAATACAAGGAATCCCGAGCGATAACCAACTCATGGTTTATACGTTCGGAAGACCACTTGGCACATCCCCCCTTTTATCAAAACACATCCCACACACGAAAGCACAAAGGCAAGCACGAAAGTCGGATCTTGGAAGTCTTGCTTCGACAAGGCTCCTTGGGTGAACGCCAAACGTTCTTCCCAAGGGGTAACTTAACCTCCGGACCCTAATCCTTTTTTCAAAGTTTTGAGGAAATCAAAATGGCGTGGAGACTCCGTTTTTCAATTTAAACTGGATGTCTTCAAACCGATGTGAGGCGGTGACCCCTTACACGAGAAAGCGGTTCAAAAAACAAAAAATAAAAAAAGCACCGCGATCTTGGGCACCACATTCACACATTCGACATAGGTATTGGGTAATTTTTGATGTTTTACCTCTGTATGCCGAGAAAGGTCGTTCGATTATAGGTGTTAGGTAAATTTTTGATGGTTTACCTCTCTATGCCGAGGAAGGTCGTTCGGTAATAGGTATTAGGTAAATTGGTGGGAGTTTATCCCTTGATGCCGATGAGGAGCTCCTCGTCATTTGTCTTGAAAAGCTAAATCTGATTACATCAAACTGCAATCCTATTTTACTTGAAAATAAAGAAAAAGACTAACAATTAATAATCTATTACATAAAACAAACTTTCAACTAATGATAATACTTCTGTAAATGATCAGAATGTCTCGGATGTTTCAACTCTTGTCCATCTGGGGTCTTCATTCTGTAGGCCCCTTCTTTGATAACTTGAGTGATGATGTAGGGGCCTTTCCAGTTTGTGGAGAGCTTGTTTTGTTCTGCCTTTCTGCTAGTTGCTTCAATTTTTCTAAGTACCCAATCTCCGATTTGGAATACTCTTTTGTTGACCCTTTTATCATGATATGCTTTGATCCTCTGCTTGTAGTTCACCATTCTCATCTGAGCAGCTAGTTTTTTTTCATCTACTAGGTCTAGGTCTAGGAGCCTGTTGAACTTGTTGACTTGCTAATCAGAGTTTGAATTGCTTGTCGTATGTATAACCATCTCAGCTGTTGCCATGGCCTCAGAATCGAAGGTTAGTGTGAATGGGGTTTTCCCGATTGGGCCCCGGGTGGTTGTGCGAACTGCCCATAAGGCTAAAAAAGTTCGTCCAACCATCTACCATCACTCCCCTCAAGGTTCTTGGTTAGGGTTGTAAGCATCAAATTGTTGGCTGCTTTCGCTTATCCGTTGTATTGAGGTCTGCTCACTAATGACTTGATTTGTCTGATTCCAAGTATGTTCAACTCTGTTGTAAATGCCTTAGAGAACTGGAGACCATATCTGAGATGATAGTGTGTGGAACCCCAAAGCGGCACGAAATGAAGTCGTGGACGAAGTTGATTGCATTTTTGTCTGTTATTTTGGCTAAGGCCTTTGCCTCTATCCACTTGGAAAAGTAATCGATTGCCACGATCACATACTTGCAGTTACCTCGGGTGGGGGGGGGAGGGTCCGATGATGTCGATTCCCCACAATTTCAAATGGCCATGTAGGTGTTATAAGAGTCTGCTCCACTGTTGGAATTCTCCGAATGTCAGCGTATCTCTGGCATTTGTCACACTTTCTTACGTAGGCTTGCGCATCATCTCTCAGGTTTGGCCAGTAATAACCCAGCGTGATGATTTTATCAGCTAAGGTTCTATCCCCCGAGTGACCATCACAAATGCCTTCGTGGACTTTTGCCAAGAGATTTTCTGTTTCCTTGGTATAGACGAACCTCAACAGGGGCTTTGTGATGATCTTCTGTAGAGAATACCGTTCATCACTATGAACCTTACTGACTTCTTCTTGATAAGTATAGCACGTGCTTCATCATCTGGGAGTTGATTCTTTTCAATGAAGTCCATGTAGTCATCTATCCTACAATTCTCCTCCCCATCTAGGAGCATTACTCGTAGTCTTTCGTAGGCAGGTTCTTCGGTGAAGACTATAAGTGGGTTAGAGTCGTGATCTGCCACGTCAATAGTTGCCAGTTTAGATAGAACATCTGCCACTTGATTATCCTCCATTCCTATCTGACTTATTTCAAAAAATTCCAGCTTTTTCGTTATTTCTAGGACGAGGTCCTTATACTTTGTAAGTGTGGGATGTTGAGTGTTATACTCCTCTTTTATCTGCTTGACTACGAGTTGGGAGTCATAGAAGGCGGCGACTTTAGTTGCTCCATAGAAGGATGCCAACTCTATGCCAAATATCAGGGCCTCGTACTCAGCTTGATTGTTGGAGGCAGGAAACTTGAATCTGATTATGTCTTGGATGGTGTGCTCTCCATCAGAACTTGCTAGTACGATTCCGGCTCCGCTTCTTTCCTTAGTGGCTGAACCATTTGTGTATATGACCCAACAGTTAGATGGGATCTCGATGGTCGGTTCTTACCCCGCAGGTTTTTTGCTCTTGTGGGAGGTGGGGTCGTGCTCACCTATAAAGACGGTTTCAACCATGAAATTAACCAGAAGCTGTGCTAGGAGTGTCTTCCTAGGTTGGTATCTAAGGTCAAACTCAGTGAGCTTGATAGACCAATTAAGGAGAGGTCCTGATCAGTCCAACTTATGTAAGATTTTCTTCAGAGGCGCATTGGTATACACAATTATGGGATGTCCAGAAAAGTATGCTCGTAGTTTTCTTGCCGTTATGACTAGGGCGTAGTCTATCTTTTCTGCGTTGAAGTATCTACTCTCCACATCTGATAATGCCTTACTCACATAGTATATAAGCTTCTGAGTGGCTCCTTCATTCCAGACTAGTACCACAGCTATAGCGTTGTCCGTTGCTGCTAGGAAGACATATAACATTTCTTCCATGACAGGGCTGCTTAACAAAGGAGGAGGTCCCAATTACTCCTTCAATAGTTTGAATGATTCTGAGCATTCAGATGTCCAGGAGAAGCTCTTGGTCCCCTTCATTACTTTAAAGAAAGGCAGTAATTTTTTCCCAGACTTTGCAATGAATCTTCCAAGGGCAGCTATTCTTCCGTTCAGCCTTTGAACCTCCTTGATACTGGTAGGTTCTTTCATGTCAATCAAGGCTTTGATTTTTTTCGGGTTCGGATCAATTCCTCTTTGTGATACCATAAAGCCTAGAAATTTTCTAGCCGTCACCCCGAATACATATTTACTCGGATTCAATTTCATGCAGTTAGCACGTAGGTTGTCAAAAGTTTCCTCCAAGTCTGTGGCGTGACTGCCATTCCTAGTCTTGATGACCATGCCATCTATGTATGCTTCCATGTTACGACTTATTTGCTCCCCAAAGTCTTTATTGACCATACGCTGGTAGGTTGCGCCCGCATTTTTTAGCCCGAAGGGCATCATGGGGTAGCAATAAATTCCTCCAGCTGCCCGGAAGGCTGTTTTTTCAATGTCTTCCTCAGCCATTTTTATCTGGTGATAAACAGAATAGGCGTATAGGAAACTGAGAGTTCTATGCCCAACAATGGAGTCTACCAGCTTGTCAATCCTGGGGAGAGGATAACTGTCTTTCGGGCAGGCATTGTTGAGATCTGCGAAATCTACACACATTCGCCACTTCCCATTATATTTCTTGACCATCACAACTTTGGCCAACCAAACAGGGTATCCTGCTTCCCTGATGATTCAATCACTTAGTAATTTATGTACTTCCTCCTTGATAGCATCTTCTTTATCATTTGCAAAAATTCTTCTTGTGTGCTTGATAGGTTTAGGAGACGGGTCAACTTCTAACTTGTGGAGAGCTATCTCTTCCTTTATCCCTCACATATCTTAGACCTTGCAGGCAAAGACATCTAGATTATTTTTTAAAACGGTGATGATTTCCTCTCTCTCTTCCTGGGAGATCTGGCCCCCAACTTTTATTTTCTGCTCTGGATAGTCGGGATGGAGTATAATTTCCTCCAATTCATTCACGGGCTCCATTTCTGGACCGTCTCGAAATTGTAAAGTTTCAATGTTTATTTCTCTAAGCCTTCTACCTTCCTAACCATTTATGTCTAGGTCTTCCATCTCCACCAGTTCGTCTACGTCCGGTAGCTCTCCTTTTCTCAAGTCAAGGTTGGCCCCCGAGTTCTGGCCGCTGACGAGATGAGGGGTTATATCCGGGATGGACAGAACTGTGTTATTGCTTTCATGGATGTTTAGTATCATGTGTTCCTTGTTTTGAGTTTCAAAAATCCAATTCAGCCTAGAACTGGTGCTGGTAGTCTTTATAGACTTAGAGATTTTTAAATTTTCCTCTGGCGTGTCTACCTCCATCTTTCTAGATATTTTCCTGCTCCTCATTACATGTTCCAAGAAGTCTTTGGAGGTTGCCCTCACGCATCCGACTCCAGCACAAGTAGGGAATTTAACTCGTTGGTGAGGGAGGGAGGCGACCAACCCAAGTTTGCCTTGACTCGTAATTCCTATGATGGCATGGTAGTCACTTGCCAGATCCATGACCACGAATGTTACTGTGGCCTCTGCTCGGAAGGGATGTTCTCCCACTTCCAGCAATAAGTCAATTGTCCCCATGGCATTGACTTTGTGGTTGGTAAAGCCTTCTAGTCTTCCAGAGTATGGCTCCAGCATGTTGTCCTTTAGATTCATCTTCTGGAAGGTAGAGTAATACAGAATATCTCGGGAGGCCCCTGAGTCTATGAGGAGTTTCTCGGATTCACAGTTG
This sequence comes from Adenophora triphylla var. japonica, assembly GCA_022495995.1. Taxonomy (NCBI): domain Eukaryota; kingdom Viridiplantae; phylum Streptophyta; class Magnoliopsida; order Asterales; family Campanulaceae; genus Adenophora; species Adenophora triphylla. Next base: position 70,764 of record JAFEMH010004776.1, read on the forward strand.
TCAATCCTCCCTTTGATCACCAATGGTTATTCGCGAGTCGCGCGACTTCCTGCTAGTTCATTAGGGGAGAAGTTGATGCCTTCATCTTACTTATGAATCCAAGCGGGGATGTGATAGACCTTACTTAGCTCGTGTATCTGGTCTTTCAGTTTTTTTGTTGTAAACACTCTCCTCTCTTATAACATGTAGCTTGGCCCTAGGAGGTCTGTCTTCCCTTTTATCATCTTTGTCATCGTTATCGTGATCCTTTCTTTTTTGCTTGTTATCTTTTCTCATAATGTAGTGATCAAGCTTTCCCTCGTCTACCCATCTCTGGATCATTCTCTTGAGGGAGATGTTATTCTCTGTGTCATGTCCGTGGTCCTTGTGGAAGGCACAATATTTGGAGCTGTCACGGGTGTACTTTGTTCTTTCATCAAGTGGTTGGGAACTTGGTAGATTTACCAACTGCATGATTTGCGCTATAGGTTTGGTGAGGGGGGTAAAAACCTTGGCTTTTTCAGTAGCCTTAGTTCTATTCTTCCCCTTGTAGACACTTCCCTTCGAAGCCTGGTTGGCGCCAGCTGTCTCTGCTTCTGGTTTCTCAGACCTCTTTTTACTTTTCTCTTTTGCCATTTCTATGGCGTAAGCCACATTGTATAGATCAGATTTTGACTTAGGCTCTCTGGCAGAAAGTTCATAGATCAACTGTCCGGATCTCAGCCCGGAGTTGAAGCAAACAACACCTCCCGGTCTGTTAGGCTTTCCCCTACTTGGTCCGCCATGGCTCTGAATCGATTATAGTAACTCAGAGTTGTTTCATTCTTCTCTTGCTCAATGTTAGCAAGATTTGCCAGCCTTTTCTTTCTCTTTCCTGTTGTCGCAAAATATTCCAGGAACCTCCTCATCATGATTTTCCAGCTATCGATGATTCCCTTCTTTTGTTCACGGAACCAGGACAAAGCTGTTCCGGAGAAGTTACTCGCGAAGGCCTTGCAAAGGATATCATCTACCTTGGTAAGGAGGGCCATGGTAGATTCAAAACTCTGAACATGGTCCCGTGCATCTGTGATTCCCGCATATTTTTTAAAACATGAGATTTTAACAGCAGGATTGGGAGGTAGATCATTAATCCGCTAGGAGAAAGGATGAGTGACACTGGTATCATCATCATCCATTTCCTTCCTCCCCATTTCCATTTAATCTAGTCTCTTTTTCAATAGGAGAATATCTCTTGCATCGATCCCCAAGCTAAAATGAGAGCTACGGTGGGTCATTTCTTTGTTTCTATGCCCATTCACTCGACTGTGTTCCACATGTTTCTTGTGGTTGTCACCATGCCCAGATGGTGCTCTGTCCCTTTTAGGTGCCATTTTTGGATGGGGAGGAGTCATGTGACGAAGAGGGATCCTATGTCGAGGAGAGCTCCTATGACGAGGAGGGCTCTTATGCCGAGGAAAGGGGTTACGATGAGGATGGGATTTTTGCCTTGCCTGACTAAGCCTTGCTCTCAAGTTAGCAGAATCAATCTCCTTTTCCCTTTGATGGTTCAAATGACTTCTCAAGTCTACCTCGTTTCTCGTGTTACCATGTCCAAGAGCCTTATGACGAGGAGGGACATCTTGGGGGTTTTACTTGGATCTACCAGTAATGTCATGATGAGGGGGATGTTGGCCAGGAGGAAGATTTTCTCTTTTCCCCCGACTACCACACCTCTCAAGATGACTTTCCCCTATACGGGAATTTCCAGTCCTCGTAGGCCTCATGAATTCAGCAGGGAGTGCTCAGGATCCAATTATAGCAAGGCATTTGTGTTTCATAAATGCGTTGCAGAGTTTCCATTGTTGATGCAGGATAGTTTTGCGATCAATCTGTTGGGGGAAGCTCCAGTTCCCCCCTGAGCGGCGTTCCTCCTCGTCTAGCTGCCCGCAGGTCTCCCTCAGCGCCGACGACGAGGAGGGTTTAGTAGCGTTCCCTCGGTTACTGGTTGTCCCCTAGAACACAATTTCATTCCTAGGGGCGGCAACCCATCAATCAATGGCGGAGGAGGAGGCAGTTCCCCATTGGGAAAAGGAAAATCAGTCCTAGTGTTGCCATGAGTCTCCTCTGCATGCATATTATCCGAATCAGGAGTAACAATAGCAGTATGTCCATCTTCCATTAAGATTAGGTGAGCGGAGCAGAATTTTTTTCAAGCTATTCAATGGATGAAATGAATCGTTTTCCGATAATGGAACCAAACTGATGATGCCAAAAACGTTAGGATCAGCCCAAATCCAGCGGCAGGTTGTATCCTGGATGATTGAATAGCCTGAAAAGGAAGAACAAACACGTAAACTAAACCGGGGCTTCACCGAAGGCCCTCCGGCGTGAGAGTAAGTATTTGTGTTTAGAGAGAGAAATCAATTGATATGAGTTTAGAGTTAAAAGATGTGTTAACAAAATAATATGAATTATGGCTTGTTTATATAGTCATAGGATTGTAGAATCCATGTTGAATATGAATTTGTGTGTGAGGAGGTTATAATCCTAGTGGGATTATAACTACCCACAATCCTTTTTTGAGTAGGATTGGGTAATATTATTCTGCACGTGCGCCTTGAAGTTATGCTCCTCGACATATGATGCTTGGTCGGTCTGAGTTGATGCCGAGGAAGAGAGAGGTAAGGATAGGGAAGCCCATTTCCTCACTTTGTTGATGACCGAGGAAGGAGCTCCTCGTCTATTAATAAGGCCTAGGTCGGCCTTGCCGGCTGCTTTGCTCGGCATATTTGAATATGCCTTGTCGGCATATATAATTGCTGTGCCTTAGTTATTATTCACTCTTTTATTTCTAGGTCGACATAGTGGGAATGACGAGTAAGGATGACGAGTAAAGGTAGGGAAGACGCACTCCTTTTGTCGTAATTGAGACTTGTATGAATTATATTTTGAGCCCAATCCATTGAGGCTTGCCCGACAATAACCTACGTTCGTATCTCGATTTATACCGTTTAGTTAATAAGTTAAATTGGATACTATTTATTATAAAAAAATCATTTTTCGTTGAAAAAGTGACAAAGATACAAAAGAAGTTTCAAAGCTAATAAAAGCAAATCAGGTCGGTCCAAACATCAAAGTTTTTTTTAGACGAAATCATATTTTCATCATTAAACTATAACATTTTTTAAAATGTTTTCATTAAACTATTTTTTTTTTCAAAATGTTCTCACTGAACATTTATATTGTTTTAAATGTGTTCACCCCGTTAACAAATTCGCTTAAAATTTAACGAAATTTAGCCAAATGACCTCACATGACTAGTTTTGTTAAATACGACATAGGGTAAATGATTTTTTTGGGAAATTAATTTGTAATATTTCTTATAAACTATGTGCTAATGACATTACACATTAAAAAATTCGTATTCTTCATCAAACATGTCAACATTGTTAATAAATTGTTTGAAAACTTAACAAACATTATTCATGTTAAATCACATGACAGAATTTTTTTAGATTTTTAGTGAATATATTAACGGGGTGAACATATTTTGAAAATTGTAATGTTCAATGAGAATATTTAAAAAAATAATAGTTTCAGTGGGGAAAAAGCTTAAATTTAGTGACGAAAATATGATTTTGCCTTTTTCTTATTACTAGTCAGTAACCCGTCGAGATTCGACGGGAGCATAGTAATGCTAAGAAAAAAAAAAATACTACCTCCGTCCCTAAATAATCTTCAAATTTGACATTTTTCATTAATAAACCCCCATGATCTACATTGCTATATAAAGTCCAACGATGATGTTAACATCAAGATGAGGATGAGCTTGACAATGAACGTTGTTTTCTTATAACACAACTTATTCCAATACACACTGCCCACTATCTTTTCATGTAACCCAAGAACTCCATGTAAAACACCATACATACATGAAGCATTCACTTAAACAATGTAAATATGATATATGTGCATATCATCCCATTCTATTCACCCCCACAGGCCACAGCCACACAAAAAAAAGAAGAAAAGGAAAAAAAAAGATATTTGAAGCCCTCAGAGTTACAATGAAAATGAAACATCCATTAACACTTCATGGACACAGTGCTAAATTATAATTCATACTCTTTCGTCCCAAATTGAGTTAGCAACGTCCTCCACTGTCGAGCCCTGTGATGTAAAGAAATAGTGATCAGAAGCATTACACAAAAGATTTTTTTAACACAAAGTTGAGAGATTGAATACATTTGGCATTTTATAGGGGAATTTATGATAAGTTCTACAAACAAATTGCTCTTTCAAAAACAAAATATTTTAAATTTTCTAGCACCAAGGCTTAACTCTTTGAGTGGGTAAGGATAGTAGAAGCATCACACTACCTGATTATCAGCATCTATCTCATCAGCTTCTTCATCACTTGGGTCTGAACCATCGGGTCCTTTAACCGGTTTAGATTTTCTACCAGTCATTTCATTGTCTTTTTCATCACCAGCGTCTGAATCATTAACTTCCCGAATCCATTTAGATCTCCTCTTTTTATCAAGTTTATTATCGACTTTGTTAGCACCGTAAGGTCTTCTACTCTTATCTTTCTTTTTATCACCAAAGAAGTCCTGATATCTACACACATACAATCATGCCCTTTAAAACATGGACTTCAAATTGCAACCAAGAAAGTTGTAAAACATTATGCTGATTGTCTATATCTTTTACAGTGGTATCAGATAATATCAAGATGTTAAGAATTGACGCCTGATCCAGACTCTAATGAGTTTGAAGGGCAGTTTAATCAATTTGTTGTCAAAAAGTCTCACAAAGCGAAATATTACTCTTAAATGTGACCCACTTTCTTGCAAAACGGGACCCACTTTCTTGCAAACTCTGATGTCTTAGAGAGAGCTTCAAAAGTAAGCATAGCAGCACCATCATCAGATACATAGCAAGCAACCTTATCAATTGGATAATCGACTGCGAGGATTGACAACACTGTGTTTGCAGTGATGAGAGGTGGTTCTTTCAGGGGATCCACCGTACTTACGAAAACATCAATAGGAGCCAACTCAGAAGCCTTTCCTTCTTTCTCATACCTGAAACCAAGTTTCAACTTAGGAACATGTAAGAGAGAGAGGGGGGGAGGGAGATGAGGGCCACATACCTTAGTGACAGTCGATCTAGGTACGTTTCACGCTCAATTGGGGACCATTTTGGAAATTGATCAAATATCCAAGATACAGCAAACCATATTTCACAAATTATAGACGTTAACCACAATCCATATGCATCATTGACAGGGTGGAGAATTCGATAGTGAAAAAAGAGTCCAAGAATTGCAAGACGAATCAAGATGACCATTCTGTATGGGTTTATCTTGCTTGAAGAAATCGGCAACTTCCTAGATAGTGGTTGCCTCCCTTCATCCATCCTACAAAAAAAAAAATGAAAAACAAAAGTTATTACTAAACGAAAACAATAATAAGTGGCATTGCAGAACCAACAGAACCCCACCCCTAATAAAACTATTTCTTGTTAACTTGCATACCGAAGAGCTGTTAAGTCACATGACTAGTTTTGTTAAATACGACATAGGGTAAATGATTTTTTTGGAAAATTAATTTGTAATATTTCTTATAAATTATGTGCTAATGACATTACACATTAAAAAATTCGTATTCTTCATCAAACATGTCAACATTGTTAATAAATTGTTTGAAAACTTAACAAACATTATTCATGTTAAATCACATGACAGAATTTTTTTAAATTTTTAGTAAATATATTAACGGGGTGAACATATTTTGAAAATTGTAATGTTCAATGAGAATATTTAAAAAAATAATAGTTTCAGTGGGGAAAAAGCTTAAATTTAGTGACGAAAATATGATTTTGCCTTTTTCTTATTATGGACCGATTCTACACGTCAATGTGGGGATGTGTCATGATCCTTCCGTATATGCTCTCCCGAATCCCGATAACATTCTCCCCAAATCGCGTACGTTTCCTCATGAATTCCTTTCACCACCATATTTAATTTAGGGTTCCGCCACAGATCGGAGGCCATATACATTGACGATGGAGTCCTTACAACAGAGGGTGGAATCATGGATCAAAGACCAAAGAACGAAGCTAATGAAGGTCACTTGGCCTCAACAATGGCCGGTCGCCGTAAAGTGGCCTTGGACCAATGGCAGAGAACAGAAGAAGCGAATGCAGGAAGAGTATCAACGCCGGAAGAAGCAGCTTCAGGATCTCTGTCTTGCTGTTAAAGCTGACTCCGTTTCTGATATGCAGGACATTCTTTGTTGTATGGTGCTTTCCGAGTGTGTTTACAAGGTTCGCTTTCTCCTCTAATCTTTTATTTAATTTTCTATTTATTGTGTAATTGCGTGTGACAATTTGCATTTTTTAGGTGGAGTTATCAGTGTTTATGTTTTCAATTTAGTGAATTAATTTTAAGCATATTGAACTCCGTGAAGTTTAATTTGCATGCTTGATTGCAACGAATAAGTTGTTTGGTGTAGCATTTCACTAGAATGGTAAAACTATATGATTGGTAATAATCGGTAATAGGGTTGGCATATTGCTTGTGATGTTATACCTCAGCTCTTATTAGTTGAATTTACCTGCTTAATGTTGGAGATGCAAGATTAGAAACATTAATTGGAAGGAGCTCGATGCTAGATGTGGAATTTATTTCTTTTTACATAAGTTTACTGAGTTCTGAGAAAGACATTCAAAATCTGGGCATATGAGATGCACATATTGATCACAACTTGCTATTTAAAACGCATGATCTTAAACTATTAAAAATATGCAGGTGATTTCTGCAAATTTAGTTTGAATATTACAAAGGATAACTATCACATATTTAATGAGCTGCTTGGAGTTCTATTTAAATATCCAAACAAATCTCAGTACCCCCTACCCTTTTCCTGTCCAAATTTTGCTTCTGGAGACATTTCAGTTGTGTACTCTGGGTTTTGTTGCAATGGATATTGTGGTTCCACATTGCATTTGCTTAAAGATGTAGTTCTTCTTCGACTATAGAAAAGAACAAAGATGTAGTGCTAGGAGCTCAATTGCAGAGTTCAAGATGGATATAGTCCATGTGCTCACAAGTCATAAACCTACATGCAAGGGATCAACTGTGTTATATAGTCAAACCCTGATTTCCCCTCCCTGCTCACACGTTGTGAGATGAATATTTGAACACTACCTCATCATAACTGTTGTCATCTTTGTTTTTGTATTAATGTTTTGTTCTTCTGCTATTCTTTATTTTGAGGATGCTGATTCTGGGAACTTGAGATGATTTGGTATTTTAGAGAATGAGAAGGAGTGATACTTGATAGAAGGATATTATGCAGCTACTTATTACATTCATGTCTTCTCACTTATAGAGACCTGAAGATGAATTGGTTCGAGCTGTGAACAAATTTAAAGCTGACTTTGGAGGTCAAGTTGTTTCTCTAGAGCGTGTTCAGCCCTCTTCAGACCATGTTCCCCACAGGTGGTTTAGTTGATTATGATATTGTGTTACTATCTAACAAGAATTTCCAAGGCCTAGTTGTGTTCTTACCTACTTCAAAGTTAGTACTCCCTCCGTCCCACTTCAAATGAGCCACTTTCCTTTTTGGGACGTCCCACTTTAAATGGACCATTCCATAAATGGAAAGAAGTAAACTGTGTTTCGGACATTTATACCCTCATAATGTTTACTCCCTCCGTCCCACCTCACTTGACACTTATTTCTATTTTGGGCCGTCCCAGCTTACTTGACACTTCCCAAAATAGCCTACTTTTTATAATTTTATATTCACTCTACCCCACCACTCATTCTCTCTCTTCATTTTTCACCACTCAATTTATTCAACCAACACTACTATTTACCCCACTCATTCTCTCTCTTCATTTTCTACCACACATTTCTTTTATTTTATTCTTTTTTCTTAGTTCTCGTGCCCACCTCAAGGGTGTCAAGTGAGGTGGGACGGAGGGAGTATATATTTACAAAAAAATCATTCATTATACCCTTATAATTTTAACATATTTACAAAAAAACCAATCATTAGCTTACTATTCCTCCCACTCATTCTCTCTCCTATTAAATGTTTTTAACTTTTACATTCTCTCTCCTCTAATCTTCTACCCACTTTCAATTCTTTACTCATTTTTAAAAAAAAATCTTAAAAAGCGTGCAAAGATGCCATGGTCCATTTGAAGTGGGACGGAGGGAGTATATGTTATTTTTTTAGACCCATGTTTAAACTCAGTCATATATATGTTCTTTCTTTGTTCAAATCTGTATTTGATACTAATATAATGGTTACAGAAGATTGTATGGCTGTTTCCTGTTCATGAATGTTTTGTGATTGTTGAAAATGCATGTTAGCCATTCACGTATTTTTATTTTCTTTGTTTAAAAATCTTATCCAGTTACATGTATCATATTAACTGCCCTAGTTTATACGGTGACTTAATTAACTTCGTTAGAAAAGGTACCCTCATTTAGGGACAAGATATTTTGGAAATGTACATTCACTTAGGAACAGTTGGAGTACTCATATTATCTTCTGACAACGTATATATTTGAAAGAATATTTGCACGTGTAGCCAGTATGCAACAGTTTTCTGAAACCAGTCATTCCATGCTCCTGGAGTGCCTCAACGATCCTGTTACGTGTTGAGTGATTATGGCCTTTGTATAACCTCATTTTCATTTGGGTATAAGTCTTTGTGAAATATGTTTTCTGGTGATGTATGTAATTATTGAGTCCTTATTTATCCATTTAGTTTTTGTTAGAATCTTAGAGTGATTTCAACATAAGTTGTTTTTGGTGATTGATGTTCGTCTATATCTAAAAGTATTTCTGTATGTACTTCTCTCATTAGGTATCTACTAGCAGAATCTGATGATACATTATTTGCTTCTTTCGTTGGAACCAAACAATACAAGTAAGTTTGATTCTTAACACACTATATGCTTCCTATACCTGTGTTTTTACCTTTTTATTTCTTGAAAAAATTTAAATATTTTTTTGGAATCTATTAGGGATTTAATGGTTGATGCGAATATACTTCAAGGTGCCATATTCAACGAAGAATCTGTAGATGATACTGAAGAGATTATAATTACTGAATCCTCTGAAGGGGACGCACAAAAGAAATCTGTTGACATCCCAAAGACTCTCGAATCAAAGCCTAAGCAAGTCGTACCTTCAGCGAAACCTGCTGCTCATCGCGTAAGACTATTTATCTCAACATTTTTTCCTTGCACTTTGAACCTCTTCTTTTTCTTCATTGAACATCCAAGCGCACAAACATGCTGAAGCCTACGATGATATTGATCCATTCCTTACTAACTTCTCCTCTTAAATTCTCTAGGGATTCATGGCTCGAGCAAAAGGGATTCCTGCATTGGAATTATATAGGCTTGCTCAGAAAAAGAAACAAAAACTTGTCCTCTGTGGACACTCACTTGGTGGAGCAGTAAGTTCAGACTGATTTGTTTTGCTCGCTCGTGATAATGATTTGCTGATTCTCAGTTCACTTTGTTTGTACAGGTTGCAGTTTTAGCCACCCTTGCAATTTTAAGGATGATTGCTGCTGCATCTTATACAAAAGAATATGAAAAAGTTCAAGTGAAGTGTATCACTTTCTCCCAGCCTCCAGTTGGGAATGCTGCTTTAAGAGAGTAGGTTTAATGCCATTTCTTTTATCCTCACGTTGTGATATGGTTGCACTTGGTTAACATTCTTACATTTTTCTCTCAGCTATGTTCATAGAAAAGGATGGCAGCAGTACTTTAAGACCTATTGTATTCCAGAGGATCTTGTGCCCCGTATTCTTTCCCCTGCTTACTTTCATCACTATAACTCAAGTGCTTCCCCAGTTCCGGCTGACATCGGAACTTTGAATTCATCAGCATCAAAACAAGACTTAGGATTGGATAAACAGAAAGCAAAAGTGAAAGAGAGTGATGGAGAGCAGCTGGTTCTTGGTTTGGGCCCTGTACAGAGGTCCTTCTGGAGACTTTCGAGGCTTGTTCCTATCGATTCCGTCAGAAGACAACTTAATAAATTTAGAGGATCTCAAGTTGATTCTTCTGAGCTTCCTTCTACTGCTGATTCTGCTCTAACACCATCAATTGAAGACGTTGTCGATGCCCCCCAATCTCTTGAGATCCAAGAAGATTCTGATGGCATTTCTCTCAAACCATTCATTGGCACGGACAAAGGTGTATTGGAAGATACAAACAACCAATCATCTGGAAAAAGTAATATCACTCGTGGAGATGGGAGGGTATGGCGCCCAATGCCGTATTTACCTTCATATGTACCATTCGGGCAGGTAACTATTATAGATGGCTACTTGCTTTGCATTTTTTATGCACCTTAGCTGAGATTGTTTTTGGGATTTTTCAATGGAAATCGGCATAGGTTGTTAGTTTAGTTGCTGCATGTTTAACTGTATATGTACTTCCAGATTTTATTAGTCTTTATGATGTTCATTTGCATGTCGTAGTAGTATGATAATTGTAATATTCCTGCTTATACACGTATATTTACCTCTCCTTTGAGTATTACATATCCCGAAAAATCAATTACCGAGCATGTATACTTTACCATCTGCTGCTTGATGTCATTCCAAAAATTCCCCACGTTGCACAAACTGACAACATGAGGAAAGAGATTGCCAAAATGATATGTTGGTATTCACATTGCAACTCTTGTGAAACTTAAGGGTATCAATGAGCCATTTCCCTACCATATGCACACTCCTAGGGATGTTAAATGAGCAGATAGAGGACTTAGAGCAAAATACTAGCAATGCATGCTCTAATTAGAATGACCTACCATCTAGGGAGTCAATTAGAGCATCTTCATCGCACGTGCATGGTTAAATCTGATCAATGATTACTTTGGTACTAAAAAAATTTGATCTTATACTTTGATTTCATTTAATCACTTCTTAATATGGACATCATTAGTAAACAGCTTCATTAAGCTAATGAAGATTATTGGATTTTTAACAGCTTCATCTTTTGGAGAACTCATCTGTTGAGTCACTATCTGGTGCAGAGTACTCAAAACTGACATCGGTAAGGCATTTGCTTATTCTTCTTTAGTTAAAACTCTCTCCGTTGCATGTTAATAGTCCTGGTTCTATCAACAAAATAATAATTGAAAACTTAATTATCCTCTTGAAATTCTTAATATCGTTATTGATGCACCATCAATAGCTATTTTCTAGAATATTGTGAACATAATTAATTGTTCACATTTTTTTTTGTCAAAGTTAGTGGAACAAAAGGAGTAGTTGCCATCAAATTCATTGGGATCTGTCCCACTAAAAGTTTTGCAAATCCTTTATGACATTCTGATGTCTTTTACAAATGGCAAGCGTACATGACACTTCTTAGATTTTCTCATTTTCTTTGCTTTATCTTGGCAAAGATATTATCAGGTTAGGTCCGTGATTTCTGAGTTGAAGGAACTATTTCACTCACATTCAATGAAAGCATACAGGTCCAGGTTCCAAAGGTAGAGTTTTCCTGCTGAATAGTACTTACTCCCTCCATTTTATGAAGAGTTCATGACTCCATGTTCAAAAGTAATTTTTTTTGTATTTTAAAACCTTGTGTCTCTTATGATCTTTACTAAACTTATGCTCCCTCCGTCCCGGAAAGTTTGTCCCACTTTGACTTTTATGGTCAACTCAATCAAACTTTGACCATAATTTTATGAAAATCTAATTATCCCTATGCAATTCTAAAAATTGTGATTTTTAGTATTCCTAATGGTGAATCAATAACAATTTTTAGAATTGCTAAGGAATAATTAGGTTTTCATAAAATTATGGTCAATGTTTGATTGAGTTGAGCATAAAAGTCAAAGTGGGTTGAACTTTCCGGGACGGAGGGAGTATTTGTTTCTACACTATGCAAGAAAGCTATCATATATCGAACATGCAAAGAAAACATTTGAGGAAAAAACCAACTATTTATAGCTTAATTATGAAAAGTTGACTCTTTATGTAAAATGTCTCATAAAGGAATAGTGCACTCTCAACGTGGAATGGAGGGAGTTTTTGGTTTACCCTTTCTGATATTTTGGTTCATATTCATTGCCTGGCTACTTGGGGTGGTAGATATGCTCTTTATCCACATTTTGTTTTAATTTTAGAGATGAAAACAGCATACAATCAGACAGACATGAATTCCATTAAAAGAGAAGAAAAATACATTATGAAGAAATAAATCGGCTACCCTGTGATAAAACAACATTTCAATCCTTCCTCATATCAGAAAGAGGAGTTGCCAAGAAAGCGCTTTTAGCATGAGCCCATGACGAAAGTTAAGCACACATGTTATATGTTTCTTCTTTCTACCAATATCAATGTAATGGCCTGACACTAAGCTGGTGAATTCTGCGGATTCATATACAAAAGGGAACTTAAATGTGACTATTATTAGTTCGGTTTATGTTGTTTGAATTTTGGTGTTTAAAATTTCCAGATTTGAAGTTTTTCATTCAAAAAATTTAAAATTTGGGTGGTAATGATGTTGATATTGGTGGGTGAGGTAGGGGTGGTGATGGGGGTGAGGATGATTGTGTTGTAATGGTGATAATGGAAGGTGGTGGGTGGGCACAAGGTGTTTGGTGGTGTACCGGTGGTGGTACTTATGGGTGGAAGAGGGATGGGGGGTTATTTGTAAATTATAATTTTAAACTATAACTCCTTTTAAATTATTTTAGCTCACCTTTTATTTTATTTATTTACACTTAAAACCTTTAGTAATTGTGTTGTTTCAATTGCAATGATTTTCTTGTTTTACCATTAAAAAATGTGTCACATTGCACATGTCAATTTAATTGAAAAAATGGATGTCATTAGCACTAGGTACCTTAAACGAGCATCCAAAACAGATGAGTTACTGTGGTTGCAACGAAAACTAGTTTAGGTATGCAAACCAAACAAGCCCTATAGTTGGGGTACTATATTTGCATTTTTTCCTTCTATTTATATGGCAGGTAATTTGTTTCTTTTTCTTTTTTTGTTTTTTTACAAATATCTAATTAGGAATATCATTGGTCTTGGTCTTTGAGATGGGCACAAATGGGCCAAAATATGTGTATGTTCTTTGTAATGTGGGACATATTGGGCCAAAACATGTGTATGGGCTTTATCTTAATTCATTTTTAGTTAGAAAATTTATTTGAGAAAAAGTAAATAAATTTATTTATATGAACCCTATTTTTCAAAATGGTATATGTAGACATTTAAATTTGTGTATCTTTTATATGTGAAAATTATGTATTTTTGATGAATACATTTTATTTAAAATAAAATTACATATTAACATTTATAGTTATAGTAACTCTTTTGCTTTAGTTTCTGCGATTTGTCAAAGTTTTTTGGCCGTGCGTTAACGCACGAGTGTTATACTAGTTAGTATTGATTACTGAGTCTTTGTGCAGTTGGGGTTTCGTTCCAACTTATATTAGTGTAGATGTCATTTTCAGTATAGATTTGAATTGAATTATGTTCAAGCATTTAGTTTTTTCTTCTATTGTTACCCGCTCTCCTTGTGCACCCGTTCCTTTGTGAGCAGTAAGCTTCTTTTCCGGTTCTCTCCGTACCTTTTTTCCTGGTGCCATCTTGCAGGACAAACCTCCTTGCTCTGTCCTGTATGTACTCGGGTCTCTCACTTGCAGGGGATATGTGATTATCTTTGTTGTTTGTATCTACTTGGGTCTCTGACTAACATTTGATAGTCTCACCTCGAGACGTATTTGATTGAAAGTTCCTGAAGTGCAACAAATGCAATCTGTATGTGCTTTCTTTTCCGATGTATGCATTGAGTAGTTTGACTGTTTGATCATTTTTACATTCCTGTTTTTGTCAAGTTATCATCGAGTAATAATTGTATCAGTAACTTATAACTGACCTTCATGTTTTTTCTTTGTTATCTTTTCCTCACAGGATCTTTGACACTTGCATGAATGATAATGCTTCTCCTTTCTTGGGAATGGATCAACTACAGCAATTTCCTCAGTTACAAAAATGGCTTGGCATTTCAGTTGCAGGTGCTGTTGAACTTGGGCATATTGTGGAGTCACCTGTTATTCACACAGCTACTTCTATTGTTCCTCTTGGATGGAGTGGTGTCCCTGCTGAGAAGAAAGGAGAGCCTGTCAAAGTAGATATTACTGGTATTGGTTTACATCTTTGTACACTGGTTCAAGCTCAGGTGAACGGCAACTGGTATTGACCTTTATCCTGCTGTTTGCTTTTCAAAAGATGAGTAATTAGTGATGATTGAGTAGTCCCCCCCTCCCCCCAAGTTCGTGAAATATGGATGTACTTTTCATCGGGCACCGGAATATTGTCTCGGCACTATTACTTTGTGGAAGTTTGGAAAGACTCATTGCTGGTATACTGAAGTTGCAAGTGGCAAGAGATAATTTTTGTGATCACATCTGTAGAAACGAAGATCATGTATAGAAGAGAATACTGAAGTAGATAACAAGTCCCACTGTTACAACCGAACATAAACAAGATCAAAACTAACCATGCCTCCCTCTGATAAGACTAAAAAAAATTTGGATGTTGATTCCGAGTTACTACTAACACAACCACCATATGTCGTGTTAGAATAGAGACAAGAAAATAGCGAGCAGGAACACAAAATCACACAAACGAACACAAGATTTACGTAGTTCACCAACTTGGCTACGTCCATGGGCAGAGGGAGAGAATATTATTATCTTGGAGAAATCACAGAGTACAATCTCTTATATAGTGCACAAATTTTGACCACAAAATTCTCAGTTGTGCAAACCCTAGATCTAGAAATACAGATGAGCAAATTTGAACTCCTAAAACCTAGAATTATAGATCTCTGTCTTTCTAGGAATTAATCTCTCTAATTATGTTAGGGAGAAGGAGAGTATTTATACTTTCCTAAATAACCTAACCCTAATCTAAAAGGATCCTCTAATTTGTTGAGGAAGCAAATCAGTCGGTCAGCCAAGGCCTCCAGCCCATTCCAGCAAAATCTGCCTTCCATGCAGTAGCACCATGCAATAGCATGGTCTCTAGCAACTTTGGTCATACTTTGCTTGCTGTCCTCCATGCAATAGCATGCTGTTCAACTCCTCCAAGCCAGGAATTACCCCGTTTTGCTTTGTTCGATCCTCTAGCTAGGCGTCCCCAACCTCAAAGGTATCAAACCCAACATATCGATAACACACCTGAACTCTTAATGTGAAACAACCTCAGAACTCGTTACCTGGAAACAATTTCCTTCCGGGTTGCAGCTCTCAATAATTTTACAGATGACATTAACCTAAGCAGCTGGGGGCACTGTATTATTAGCGTAGTACTATAAGTTGGCGTTTTGTTTGCGTGTCCCGAAGGGGCAGGCATATTTCTTTTTGACCAATCCTGTAGACATATTTGATTGCTTTTTTGGTCTGGAATTTCATTCTGTAAAAATGACCAAGTACCTTAAATGATGGAATCTACATCCTTGGGGGAGGTGGTATTCTTAAATTCCACCAAAATCGTTTCATAGGAATTATTTTTCAAATCAAACTGACCTCACTTGTTTCCCACAATCCTAGAATACCCATATGCATTATCATCCCCTACAAATATTATTCTACTGTTCCCTAGGAATAATATTCTCCCTTGCAAAATAAAATTATGTTTTATTTTCTAGGTGCTCGACAACCGTGGAATCATTCCCTTCTGCTCCAACTAACTATCCAGATCATGGATCACAGTCTGATATACAAAAGATACGTGTATTAGTTGGGCGTCCTTTGAAACAGCCTCCCAAACACCAAATATCGACGGATTCATTAGTGCCGGCATTTGCTTCCATTGATTCGAAGCCAGTTGATTTGAGTACAGAGCGGAACAGCCAAGCATTTCATCCAGAAAATTTTGTTTGTCCTGATGGTTTAACCAACTTTGTTGTATTTTGCACAACTGATTTCACTACAATCACCAGAGAGGTTCAAGTTAGAACTCGCAGGGTGCGTTTGGTAGGCCTCGAGGTATAAGTGCTGAACACTCACTTCCAATTGCATTAGCAGGTCTATTTTGTTTCTAGTGTACAAGGCATGACTAACTTGTGGGTTGTGTAGGGTGCTGGTAAAACTTCTCTTTTGAAGGCAATCTTGGATCAAGGAAGGGCAACTGTTGTTACCAACATGGAGAGCTCGCCTGTGGAGATTGACATTCAAGAAGGTATTGCTGGTGGTTTGTGCTACTCAGACTCGGCTGGAATTAAATTGCAGGTCCTTGTTTTATTATGGGGTTTCCCTCGTTTCTTTTTTCCATTACTGAATACAAGATCTAGATGCTAGATGATCCAATGTATTTGTTGATTGCGTGTTTAATCACTAATCTAATAAAAACAATACTACTTGTTTTCCTCGCTCTCACTTAACTCGTTACATTTTTCTCCGCTTTATCAAGCGAGTTTGGTTTTAATCTAATCTGTGCTGCTGATGTTTGACGTGATCAGTTTTATCTGAAATCTTAAGGTTTATGTCAGTTAGTACCTAAATTTGGCCAAAGGGATATGAGGATAATTAAGCATCAAGTAGATCTTCTTTACCCAAATAATGGAAACTTGGTTAGAGTGTAACTGGAATGTATTCTTATACTCCCTCCCTCCCCTGTAAGATTTCACTTTTGCCATTTTGGGTGTCCCATATAAGATTTCACTCTCCTAAAATCGCAAAGAATCTTTACTATTCCTCCCACTCATTCTCTCTTCTACTTTACTTTTATACTCACAACACCAATCAACTTAGTATTCCCTACCCCACCTTCTCTCTCCTACCTCACTTTTCATATTCACAACACTTGCACTACTTACACATTTTCTTAATTTCCGTGCAAAACCCATTTGTGAAATCTCTTATATGGGACGGAGGGAGTATGTATTTAGTGGTTATAAAGGGGAAGTGAAGTACTTCCTCCGTCCCAAAACGAATGTCCAATTTTAGCGGAGTGATATTTAAGAAAGTTGAGATTTAAGCATTTTTAGTTGCACAAGTACTTAAACACCCTTAATGACCTCACAATATATCATCATGAGTGTAGGTTTGAATTAGAACTGTTGTCTGATAATGAGTGATTTAGTAAATTCCAAAAAATGGACATTCATTATGGGACAATTTCTTTTTGGAAAATTAGACATTTATTTTGGGACAGAGGGAGTAATTCCTTTTGCCTTTGTTTTATCTCCCTGTTAGTTTTCTTAGAGTTGTTTCCGGATGTCAAAAGATCAATCACACTCTGCTGATAATTATGATGCAGGAACTAAGTAAGGAGGCATTGCGCTTTAGAGATGAATTGTGGATGGGGGTTCGTGATCTAAGTGCTAAGACTGATTTAATCGTGCTAGTGCACAATCTCTCTCATAAAATTCCCCGCTACACTGAATCAAATGGATCAAAACAACAACCGGCACTTTCATTTCTTTTGGACGAAGCAAAATCTCTTGGAATTCCGTGGGTCCTTGCTATAACCAACAAATTCTCCGTGAGTGCTCACCAACAAAAAGCAGCAATTGATGCTGTTCTCCAGGCATATCAAGCAACACCCAGCACATCTGAGGTTGTTAATTCATGCCCATATATCATGCCCACAGCGGCCGGTGCTATTACATCTTTGGGTGGAGCAGATGAAGATTCTGATGGTAGAATGGATGCTCAAAAACTCATATTTGCTCCCTTAAATATGGTCCGACGGCAGTTCTCACCGTTTCAGAGGAGAAATGCCGTTCTCCCTGTAGAGGGGGTTGCTGCTCTTTGTCAAGTTGTCCACCGTGTGCTTCGAACCCAGGAAGAAGCTGCCATGCAGGTAAAAAGAGAGTTGAAATTACCATATGATATACTCTGCCCATTTGACTTAAAGAGTACTCCCTCCGTCCCAAATTGAATGACCATTTTGAATTTAAGGGTCATTTTGAAATTGTTGATTTTTAATAGAAAAAAAAACTAACATTCTTGCTATTCGCTTTCAAAATTTTAGTTTTGTAAAAATATAATGAACCAAGAAAAAAATTGAAAAAAAAATCATTTAGGGACAATTTTTTAATGGAAAAGTTTCAAAAGGTCATTCATTTTGTGAAAAAAATGTTCATTCAATTTGGGACAAAGCGAGTAGGACTTTTTATTTTGGGATGTTCCATTAAAAAAGTCCAGTCTGTAAATCTAAGCATATACTCCATCCGAACCATAATAAATGTCACACATTCCTTTTTATTCCACCCAAAAATAAATGACGCATTTCTGCATTTCTAAATGAAGAAATAATCTCAGGCAATTTTACTTTTAGAGAAGCAATATACAAACAAGTACATTCCTCAAAATCATTGACAAGTCAAATGCGACATTTATTTTGGAATAATACTAGGGGCACAAAATAGTCAAACAAATTTGCTCACAAAATCCTAGGTGTAATGATTTTATTGGTGTTTTTAATTAGAGTGTAGCGGGTCCACTATCGATGCAACCAATAAAATATCGCCAACTCATTTTGTGAGCAAGATTTTGTGATTTTCATTTTTGCCCCTGGCATTGCTCTTTATTTTGGGACATGGAATATATGTAATGAATTGGCAACTTTATCCTTCTTACATGATTCAAAATTAGAAAACCTACCGTCTTCTTTTTTAGATTTAAGGCAGGGGCGGAACTAGGCCTGTTGAGGAGGGTTCATTCACCCCCTGCTTATGTAATTTTTACAAATTGACCCTTTGCAATTTTCAGATTTAGTACATTCACTCCCTTTAAAAGAAAAATTCGGGGGGTCTAGATCCGCCACTGATTTAAGGGTATCCGTGGAAAGCTATTTTGTTTCTCAAAGTGTTTTATTTCACATGTGGACTTCTGAGCGGAAGGACAGGGTGTATACATTCTTTCAACGAAAGGAAAACAAAAAGGTGAAAGCATGAACGGATGGTCAAAAGAGAAAATTTTTAACTCTGTAGATTTGTCTCCATGTTCTCATCTGCAATCCAAGCATTTTTTAGGAATTAACCCATTATCCTTCACTTTTTCTATATGCATGACAAAATGGACTTTTCCTCTTTCTGTATTATATGATTATTTTTCCTTAGTACCGAAAAAATAATAATAATAAAATATAAAAAAATTATATGATGTGATTTTTCTTGCAGGAATTTGTTAGAGATAGACTTATGCTGGAATTAGCTAGAGGGCACGCAGATTCAGGAGATTCAAGCCCAGATGCTCTAGCAAAGGCGAACTCTTTGAATGCTGCAGCTGTTGGGGCATCTGTTGGGGCTGGGGTTGGTATTGTGATGGCTATTGTCATGGGTGCCGCATCTGCATTGAGGAAACCTTAATGGCCTTCAGACTTTCCTTAAACATGGATAATACGTATCTTGACGCCAGGTATATGACTTTTTTTTTTTTTTTTTACTATTTTCTATGTTGGTAGGTTGTTGAATTTTTTAAATCCATGTACTTTGATCCTATCATTTATTCATTTGATCAAATTATAATTTGAGTTAGTAAAGGCTTGGAAGAGGAACTTTGTTTCTTCGACTACTTAGCTGAGCAAATTATTTACAACAGAAAAATGTTTAAAATGCTGCAGATACGGAGTACTCCCTTCGCCCCAAAATGAATGACCATAGTAACAGTCTCTTTTCGTTTTCTTTGAAAATAAAATAATTTGAAATTCAGTTACAGGAAATTCCGCTGCTTGTGAATGTCCATAGTAGCATAGTCTCTTCTCGTTTTTCTTTTGGGAATCATATTGCAATTATCTTGCTTGTAAGGTAAGGTAGATAAGTTTTTCCCATGGAGAGGAATTTTTAGTGTATGGATAGAGCTTTTAATGGTTATGGCATTTGGAGATGTTGGCGTTTTTTGAGTTTTGGCTGTATAACTTCATGAGAAATGTTGCTATTAAGAGCAGCCCGCCCCTTCAGAATTGTGTTTCTGCTGTTTTGGTAGGAAAAAACATTGTTTTGGTTCTCGACCATAGATTTGGAATTGCTCCAACCAGCTATTTGCTCCACCCCTACAACGTAAAAATTGTACTAAACTAATGTAAAAAATGTATAACATGCTTTAATAATCTTACTTCAAAATGTAAAACATTTTGTACTCTTCATAATATGAGACATTTCTACATATTTGAAAATTTTATATTCTTACATGCACTATTGAATATTTTACATTTTATCAAGGGCAAATAACAATTTAGGGCCTGAAGTAGAGTGGGTGGTGGCGAAATGGGGCACCATATCTAATTTTCGTCATATCAGGGATCAATATCTAAACTTTTCGTCAATTAAGGGCTTTTTGACGGATTTTGTTAGAAAAGTCAGCTAAGCTAAGTGACGGATTTTGGACTAAATTGAAATGCAAATTAGTTATTAAGGACTGAAATGTAAATTTTTAAAAATTGATTACTGCTACAATTTTTTTTTTTAAAATAATATTTTTTGAAAATATAATATATTGTGAAAAAGCTGTAATTTTTTTATAACTTTTAAATATGTTAAAATTAATGTTATAAATAAAAAAAATTGTATTTTTAAAGAAAATAGTATTTTTTAAAAAAAATTAATTAATTTTAAATGTAAATCACGTAAAATTAATGTTATAAATATAAAAAAATTGTCATTTTTTTTTTAAAAAATTAGTTAATTTTTTTACAAAAAATATACTTATCCAATTTATATTTTTTTTCTTAATTTTGTTTTTTTAATGAAACACAATTTAACTAATTAAAATATATAAAAAAATATTTTCTTAAACACAAAAAAGTTATCCCCTTCTTTCCCAAATTTTTCTTTAACCCACGTAACCCCTCCTTCCTACCTTCATCACGGCGGGCCACACCCACCACCACACTTTCTCGTCGTTCCTCCCCCTCTCCCAAACCACCACGGGCCGATGAAGCCCTAAGCCCCACTTTCTCCCTTTTCAGCGCTGAATCCCTCTCTCTCCCTTTGACCGCTACTCATCCTTCTCTCTCAAAGACCGACAACAACCTGGTTGAATCTCCCTAACCCCTAGCAATCATTTTTCCAACCAAATCATCCACCCATCATACACAACCATCGTCTATCAACATATGGACGATTGCAGATCTGCAGATTTGGGGAGGGGGAGGCGATTGCAGATCTAAGTTTTTGGGTGGGTCCAATGGGGTGACAATTTAGGGGCGACTTGGGGTGGAGGAGGAGGTGCGATTGGAATGGATCAAGAACTTACCGGAGGTGAGGTGTGGGTGACGGTGGCCATGGCCATAGCCATGGACATGAGGTGAGGTGAGAGAGTGGGGTGACTGCCATGGTTGAGAGATGGTTGAGAGAAAGATGAGGAAAATTTATTTTCCAGCATATTTTTAGCATATTTTTTGTAAAGAAAGAGACGCAGCATATTTTTTGTAAATATTATTATATTTAATCTATTTTTATTTATATATTTTATAAATTATTCAATCTAAAATAATTAGAAAATTTTTAAAGCAAAATAATTAGTAATTTAAATTATTAGAAAAAAGGATAATAGTTAATATCTTGAATTATTTTAAATCATATTAACTACTCCCTTTGTCCCAGTCCAAATGTCTCAACTTTTCATTTTGAGCTTAAAATGTCTCAATCCAAAAAAGGAAAGTTTTTTTTTTTTTACTATTCCACCCACTCATTCTCTCTCCTACTTTACTTTTACACTCACAACATTCTCTCTCCTAACTATTCTTCCCACTCATTCTCTCTCCTATTTAATTTTTCATACTCACAACATTTAAACTTTTTCTCTTTCTTACATCACTTTCCTTAATTCCCTCGCCGAACCCATTTTGAGACATTTGGGCCGGGACGGAGAGAGTATTATCTTTATTTTTTTAAATATTTTAAATTTATTAATTATTTTTTGTTAAAAGAACTAAATATTTGAATTTGGATATTTTTTTTTAATAAATTACGATAGCATAAGAATTAAAAAAAATATTACAATATTTACGTTAAAAATTAATTAATTTTTTTTTTAAAAAAATGACATTTTTTTATATTTATAACATTTATTTTACAAGATTTACGTTAAAAATTATTTTTATTTTAAAAAATACTATTTTCTTTAAAAACACAATTTTTTTTTTATATTTATAACATTTATTTTAACATATTTTAAAAATTATAAAAAAAATTACAGCTTTTCACAATATATTATATTTTCAAAAAATATTATTTTAAAAAAATATTTTGTAACGGTCATCAATTTTTAAAAATTTACATTTCAGTCCTTAATAACTAATTTGCATTTCAATTTAGTCCAAAATCCGTCACTTAACTGACTTTTCTAACAAAATCCGTCAAAAGCCCTTAATTGACGAAAAGTTTAGATATTGAGCCCTGATTTGACGAAAAATATGAACCCCATTTCGACACCACCCCCTCTACTTCAGGCCCTAAATTGTCATTTGCCCTTTTATCAATACAAAATGTTTTATATTTTGTATTGAGAATCTTACATCATCTCACGTAATACTTCTATCATTCTAATCATTTCAAAACGAATGTTCAAATTTTTTTTAAATTCACTTTTAATAAAAAGCAAATTTGAAAAAAGTTATCACTTAAGCAGTGGAGCAAATACTTCACTTTCCAAATGCCTTTTTAGCATCCAAGGACAATAATAGGTTGAGTATTAGATGTTTACCCAAAAGCAGATTTTTTTTAGCAATAAATATCAAAGATTTGTGCAACATTTTTTTTTTTACCATTATGGGGGCCAAACAATTATTTCTAATAGGCTCTAATTGTTTAAGAGTAGCGATCCAAGTAATTCAACATGCCAATCGGCAAATTTTACGATGATTTTCTATCTTAAATGTTACATTTACCTTGTCAACGTTCTTATTTTTTTAAGAGAAAAAAAATTGTACTTTTAATTGTTTGTACTTACCTTGTCAACGTTCTTATTTTTTTAAGAGAAAAAAATTGTACTTTTAATTGTTTGTACGATACGATTGTAAAATTGAGACTATTCTCTTATTTTAAAATGCGATATTTATTTTAATGAAAATCAAAATGAAAAGTGCAACATTTATTTTATAACATGTATAAATATACAAATTAGAAAAGCACATTCTATCAAAGAGTCTAACAAATTAAATGCAACACTTATTATTAAGAAAAAAAAGTAGGGAATGTTAAAAGTTATTCCTTCTATCCTTATTCTTAACTGAATGTCCCAGTTGCATTTAATTTCAATGAATATTTTGGAAACATGTTTTTATATAATTTTATGATAAAGATTTATAAATATTCTTGTTAATCACCTTTTAAATATTTAGTTACACGATAATTTTTTTATAGCGATTTTTTTTTTTTGATAAAAAGCGTCTAGACTAGGGATAAATTTTTTTTTACAAAAAGAAAATTTTCATTTTCATTTCAATTTTTATTTTTAATTTGGACATTTGTTTAATAATTGAGATGTTTAAGTAGTGAGATAGATAGTAGATAATAATCCTGAACAAGGAAAGTAAACCACCAATGAGTGAAGTGCATCATGGCCATCAATTCCAAAACTCGTCAGTCAACGCTTGTAAAGGCTGCGGGACCATATGCGCATATTAGGGCATTTGCAACCATGGCACAAAGTTACGGAATGGGCATTAGGTGGTATCCAAGACATCCCCATTCACGACTTTTACAAAGTCATGAACGACTATTCATTTTTTTGGCATGACAGAAGCCGTGGTTCACGGCATGGGAAAAAAAAATCAAGCCTTTGACCAATTAGAGGGTGACACGTGTTATATTTTTTATTTTATTTTTTTTACAAAAATTGCAATTAACATATAAAAAATAATAAAAATACAAGAATATTGAAAAAACTACCATTATTAATAAAAAATAGGAGAAAGAAATTGATGACTTTTGTCATGAATGGAGATAAAATTGTTTGGAGTTGTGTTTTTGATGACTGATGATGTGAAGCTGAGGTGGAGAGAGAGGGATAGGTTTGAAAGTTCTGTTAAAGATGCTCTTAAGTCGACTACTCTTCTTCTAGATTCATTGCCTTGGTCAATAATACCAGCTGTAGTCTCCCCAACTTTTTATTTTAAAATGAGTTTTTTATTATTAATTGATGTACCATAATACAAACAGTTAGGGACTGAACCTTACCGGTTTTCGTTTGAGTCAGAGCTGTTTGGCACAGCCGCATATTCCCCAAACTATCTTTATAAACAAAAAACCAATCTTTGCCTTCCAAATTATATTAAAAAAATGGCCTTCTTGAGTTACATTCTCATTATTCTCTCCTATATTTGCATTGCAAATTCTGCAGATCCTTTAGGCAACTTCTGCAATGATCAATCCAGCACCAAAACTAGCCAAGTCGACGCCTTATTGCGTAAACTTGTTCAATCAACACCCAAAACTGGCTTCAGCACCATCTCCGAACATCAAATCTATGGCTTGGCTCAATGCAGAGGCGACGTGAGCAGCGAAGACTGCTCAACTTGCATTCAAGATGCAGCAAATGAGATTCGTAAGCTTTGTCCGAACCAAACCGATGCCCGGATTTGGTACGACTTTTGCTTCCTAAGGTACAGCTCTGACGATTTCCGAGGAAAACTCGACACGGGTTTTGGTATTTTTTATTGGAATGTTGAAAACGTGACGGATCCCAAATCTTTCAATGACAAGCTTGGAAAACTCATGCATCAGATTGAGTCTCAGGCAGTGGTGCCTAAAAATAAAGGGCTGGGTAAGGGAGAGTCGAAAATATCGCCTTTTCTGGACCTTTACGCCCTTGTGCAGTGCACAAGGGACTTAAGTCAACTCTCTTGCGCTCAATGCTTAGCGACAGCAGTTGGAAACTTCCCGAACTTTTGTGACAATAAGAAGGGGTGTCGAGTTTTATACAGTAGTTGTTATGTTCGGTATGAGTTGTACCCTTTCTTCTTCCCTGTCAATGCGTCAGACACTAGTTCCATGGTCAAGCATACATATGTTGTACCTAAATCTTAGGCTCTGTTTGGCACAAAGTTATTACCAAGAAATTCACCACAGTTGGTTCAATAAATATCTACTAAACCATTGTAGTATTTGCATCAGCCAAGTATGAATAACTATCGTTGAAATTGTAAGTTTCAGAAGACTCGAGTCGAGAATAATAAAAATAATTTCATTTCAAATATTTGAACATTTCAGTATTTACAAGTACACATATAAACTGAGTATACACAAATTTAAATCTTTTAGCTTCCATTATCAGCTTTCCCCGGAGCTAGTTATTGAGTTTACCATAGGTCCTGGGGAAAGGGACGGCATCCCTGACATCATTGAGGCCGGTGGCATATAGAACCATAAGATCAAAGACAAAACTGAAACCCGAGTGTTTAACAGTTCCTTGTCTTCGTAGATCCATATACCATTTATATTGCTCTTCTGGCAAACCCATTTCCTTGATCCTGTAACATAATCCAGTTTCTTTTAAAAAAAAAAAAAAAAAAGAAACAGAAAATAGTCAAATTTTCCTTCTTTAAAAGGTCGATTAAGCCACTTACCTTGTGTTTAACTGAATCAGACGTTCCTCATTTTGGCTACCTCTTATTACAGTTCCAACCTGCAAGAAATTTTCCTTTCAGCGTAATCCGTAGCTTTTGTGCGATCTAATGAAGAAATCAGACATATTTGAATTGATATAGTGTAATTTAAGGCTATAGGGAATAACATGCCTTTGGTATGAGCACGTCAAATGTTGCAACTGTTTTCCCATCATCATTCACGCGCACATAGAAGGGTCTAAGTTCTTTAGGATGATTATATATAATCAACGGCTTTTTATAAACCTCATCAACTAAATAACTGTATACAAAAAAGACTCAAACTTTACTTATCCCACTCAGCAAATAGCGATCACAAGACAATATAAATAGATTGCTAATTTTGCTTGTACCTCTCGTGTTCTTCTGCAAGTGACATACCCAACTTGATTGGGGTTTCAAATTTCTTCTCTTTAGCCTGATTCATAACAGCCAACTAATTGTTAAGGCATTTTATTGCGAATATTGACAGAATTTTACATATATTAGCAATTTATAATGACATTAACCTGTGTTAGAAGCTCCACTGCTTCTGCATAGGATATCTTTAAGAATGAGCTTGATGCCACTGATTGAAGCCGGCCTATGATGGTTTTGTCTATTCGTTTTGCTACAAAGTTAAGATCTTCGGAACAATTATCCAAAATCCATTTAGATAGGAACTTCAAAAAGTCCTCTGAACAATTCATAGCATCCTGGAAATGCCACAGAAATGAGTTAAGAAAAAGAAAGGACAAGGAAGAAGAAAATAAGTTATAATAACAATGAAAAATTCAAACCTCTACTTCTGAGAATGCCATTTCCGTCTCCACCGTCGACATCTCTGCTAAAGATTTTCTTGACTGAGATTTCTCTGCTCGAAATGTGGGTCCAAACGAGTAAACATTTCCAAGGGCACATGCGTAGCTCTCAAGATGAGGGCGTCCAGAAACCGTCAGATAAGTTTGGCAAGAAAAAAAGTCGTCAGAAAACTTGAACTTATCCGTCTTAAAGTAAACTTCTGACTTCTTTTTCTCTCTTGCTTTCAGTTGCGCTGCCAAATCATTTGTTTTATGAAGATCCTGAATGGCAGCAGCTAATGCTTCTCTATTGCTTTCAGTTCTTTTAAGTTCCTCTACTTTCTTACTTTTCTCCACAATAGAAGCCTTCACAGCTTCAAGGCCAATATTTGCCGTATCGTCCATGGAAACAGGATCTTCGTTTTGAAGGCCCTTTTCCAGAAGAGTTGTGACTTGGAATTTCTCGCTAAATCCTTCTGTATCAATTGTAGTAATGATGGGGACTTGCACATAAAGGAAGCCTTGGTTCTGGAAGAAGGTATGACTTGCCTGAGTCAAAGCACTACGAATTCTCATGACAGATGCAACCTGCATGATACAGACAAGCTTAACATAGAGGGAAAAGGTTGATGTTTTTTTTTTTTTTTGGACCTGAACTGCATAACTCCCAAAAACAAAACTCGGTGAAAAGAAAATTATCTTATTTGGAAGAAGGCCTTCACATGTATGATATATTATTTCAATTATATTTTGTGTAAAAATTTAAGAAATGCAAGAAAATGAGGGGATAATGTTTACAGTAGTTGTTCGAGGTCTAAAGTGGGCACAATCTCTCAACCCATCCAGAGGCAACCGCTTCTTTGATAACGGATACTTTTCTTGATCCACTATCCCAATATGTAAAACTTTTTCAACTTTGAGCTCAATAACATGTTTTCCTGGCGGAGAAGGCTGCTGCAATATGCCTTCAGCTAGTAGACAAGTTCCAGTAGGCATGAGCTCACTCGGAAGGGCTATAGAAGAGTCAACCATAATCTACAAAAAATCAACCGATTTTTTTTTTTAAATAAAATAAAATTGGCTTACTATCATAGTTGTTCGACTTCAACAGGTCTAAATAAATACCCATTTATCAATGAAGTTGAAGTAGATAATTTTATAACAATGTACCTGAAGACTAGCCACACAAGAGCCATCACTAATTTGCAACATTGAAATCGATGAAGGCGGAGGCTTTTGAATAACATAATCCAACTTTTGCTTCATGTGGGAGGTATTTCCCCCCAAAACTTTTAAAATTGTTCGAATGAATGGAATTCGAGTTTGAAAAGCTTCAACACACGTCACGTCTTTAGGCCCCCCTTCGCTAGCTAAATCCGTTTCCAAAGGCTTAACTGGCTGTTCTTTCCTCATTTCTCTGGATGTCTTAACCCATCCTCCGACCACAATTCTCTCACCAACCAGCCCTACGCCCCCATCACTGCATGTCAATATGGTTTTCAAGAGTACCCTTTTGGAGTAAGTGGATGTTGTCACAGGCATTTTAACAAACGGTTGGTGGTCGGACAGATCAGAGGCCATTTGGGTGAAAGAAAAAGAGGTGAAAACAGAAATAAGTTAACGAATTTGATGAATTTGGAGGGTTTTTGATTTGGGAGTTTGTTTGCAGTGTTATTGATGATTAATTATGGGGTTTTGGAGGTTATATAGGAATGATTGGAAGAAGGAAAAAGAGGAGGAAGATGAAGGAAGAGGATGTAGGGAAGTTTGAGGAAGAAGGAAAGGGAATGTATGTTTCTGAGATTTGCCATCTGCAAGTTAAAGAGAGAAATGGAAAGAGGTTAGGTTTTGGTATTCTTGAGAAGTTGGGCACTCTTTCGCGGGAATTCTCTCCCTTCAACGGTTTTCCAAACTATTAATACTAGATATTTTTTTTTAATTTTATTATTTTAAATATTTTGAAATAAATATTTAACTTTTATTTTGTTGGTGATCTAATTCCTATATTTTTCGTGCTTATTATGTTCAATCTTGATGTATTTAGATAGGTTTGATGTAATATTGAGAGTATTTTGTATTGTGAGGCTCTATTGAGAGATTATTGTAATCCGAGGAAAATTAGTCATTCTTTTATGTAAACGGGTGTAAGGGTTTCATGAAGCCAAAACAAGTATTCAAGAATCAAATCAAAGTTCAAGATCAAGTCAGCTGAAGAAAACTCGAAGCAATTCAATGACAAGAATTGAAGAAGAAAGAAGAAGGAAGACCTGGAAGCAGCAACAGCAAGGGGACGAGTCGTCCCCGGCCTTCACCAAGTCTTTCCCAACAAAGGGACGACAGAATCAGAGGTAGACAATTCAGGGACGAGTCGTCCCTCTCAGCACGACTCGTGCCATCAGCGATCGTCCAAGCGTAGCAGCGACGGGAATTTCGAATTTTTATGTTTTTAATTTATTTCCTTTTTTCTTCTTTTTAGACTAGGTATTTTGGGAGAGCGAGTATATATAGTATTTTTCTTTATTGGTTTTGGGAGGAGTAGGCGGCTGGAACAATTTTCTTAGAACAATTTCAAGCTTTTGATTTTTCATGGAAGCTTAACTTTCATTACTTTGGATTAAGGTTCTTTGAAATATTCTTTTTATGAATTGAGATTTGTTTTTCCTTTCCCATTATTATCCCTATTTCATAGTTTTACTTGCTTTGCTTGATTTATATTGATTAATAGGGTTTAAGAAACTTGATCAATTTCTTTATTCTTGTGATTAATTATCGCTAGAAATCTCTTCTACCGTGTCAGATTAGGGTTTTCATTGTAGCAATTTCATAAACTTGTGTGTGTCATCCTGATTTGTGAATTGGGTAAAACTAGATAATTATCTAAGTGAAAGTATATTAGTAATTATTCTCAATCTTAGTTTCTTAAATCGGAATCAATTGCTTAATCGAATTTTGACCGTGTCGGCTTAGTTTGTTTATCAATTAGGGTTTTTAGTTGAGAGTGTCGCCGCTATTAACTATTATCAAAGAAAGAATCAGAGATTGAAATATATCTCGTGATTGGGTGAATAGGGGAATAAAGGAAGGGATTTAACCAATGATATTCAAAACTAGAATGGGGATAGAACCATGATCCAAAGTTCTCTTAAAATTATTGTTTACAACTCTATTTTCTTGTTTTAGTTTAATTACAATCAAACAAATCAAACAAACCCCCCTCTGTGACTATTACATAAACAAATAACCGTTCTTCAGTGGATCGACCCTGGACTTGCCCTTGCTGCAGTTTTGTAGCCGAGTCTTATCTTGGTAAGTAATTTGTAGGCGTGCGACTTTAGCCTACCAAATTTTGGCGCCGTTGCCGGGGAACGGTGTTTATTTGTTTGTGTTCTTATTTAATTGCTGTCATTTTATTTTATTTGTTTGTCTTTTATCTCTTCATTAGTTTCACCCCCTGTCCCTTCGTGGTGTGGATCATTGTTTGGTCCATACCCGTTCTACTGATTATTCTCTTGAGATTCTTGACCCATAAATTGAAAGAACTATCAAGAAAGAGATGGGTGATAGAGCACCCCAGACACTCAGGCAGAAAACTGCTCCAAATTGGACGGAGCAACCACATGTAGTCACTTTTCCCGCTTTGCCTGCGGGAGTCACATTCGAGTTGAAACCGGGATTACTTAATCAATTGCCAAGTTTCAATGGGCTACCCGGTGAAAACCCGAATCAGTACGTATCTCAGTTCGTGCTAGTTTGCAACAGCATGAAGCCTGCTAATCTTCCAATTGAGCAGCTTCTTCTTCGAGCCTTCTCCTTCACCTTGAAGGACAGAGCTAATATGTGGTATTATCATCTGGCCCCGAACAGTATAACCACCTGGCAGCAGATGAAGGAGGCATTTTTGGATGAGTTCTTTCCGGTGAACCAGATTAATGTCATGAAAAGGGACATTAGTAACATGGAACAGAAGGCGGATGAGTCCTTTTACGAGTATTACAACCGGTTTCATACTCTCACCAGGAGTTGTCCTTATCATGGTTATGATGAGGACCAGTTAATCATGTACTTCCATGGGGGACTGACTGATCAGGATAAGAGGATGGTTGACTCTTCGCGTGGGGGTAGCATACTGAACAAAACTACTGCGGAGGCCCAGAAATTACTAGAGGAGCTAGCAAGGAGTACCCGAACACATGGGAGGAGATCCAGTGTCAGACATGTTAGTGCTATGGGCATAAGCAGTGGGGAGAATGAGAAGCTTGAGTCCGAGGACAAGGAGTTGAAATGTATGATGAAGCAATTATTGTTGAGTCGGACAGAAGGTCAGGAGAATGTGAATTCAGTTGGGTTCCCACAGCAGCAGCAGAGACAGTATAACTATGGGGGTAATCAACCCTATGATAGATGGGGACAACCACTACAGCAGCAGCTGCAGCAGTCTACAGATAACATGTTCCGTACACTGGCTCAGAGTATGACTACCTTTTCAAGCGGTTTTCAGCAGTATCAGCAGAGGACTGATGCTAGTATCAGTGGTCTGGAGAGACAAATGGGGCAGATTGCAGAGGCAGTGGTAAGAATGGAAGCTAGAGAGGCGGCAAAATCATCACCTCAAGCTGAGAACCTTCCGAAGCAAAATGTTAGCGCAGTGTATGTGAGGCGGAAGAAGAAAGTTGATGGACAAATGGTTTCTATAGATGCTGAACAGAAAGTTGACAAGAGAGTTGAGCCGGAGTTGGTGGTAGAGAAGGATGTACAGAAAGAGAAGGTGTCTGAGAAATATGTTCCACCACCATTTCGTGTATATGAGCCGGTCCCACCTTTTCCAGAAGCATTGAAGAGAGACGCCTCAAAAGAGCCTGACAAGTCTATTTTTGACACTTTCAAGAGGCTAGAGGTGAACATCCCATTCTTGGACTTTCTTCAGACCTTTCCAAGATATGCTAAGTTTCTGAAGGAGTTGTGTACCACCAAGAGAAATCAGAAGCTAAGGAGTCAGAAAAAGATTAAGGTTATTGAACATGTTAGTGCAGTTTATCAGAAAAAGATGCCCAAAAAGTGTAGTGATCCGGGCATGTTCGTGATTCCAGTGACTTTTGGGAGTAGTTCAGTTCAGAAAGCTATGCTTGATTTAGGGGCTTCAATCAATGTTATGCCTTGTATATTGTTTGAAGACCTTAAATTGGGTAAATTGGAGGATACTCGAGTGGTTATACAGTTGGCGGATAAGTCCAACGCATACCCCAAGGGGGTAGTGAGAGATGTTGAAGTCCGGGTTGGTGATTTGATTTTCCTGGCAGATTTTTATGTGCTTGAGATGGAGACAGATTTTGAGGCTCCTATTCTGTTGGGGAGGCCGTTTATGTCTACTTCTCATACCAAGCTAGATGTGGCTAATGGTTCTTTGACGATGGAGTTCGATGGGAAGAAAATTGGGTTTGATGTGTTTGATGAGAAGAATTTTACTAAGAACAATGTTCGTAAGGTGTGTGCCATGGAGTTAATGGAACCAAATGCTAGGGATGGTTATGGGGTAGATGATATTGATGAGTCTCCAAAAGTGAAGCTGGAGGAAAAGAAGAAAGGAAAACCACCAAGGGTAGGGACGAAAGAAAAGGAAAAGAAGAAGGGGAAGCTGAAATGGTCTCGAACAGGGAGGCATGTCATGGAACCGAAACATCTTTTAGAGGTAACTCGAAAAGATTTCTTTTATCCCCCTTACATTGATGAGGCCCATGTTGGTGGGGCCTCCCGTCCCCTTACTTGATTATTCCTTGGTGCCCTTTTTCCCCATGTTTTATTGTCACGTATTTATGGTTTAGTGTCATTGAGGACCATGTCTAGTTTAAGCGTGGGGGGAAGGATGAATGTTGTAGTATTTGTAAAAAAAAAAAAAAAAAAAAGAGAGAGAGAAAAGAAAAGAAAAGAGAGGCCATGTGAAAACCGAAAATGACACCTAGGCAAAAGGTGAGGTTTAAAAAAAATTATAAAAGAAAAGAGAGGCTAGGTGAAAACCGGAAACGACACCTAGGCAAAAGGTGAGGAAGTGAAGTATACTATCTTTTATATCATCGGAGTGGAAGACATAAGGGAGGTTTGGAGTATCGGGTAGGACCATTATTGGAGTAGGAGGTTTGGATAGTGGTGCCTAGAATTTAGAAACCCTCGTTCACTGTTGTAGTTATAAGGGGTGTTGGTGCTTTTCACGAGGTAAATCTTTGTTTAAGGATCACAACCTTAACAATGATTTTTTTATGAGGGTGTATGTAGTGTGAGCCAAGCGTGGGGGAAACATAGGACATATTTAGATCCCCTTGGCTTATTTGTGTGGACCTTAGTTTGGATATCGTTATATTATGGGAGTTGGTATCAAGCTAAGGTCATTATTATCATTGCTTATATTTTGGTGTTATAAGGAGACGGAGTTTCTATTGCTCCGATGGTTTTTTTATTTTTTTATTGACTTGTGTTGGTGGATTAGAGGAGACTAGGAATCATTTACCCCCCATGCATCTGTTTTAGACCGGTGTTTAGAGTGGAGATATTACTCAGGGACGAGTAATGATCTAAGCGTGGGGGTATTTGATGTGGCGTATTTCATACTATCTAATTCCTATATTTTCCGTGCTTATTATGTTCAATCTTGATGTATTTAGATAGGTTTGATGTAATATTGAGAGTATTTTATATTGTGAGGCTCTATTGAGAGATTATTGTAATTCGAGGGAAATTAATCATTCTTTTATGTAATCGGGTGTAAGGGTTTCATGAAGCCAAAACAAGTATTCAAGAATCAAATCAAAGTTCAAGATCAAGTCAACTGAAGAAAACTCGAAGCAATTCAATGACAAGAATTGAAGAAGAAAGAAGAAGGAAGACCTGGAAGCAGCAACAACAAGGGGACGAGTCGTCCCCGACCTTCACCAAGTCTTTTCCAACAAAGGGACGACAGAATCAGAGGTAGACAATTCAGGGACGAGTCGTCCCTTTCAGCACGACTCGTGCCATCAGCGATCGTCCAAGCGTAGCAGCGACGAGAATTTTGGATTTTTATGTTTTTAATTTATTTCCTTTTTCCTTCTTTTTAGACTAGGTATTTTGGGAGAGGGAGTATATATAGTATTTTTCTTTATTGGTTTTTGGAGGAGTAGGCGGCTGGAACAATTTTCTTAGAACAATTCCAAGCTTTTGATTTTCCATGGAAGCTTAACTTCCATTACTTTGGATTAAGGTTCTTTGAACCATTCTTTTTATGAATTGAGGTTTGATTTTCCTTTCCCATTATTATCCCTATTTCATAGTTTTACTTGCTTTGCTTGATTTATATTGATTACTAGGGTTTAAGAAACTTGATCAATTTCTTTATTCTTGTGATTAATTACCGCTAGAAATCTCTTCTACCGTGTCGGATTAGGGTTTTCATTGTAGCAATTTCATAAACTTGTGTGTGTCATCCTGATTTGTGAATTGGGTAAAACTAGATAATTATCTAAGTGAAAGTATATTAGTAATTATTCTCAATCTTAGTTTCTTAAATCGGAATCAATTGCTTAATCGAATTTTGACCGTGTCGGCTTAGTTTGTTTATCAATTAGGGTTTTTAGTTGAGCGTGTCGCCGCTATTAACTATTAATCATAGATTGAAATATATCTCGTGATTGGGTGAATAGGGGAATAAAGGAAGGGATTTAACCAATGATATTCGAAACTAGAATGGGGATAGAACCATGATCCAAAGTTCTCTTAAAATTATTGTTTACAACTCTATTTTCTTGCTTTAGTTTAATTACAATCAAACAAATCAAACAAACCCCCCTCTGTGACTATTACATAAACAAATAACCGTTCTTTAGTGGATCGACCCTGGACTTGCCCTTGCTGCAGTTTTGTAGCCGAGTCTTGTCTTGGTAAGTAATTTGTAGGCGTGCGACTTTAGCCTACCAAATTTTGGCACCGTTGCCGGGGAACGGTGTTTATTTGTTTGTGTTCTTATTTAATTGCTGTCATTTTATTTTATTTGTTTGTCTTTTATCTCTTCATTAGTTTCACCCCCTGTCCCTTCTTGGTGTGGATCATTGTTTGGTCCATACCCGTTCTACTGATTATTCTTTTGAGCTTCTTGATCCAGAAATTGAAAGAACTATCAAGAAAGAGATGGGTGATAGAGCACCCCAGACACTCATGCAGAAAACTGCTCCAAATTGGACGGAGCAACCACATGCAGTCACTTTTCCCGCTTTGCCTGCGGGAGTCACATTCGAGTTGAAATCGAGATTACATAATCAATTGCCAAGTTTCAATGGGCTACCCGGTGAAAACCTGAATCAGCACGTATCTCAGTTCGTGCTAGTTTGCAACAACATGAAGCCTGCTAATCTTCCAATTGAGCAGCTTCTTCTTCGAGCCTTCTCCTTCACCTTGAAGGACAGAGCTAATATGTGGTATTATCATCTGGCCCCGAACAGTATAACCACCTGGCAGCAGTTGAAGGATGCATTTTTGGATGAGTTCTTTCCGTTGAACCAGATTAATGTCATGAAAAGGGACATTAGTAACATGGAACAGAAGGCAGATGAGTCCTTTTACGAGTATTACAACCGGTTTCATACTCTCACCATGAGTTGTCCTTATCATGGTTATGATGAGGACCAGTTAATTATGTACTTCCATGGGGGACGGACTGATCATGACAAGAGGATGGTTGACTCTTCGTGTGGGGGTAGCATACTGAACAAAACTACTGCGGAGGCCCATAAATTACTAGAGGAGCTAGCAAGGAGTACCCGAACACATGGTAGGAGATCCAGTGTCAGACAGGTTAGTGCTATGGGCACAAGCAGTGGGGAGAATGAGAAGCTTGAGTCCGAGGTCAAGGAGTTGAAATGTATGATGAAGCAATTATTGTTGAGTCGGACAGAAGGTCAGGAGAATGTGCATTCAGTTGGGTTCCCACAGCAGCAGCAGAGACAGTATAACTATGGGGGTAATCAACCCTATGATAGATGGGGACAACGACCACAGCAGCAGCAGCAGCAGTCTAAAGAAAACATGTTGTACACTGGCTCATAGTATGACTACCTTTTCAAACGGTTTTCAGCAGTGTCAGCAGAGGACTGATGCTAGTATCAGTGGTCTGGAGAGACAAATGGGGCAGATTGCAGAGGCAGTGGTAATAATGGAAGCTAGAGAGGCGGTAAAATCATCACCTCAAGCTGAGAACATTCCGAAGCAAAATGTTAGCGCAGTGTATGTGAGGCGGAAGAAGAAAGTTGATGGACAGATGGTTTCTATAGATGCTGAACAGAAATTTGACAAGAGAGTTGAGCCGGAGTTGGTGGTAGAGAAGGATGTATAGAAAGAGAAGGTGTCCGAGAAATATGTTTCGTGTATATGAGCCGGTCCCACCTTTTCCGAAAGCATTGAAGAGAGATGCTTCAAAGGAGCCTGACAAGGCTATTTTTGACACTTTCAAGAGGCTAGAGGTGAACATCCCATTCTTGGACCTTCTTCAGACCGTTTCGAGATATGCTAAGTTTCTGAAGGAGTTGTGTACCACCAAGAGAAATCAGAAGCTAAGGAGTCAGAAAAAGATTAA
The DNA here is from genome assembly GCA_022495995.1 of Adenophora triphylla var. japonica. NCBI lineage: Eukaryota > Viridiplantae > Streptophyta > Magnoliopsida > Asterales > Campanulaceae > Adenophora > Adenophora triphylla. The sequence goes on from JAFEMH010004776.1 coordinate 106,728, forward strand.
GGTTATTGAACATGTTAGCACAGTTTATCAGAAAAAGATGCCCAAAAAGTGTAGTGATCCGGGCATGTTCGTGATTCCAGTGACTTTTGGGAGTAGTTCAGTTCAGAAAGCTATGCTTGATTTAGGGGCTTCAATCAATGTTATGACTTGTACATTGTTTGAAGACCTTAAATTGGGTAAATTGGAGGATACTCGAGTGGTTATACAGTTGGCGGATAAGTCCAACGCATACCCCAAGGGGGTAGTGAGAGATGTTGAAGTCCGGGTTGGTGACTTGATTTTCCCGATAGATTTTTATGTGCTTGAGATGGAGACGGATTTTGAGGCTCCTATTCTGTTTGGGAGGCCGTTTATGTCTACTTCTCATACCAAGCTAGATGTGGCTAATGGTTCTTTGACGATGGAGTTCGTTGGGAAGAAAATTGGGTTTGATGTGTTTGATGAGAAGAATTTTCCTAAGAACAATGTTCGTAAGGTGTGTGCCATGGAGTTAATGGAACCAAATGCTAGGGATGGTTATGGGGTAGATGATATTGATGAGTCTCCAAAAGTGAAGCCGGAGGAAAAGAAGAAAGGAAATCCACCAAGGGTAGGGATGAAAGCAAAGGAAAAGAAGAAGGGGAAGCTGAAATGGTCTCCAACAGGGAGGCATGTCATGGAACCGAAACATCTTTTAGAGGTAACTCGAAAAGATTTCTTTTATCCCCCTTACATTGATGAGGCCCATGTTGGTGGGGCCTCCCGTCCCCTTACTTGATTATTCCTTGATGCCCTTTTTCCCCATGTTTTATTGTCACGTATTTATGGTTTAGTGTCATTGAGGACAATGTCTAGTTTAAGCGTGGGGGGAAGGATGAATGTTGTAGTATTTGTAAAAAAAAAAAAAAAGAAGAGAGAGAAAAGAAAAGAGAGGCTAGGTGAAAATCGGAAACAACACCTAGGCAAAATGTGAGGTTTAAAAAAAAATTATAAAAGAAAAGAGAGGCTAGGTGAAAACCGAAAACGGCACCTAGGCAAAAGGTGAGGAAGTGAAGTATACTATCTTTTATATCACAGGAGTGGAAGACATAAGGGAGGCTTAGAGTATCGGGTAGGACCATTATTGGAGTAGGAGGTTTGGATAGTGGTGCCTAGAATTTAGAAACCAGGGGTTCACTTTGGAGTTATAAGGGGTGTTGGTGCTTTTCACGAGGTAAATATTTGTAGGATCGCAACCTTAACAATGATTTCTTTTTACGAGGGTGTATGTAGTGTGAGCCAAGCGTGGGGGAAACATAGGACATATTTAGATCCCCTTGGCTTATTTGTGTGGACCTTAATTTGGATATCGTTATATTATGGGAGTTGGTATCAAGCTAAGGTCATTATTATCATTGCTTATATTTTGGTATTATAAGGAGACGGAGTTTCTATTACTCCGATGGTTTTTTTATTTTTTTATTGACTTGTGTTGGCGGATTAGAGGAGACTAGGAATCATTTACCCCCCATGCATCTGTTTTAGACCGGTGTTTAGAGTGGAGTTAGGATATTACTCAGGGACGAGTAATGGTCTAAGCGTGGGGGTATTTGATGTGGCGTATTTCCTACTATCTAATTCCTATATTTTCCGTGCTTATTATGTTCAATCTTGATGTATTTAGATAGGTTTGATGTAATATTGAGAGTATTTTGTATTGTGAGGCTCTATTGAGAGATTATTGTAATCCGAGGGAAATTAGTCATTCTTTTATGTAATCGGGTGTAAGGGTTTCATGAAGCCAAAACAAGTATTCAAGAATCAAATCAAAGTTCGATATCAAGTCAACTGAAGAAAACTCGAAGCAATTCAATGACAAGAATTGAAGAAGAAAGAAGAAGGAAGACCTGGAAGCAAAGAATGTGCATAGTGGACGAGTCGTCCCCGGCCTTCACCAAGTCTTTCCCAACAAAGGGACGACAGAATCAGAGGTAGACAATTCAGGGACGAGTCGTCCCTCTCAGCACGACTCGTGCCATCAGCGATCGTCCAAGCGTAGCAGCGACGGGAATTTCAGATTTTTATGTTTTTAATTTATTTCCTTTTTCCTTCTTTTTAGACTAGGTATTTTGGGAGAGGGAGTATATATAGTATTTTTCTTTATTGGTTTTGGGAGGAGTAGGCGGCTGGAACAATTTTCTTAGAACAATTCCAAGCTTTTGATTTTCCATGGAAGCTTAACTTCCATTACTTTGGATTAAGGTTCTTTGAACCATTGTTTTTATGAATTAAGGTTTGTTTTTCCTTTCCCATTATTATCCCTATTTCATAGTTTTACTTGCTTTGCTTGATTTATATTGATTACTAGGATTTAAGAAACTTGATCAATTTCTTTATTCTTGTGATTAATTACCGCTAGAAATCTCTTCTACCGTGTCGGATTAGGGTTTTCATTGTAGCAATTTCATAAACTTGTGTGTGTCATCCTGATTTGTGAATTGGGTAAAACTAGATAATTATCTAAGTGAAAGTATATTAGTAAGTATTCTCAATCTTAGTTTCTTAAATCCGAATCAATTGCTTAATCGAATTTTGACCGTGTCGGCTTAGTTTGTTTATCAATTAGGGTTTTTAGTTGAGCGTGTCGCTGCTATTAACTATTATCAAAGAAAGAATCAGAGATTGAAATATATCTCGTGATTGGGTGAATAGGGGAATAAAGGAAGGGATTTAACCAATGATATCGAATCTAGAATGGGGATAGAACCATGATCCAAAGTTCTCTTAAAATTATTGTTTACAACTCTATTTTCTTGCTTTAGTTTAATTACAATCAAACAAATCAAACAAACCCCCCTCTGTGACTATTACATAAACAAATAACCATTCTTCAGTGGATCGACCCTGGACTTGCCCTTGCTGCAGTTTTTTAGCCGAGTCTTGTCTTGGTAAGTAATTTGTAGGCGTGCGACTTTAGCCTACCAAATTTTGGCGCCGTTGCCGGGGAACAGTGTTTATTTGTTTGTGTTCTTATTTAATTTCTGTCATTTTATTTTATTTGTTTGTCTTTTATCTCTTCATTAGTTTCACCCCCTGTCCCTTCGTGGTGTGGATCATTGTTTGGTCCATACCCGTTCTACTGATTATTCTCTTGAGATTCTTGACCCATAAATTGAAAGAACTATCAAGAAAGAGATGGGTGATAGAGCACCCCAGACACTCAGGCAGAAAACTGCTCCAAATTGGACGGAGCAACCACATGTAGTCACTTTTCCCGCTTTGCCTGCGGGAGTCACATTCGAGTTGAAACCGGGATTACTTAATCAATTGCCAAGTTTCAATGGGCTACCCGGTGAAAACCCGAATCAGTACGTATCTCAGTTCGTGCTAGTTTGCAACAGCATGAAGCCTGCTAATCTTCCAATTGAGCAGCTTCTTCTTCGAGCCTTCTCCTTCACCTTGAAGGACAGAGCTAATATGTGGTATTATCATCTGGCCCCGAACAGTATAACCACCTGGCAGCAGATGAAAGGAGGCATTTTTGGATGAGTTCTTTCCCGTGAACTGGGATTAATGTCATGAAAAGGGACATTAGTAACATGGAACAGAAGGCGGATGAGTCCTTTTACGAGTATTACAACCGGTTTCATACTCTCACCAGGAGTTTTCCTTATCATGGTTATGATGAGGACCAGTTAATCATGTACTTCCATGGGGGACTGACTGATCAGGATAAGAGGATGGTTGACTCTTCGCGTGGGGGTAGCATACTGAACAAAACTACTGTGGAGGCCCAGAAATTACTAGAGGAGCTAGCAAGGAGTACCCGAACACATGGGAGGAGATCCAGTGTCAGACATGTTAGTGCTATGGGCATAAGCAGTGGGGAGAATGAGAAGCTTGAGTCCGAGGACAAGGAGTTGAAATGTATGATGAAGCAATTATTGTTGAGTCGGACAGAAGGTCAGGAGAATGTGAATTCAGTTGGGTTCCCACAGCAGCAGCAGAGACAGTATAACTATGGGGGTAATCAACCCTATGATAGATGGGGACAACTACCACAACAGCAGCAGCAGCAGCAGTCTAAAGATAACATGTTCCGTACACTGGCTCAGAGTATGACTACCTTTTCAAACGGTTTTCAGCAGTATCAGCAGAGGACTGATGCTAGTATCAGTGGTCTGGAGAGACAAATGGGGCAAATTGTAGAGGCAGTGGTAAGAATGGAAGCTAGAGAGGCGGCAAAATCATCACCTCAAGCTGAGAACCTTCTGAAGCAAAATGTTAGCGCAGTGTATGTGAGGCGGAAGAAGAAAGTTGATGGACAGATGGTTTCTATAGATGCTGAACAGAAATTTGACAAGAGAGTTGAGCCGGAGTTGGTGGTAGAGAAGGATGTATAGAAAGAGAAGGTGTCCGAGAAATATGTTTCGTGTATATGAGCTGGTCCCACCTTTTCCGGAAGCATTGAAGAGAGATGCTTCAAAGGAGCCTGACAAGGCTATTTTTGACACTTTCAAGAGGCTAGAGGTGAACATCCCATTCTTGGACCTTCTTCAGACCGTTTCGAGATATGCTAAGTTTCTGAAGGAGTTGTGTACCACCAAGAGAAATCAGAAGCTAAGGAGTCAGAAAAAGATTAAGGTTATTGAACATGTTAGCACAGTTTATCAGAGAAAGATGCCCAAAAAGTGTAGTGATCCGGGCATGTTCGTGATTCCAGTGACTTTTGGGAGTAGTTCAGTTCAGAAAGCTATGCTTGATTTAGGGGCTTCAATCAATGTTATGCCTTGTACATTGTTTGAAGACCTTAAATTGGGTAAATTGGAGGATACTCGAGTGGTTATACAGTTGGCGGATAAGTCCAACGCATACCCCAAGGGGGTAGTGAGAGATGTTGAAGTCCGGGTTGGTGATTTGATTTTCCCGACAGATTTTTATGTGCTTGAGATGGAGACGGATATTTATGCAAATTTACTATACATAAAATCTTTTTATGATTTCACCTCTGTGACTATTACATAAACAAATAACCGTTCTTCAGTGGATCGACCCTGGACTTGCCCTTGCTGCAGTTTTGTAGCCGAGTCTTGTCTTGGGAAGTAATTTGTAGGCGTGCGATTTTAGCCTACCAGTTGGATATTTATGCAAATTTACTATACATAAAATCTTTTTATGATTTCACCATAATGCAATATGAATTTAAATATGAATTAAAACTTGTTGTTTGAGAATGAAGATATACTAATTTCTCAAGAACATATTTATTTTAGAGAAAATTACCTCCTAATCTTTCATTTTAACCAAATATACATCCTAAAACAATTTTTTTTTTCATATTTACGTCTTAATCCTATCCCAAAAATATATTAACCATATAATCCCTCCTCTCCTCTAATTCAGTAACCCTAAATAAAACACTCACTTTTTCACACACACACACACATACACAAAACACACTCCCCACTCTCTACTTTCTCTCTCTGAACTCCAACACCTCCGATCACCCTTAGGGTGTGCTCCCGAGTTTTCAAACGGAGAGAAAAGAAAGAAAGTGGAAGGAAATTCTTCCAAGTTGTGCTCCCGAATTTTACATGAAAGGAAGGGAAAGGAAAAGGGAGGAAAATAATTGGAATTTTCCTTCCTTTCACTTCCTTCCAAAAGTGGGAGGAAGTGGAAGAAAATAAAATTTCATTAAACATATTTGTTGATATACCTATTTTGCCCCTTAAATATAATTCTCCTCTTTTTTTATTAAGGATAAATATGTAATTTAAATTCTTTTCCTTCCTATTCCTTCCTAAACTCGGGAGCACTTAAATGAAATGTTAAATTTCCTCCTCTTCTCTTCTCTTTTCTTTCTTTCCTTTTTCTCCTCTAAAAACTCGGGAGCGGACCCTTAAACTCCCACACCTCTGGCCACTTGCTCCATTCCACACCTCCGGCCACCCCTCCCCTCCACCATGCTTCGTCGCCATCAACAATCCCTGTGAGATTTACAACTCCGGCGAGATCTATCAACGTCTCTCTCCCTCAACTTCTCCAACCTCACCGCACAACTCCGATCTCCTCGGATGAGAGCTCCACTCTGATCTCTAGTGTGCAGGGGTGCAGATCGGGGGAGAAATTTTTTGATTGCGTTGGAGAAACGGGTGGCTGGTAAAAGACGACCGGAGACTGATCTTGTATGTTACAGGAGGTGAACTTTACTGATTTTAATGGAGAAGTCGGGGAGAGAGATAGGGGTATGAGTCTGGTTTGGGTGAAATTAAAAACCCAGACAACTCTTTTTTATTTTATTTTTCTCTAAACTTTCTTTGACATTCATACTTTATTACATTTTTCTTTGGACAAAAATACTTAATTATATTTTAATTTGGATTTTTATGAATCAGTCAACTTAATCAAACTATTGCAAGTTGATTTAAGAAAAAAATAATAATTTTAATTAAAGATTTTTTATTTCATTTTTTGAGATTGTGGATTTATTGGGTTTGGACAAGTATTGTAAATCTAAAAAAAATGTTTGGTGCAATTTTATCTTCAAGCAACATAAACAACTAAAATATCTTATTAAATTAACAAGTAAATTGCGACATTTATTATAAGACGAAGTTGATTGCGTTTTTAGTAGTTTAGTTGACAACTTAGAATTTACTGATAAACTCTCAATTGTTTGGTCGCCGGAGTTTGTCCCCAAAGTTGGTGGTCGAAAAAGTTGATCTTGTTATTAGTAGTTTAGTCGACAACTGAGAATTTACTGATATGTTCTCAGTTGTTTGGTCCTCGGAGTTGGTGGTTGCCAGAGTTTATTAGGTTCTTAGTATTTTAGTTGACAACTAAGAACTGTTGTTTGGTCGTCGGAGTTAGTGGTCGCCGAAGTTGATTGTGTTCTTAGTTTAAGTTCTAAGTTATTTGGTCACCAAAGTTGGTGATCGTCGGAGTTGATCGTGTTCTTAGTAGTTTAGTTGACAACTGAGAACTTGCTATTAAGTTCTCAGTTGCTTGGTCGCCTGAGTTGGTCGCTAGAATTGGTGGTCGCCGAAGTTGATGGTGTTCTTAGTAGTTTAGTTGACAACTGATAACTTATTGATAAGTTCTGAGTTGTTTGGTCGCTCAAGTTGCTGATCGTCGGAGTTGATCGCGTTCTTAATAGTTTAGTTGACAACTTAGAACTTACTAATAACTTAAGTTCTCAATTGTTTGGTTGCCGGAGATGGTGGTCGCCAGAGTTGATCGCGTTCTTAGTAGTTTAGTTGACAATTGAGAACTTACTGATAAGTTAAGTTCTCAATTGTTTGATCGCCGGAGTTGGTGATCGCCGGAGTTGATCGTGTTTTTAATAGTTTAGTTGACAACTGAGAACTTACTGATAATTTAAGTTCTCAGTTGTTTGGTCGCCGAAGTTGAACGTGTTGTTAGTAGTTTATTTGACAACTGAGAACTTACTGATAAGTTCTCGGTTGTTTGGTCGCTGGAGTTGGTGGTCACCGGAGTTGATCGTGTTTTTAGTGAAGATAACTGAGAGTTTATTGATAAGTTAAGTTCTCAATTGTTTGATCGCAGCAGTTGATCATGTTTTTAGTGGAGATAACTGATAACTTACTGATATGTTCAGTTCTCAATTGTTTGGTCGCCGTAGAGGTCGTCGATGTTGGTGGTCGCCGAATTTGATCGCGTTGTTAGTCGTTTAGTTGACAACTGAGAAATTACTGATAAGTTAAGTTCTCAATTGTTTGGTCGCCTTAGTGGTCGCCGACGTAAAAAAAAGAAGAAAAAAGAGTTGGTTGCCGGATTTGGTCGCTGGAGTTGATGGTTGTCGGAGTTGTTTACCGAAGAAGATGGGGAGGGGTGATCTAAGGTGATGGTGGTTGGAGAGAAAGTAAATTGATAACAAGGGTGGACTTGGGAAAATGATGGGAGAGTGAACTTAGTAAAATGAGAAGTAAAGTGTACTTATCAATCTAGAGATTATATTGTCAGATAAAATATTCTTTGTCTTATTAGGTAAAATTGATAAGTTTGATAGATTATAGGGTAAATACCTCTACATTTATTTAGGGTTTAAGCTAGCTTTCAATTCTTCAAATTATGTCATTTTTTGCACAATGTAAATCACCCAAGTCATGCTAATTTCTTCCCTAGTGCCTAATGCTAATTACCATTGTTACCCGTAATAATATAGGGTTTGATACAAATGAAGGCTATGAATATACACATCATTCGATATTTCGTTTTTGTTTCAGACCTTGTTTATGCATATTGACACATTGTTTTTATTCTGTCCCCTTTTGGAATAATGGTCAAATAATTATTCTTTTCCAAAAAAATGTGGGGTTTTCCAAATGGTCCTATTCGAGATTAAGACAATAGATTGGAAAAAAATTAGCCCCTTCTTGTCAGCCCTCTTCCAAGCCTCCTCCCCCTCTCAAGTCTCAATCACGCAAAAAAACTTAGATAAGAAATAGATGCTCAAATGGTCTTATTTGTGATTTGGTGTTGTCCCCTCCCGTCCCGAGTTTATGGTTGAAGCTATGATACAATAAAAAGATGCCCAAATGGTCCTTCCTATTGGTTAGCCCCTCCCTCTTCAAGCATGTACGAGGATCTTGATGTACAAAGAAAAATGTTGTCTATTTTGGTCCAACGGAGCTAGGTAACACTCTCAGTGTTCATTGTTTTTTTGACATGGTCTATTGCCTTTTGAATGCATCAACATTCTTCAATTGCAGATGGGATATATCTTTACCTTTTCATTTTTGTTGGCCTTGAAGGTGCAAATTGAAGGAGTGATATTTTAACGAATATTTTCCTTAATTTGAATATAATTGTTAAGTTTGTTAAGAGGAATTTATGACCTTTTTAGCAAATATTTATATTCCTATTTGTAAAAGGACATTGTTAAAAGTGTACATAACTTTTATTTATGTAAATATATTTCGACTATAACTAATATTCTAACAAATCTTTTTCATTGTAAGTATCAATCTTATATTTCCTTTTAGAAGTTGGATTGCATCAAATAATGAAGAGTTTGACTGTTGAAAAAAATTCTCAAAGGTGCATATAAATACAAGAACTCGGCACATTGAGAATACACAGATTGAGATTTTTTTGGAATAGACAACCTTGGACTTTCACGGATTCAATATATATTCTTTTAGCTTGTGCTTGGGATTGTGACTTACATCCGAACTCACATATAGATTTCTTTCAGTTTTTTTGTTCTACTTCTGTTTAGATTAGACTATCATTTGGCAAGGAAAATTGTTCTTATTTTACTTTTAAAAGTTGGTTAGAATTTGTTTTAATATTTTAAAAGTTGGTTAGAACTTGTTTTAATGTTTTAATATTTTTGTTTCACTTATTCGTGATTTTTTCTGTAAAATAGATCTTTAATAGTGAATTTTATTTAGGGTTAAAGCCTAGTTTGCTGGGATAGAATCAGTAAACGTTTATTTCTTTTTTATCTTTTATTTTATTCCGCTGCTTATTGGTGTATGTGTGAACAGTTGTAACCTAAATCTGTACTCATATCCGTATTCTGTTGTGTTGAATTGATTTTATAGATACACTAAACTTTCACAAATGAGATCACAAATGCAATTATGCGCACACTTTTGCGTATGTTATAAAGTATATGGGAAAATTTTAGGTTAGTTAGCATCATCACTAGCTCTTTTTCTCTCATTTTTTTTTTACTTTTTACCCCTTCATATAAATAGTTTTCTTCTTCTTTCTCTCTTCATATTGTGATTTGTTTTGCCCAACATTGTCATGATTGAAAGGACAATTCAAAAGAGAAGATAGTAGAATTAATCAGAAAAAGAAGCAAACTGATGATGATGCAGAAAATGTTCGAATCATAACAAATCCAACAACATGTTGTATCATGTATGATTTCATAGCCTAAAAAAAAGAACGATCAAGTAAATTAAGCCGGGGCTTCACCGGCGAAGGCCCTCCGGCGTGAGAGTAAGTATTTATGTTTAGAGAGAAAAATCAATTGACACAGTTTATAGCCAAAAGATGTGTTACCAAAATAATGTGAATTATGACTTGTATATATAGGAATAGCATTGTAGAATTCATGTTGAATAGTAATTCATGTGAGATAAGGTTATAATCCTAGTGGAATTATAACTGTTCACAGTCCTTATTTGATTAGAATTAGATAATGTATTCTGCACGTGCGCCTTGGAGGCGATATCCTCGGCATGTGTTGCTTGGTCGGCTTTACTTGACACCGAGGAAGAGAGAAGTAAGGATAGGGAAGCCCGTTTTCTTGTATTATATGAAGACCGAGGAGGGAGCTCCTTGTCCTTGGATGAGACCTTGATCGCTCTAGTTGAATGCCCTGCTCGGCATATGAGATAATTCCTGGTCGGTATGTATAATTGCTATGACTTATTCATTATTCGCTCTGGTATGTCTAGGTCGACATAGTGGGAATGACGAGGAGGCAACACGAGCAAAGGTAGGGAAAGCCCACTCCCTTTGTCGTACTTGAGACTTGTATTGATTATATTTTGGGCCCAATCCATTGGGCTTTGCTCGGCCCTGATCCACGTTCGTACCTCGATTTATACCGTTCAGTGGCCCCCGACTTCCTAGCTCGGCTATGCCGAGGAGGAAGTGTTACTCTACCTTGGCTTAAACGAATACGAACGGACTCTTTCATGTCATAAGACGCTTTATTATCCACCGGTTAAATCGACAATGATGGGCGCGGATATCGAGGTCTGACATTCGCCTTGGGAACTCTCTAGAACATTAATTACAAGGAATAGACGACACCCCTTTACCCGGATTTTGACCCATACCCGTTTCAAATTTGGGTATAAAAGCTAAAACTCCCTTCATTTATATTCTTTTACCACCCTTCGTATTTGAGAGAGAATTATAAGCTTCAAAAACGCCAGTTCGCTCTTGATTTCTTGGTCAATTTGTGCTTGATCTGTTCGCGTGTTTCTTCAACAATCCTTCGATTCAAGGTATAAATCTTCTTTTCTTTCTAATTTCTACATTTTTACTTCAAATTGCTGGGTTTTTCGAATTGCTGGGTTTTGGGTATTGTTCTTGGTGGGTTATTCTAGAATCCGCCATTGTTGTACTTTCTTGAGGCTTTCTTGAGTTTGTTCTTGAGTGATTTCTTGTTCCTTCCTCGTCTTTAAAGATGGCAAGAACATGGAGAAGTAACCCAAATACCCTCTACTGCTACCACACCCAAAACCTTAGGATCTACCAAATGATTGACGGACCATGGTTAATGTTGAGTCTGAACGAGATAGGGGAGATTTTGACGAGGTACCAATCTCCTAGAACCGACGTCGGTTATCCTAGTCGGTTTAGGATTGACCGCCTAAATGTTGAATTTCCAAATGTTGTGTTGTTCCACGGTTGGACTGAGATTCTTGACCATATAAACCTCTACTACTTGAAGTCTGACCATTTGGAGCGTCCTCCATTATTGGGTAAGGATCCCTCCTCAGTTTTTGTTTATAGGACGAGGAGGGATACTCTTCCTCATCCTCGTCCCTCACTTTGCCTTGGCCAAATTTTGACCCTTGTTATTTCATTTGTGCAGCTATGACTGGAAGAGGAAGTGGTGCTTCTCGTCCTACTGGTCCCTCGACTTCTGGGAGAATCGTATATGCTTTTGCCGAGGGAGCCCAATCCGGAGGCCGAGGTAGATCTGGCCGAGGTAGGACTTATACCCCTAGACCCAAACCCATTAGAGCCGGGGAACCCATGTTAGAGGAGTTATATTCTAAGTATGGGGTATCAAGGGATGAATATAGGCATAGCTATTTCCCCGGTGTCACACTCATGACCGAGAAAGCTGTGACTGACTTTTACTATAGTCTGAACCATGTCCATTTCTTCTATAAGAAGTTCCAACTGGGCCTCCGTCTTCCCTTAGACCCTTTTATAAATGAATTCCTTGAGGATATGCAAGCCATCCCGGCTATGCTAGGTGCCAATGCCGTGAGGTTCCTCACCAGCTTCATTTTCATTTGTCGTAGCTTAGGCTTTGAGCCTTGTCAGTCTGCGTTTCATCATTTCTACACCATGAGTTACATGGAGGATACAAGACTGGTGGTGATAAGGAGTGATCCAAACCAACCAAAACTTATCTACCCCATGTCGAGCAAGGAATCCGGGTGGAATAACCACATCGTTAGGGTGGAAAGCCGATAAGGCTGGGAGTTTCCCTCTCCCTCGGAGTACCCACGTGTGCCCGAGTAGGTATGGAGGCCTGAGTGGAGTGCCCAATTGATTGAGAGATTAAAGGAGTTTGACGAGGTAGGCACTCTGTGTTGGTCCACTTTGGAGACCGATTAGAGATATTACGTGCAGGACGGCATCATGCCAGGGCCTTTGGACGGGCTGATGCCTCTCGTCCCCGTCACAAGGGGGAATAGGTTTCTAGATTGGAGGGTGTATCTCGACCTTGTTTTTCACGATGAGTGCGACGTCTGCAAACTCTATGAGGACAGATGCCTTGCCGAGGATGGCGTCTTCGACTGAAAATTTCTTTCTTTCCTGTCTTTCGTACTTGTATGATTTTTGTTTTGCTTATGTCCCTCCTCATCATTTTATTAACATGTATTCCTCATCTTTTGCAGATCTAACCAAAGAGCAAACCAAGAAAATGGAAGAGGGGATTCTGGATCCTCAAGCTTTGATAAAGCTGAAAAGGAGGACTTCTCGGTCCTCCGCCCAAAATAAGAGGCGTTCTGACGCCCTGGAAAGACATGCCGTCTTGGCCACGAAGGAAGTTGGGGCTCTGCCCTTGAAGCCGGTGGGGGACGTTGAAGCTTCTGCCGAGGAAGGCAATAATGGGCAAGGGGCCCAGACTGAAGAGGGGCAGAGTTCCCAAATCCTAACTCCTGAGGCCGAGGAGGCGCTGAGACAAGCTGGTCTAACTAAGACAGTGGAGGCTGAAGCCGGTGAGAGAAGCTCTGCCCAAAAAGGGCCAAGGGTGGACACCGTGCAGGAGGAACCTCCCTCCAAGAGAACTGCTGGATCTTCCTCCAAGGAGGTCACTGCTCGGCACGTGAAAATGTATGCTGAAGCCGAGCAGGTAGCCAAGGAGTTAGCCGTCTACCCAACAATTAGGGGTTTGGACGTGATGGCCAGGAAGGGCCCTAAGCTGAGGCTAGGCCGGAGTGTAGTCCATCGTGCAATGGACAAGGACTTGCTCGAACATTTCATTGAGGCCAAGCCAAACAGGGAGCACCTGGCCAATAGAAAAGGCCTCCTTCTAAGCGAGGTGAACTTCTCGTCATAACTTTCTTTCCTTCTATTTTATTACACTTGTAATCTTTTGCTGATAAATTAGGTTTTTCTTTGTTGTAGCTTGTCACAATGACGACCTATGAGGCAATAAGGAGCAAAGCAGCTGACGAGCATGAACAGAAACTTGATCGTCAGATTGAGAAGAATAAGGCCAATCTGGCCAAGGCCATAGAGCTCCTTAAGTCGCTGAGGGCTGAGGTTGATGAGCAGAAGGCGGCCAAGGCAGAAGCCGAGAAGGCTGAGAAGGTGGCCAAAGAGGCTCAAGCTAAAGCCGAGGAGGCTCATAAGGCCGGGCTGGCTGATATTAAAAGGCTTCAAGCTGAGCTAGGGAGAAATGCCGAGGAAGCAGATGCTCAGTACAAACAGTTAGAGGCTAGCTTTCCTACTCAAATTGCTGAGGCTATCTCCTAATACAAAGTCAGCTCGCCCTTCAAACAAGCTCTGGCAGACAAGATGACCACCATGTACTCTGATGGCTACCTGCATTTAGCCAGAAGGACCGTGGTGGACCCAAATCTTAAAGTCGACCTGGGCTTTCTTGCACGTCTTGTCTGTCAAGACTCTTATGATGACCTTGCTCGGTCCGACCATGCCTTGGTGCCATATTCAGAGAATTCCTTGAAAGTTATAGCTGCCTTGGATTCTAGAGAAGGCCGCCCAGCTTGGTCTCCTCCCCCCGTTTACTCTCAAAACATCAATGCTTTAATCGAGAAGATTCAAGACGAGAAAGCTTCAGATGGAGAGGAGGAGGATGCCGCGGAGGAGCAAGCCGAGGGAGCTCAAACTGAACAAGTCATCATCCCAGATGCTGCTGCTGAACAAGATGACCTTTTTAGGGGTGATGACCAGGGTTGAAGGCCTCTCTGCTTTATTTTTCTATGATTTTTGTTAATGTAATAGAGCATCCATGTAATTCAACTTCTTTATCAATATAATGCCTTTTCTTCATTTCCATGTCGTCTTTTATATTTGCTGTCTTGATATAAACTGTTTTACTTGAATGATTGTATGTTTGAATGTATGTTGTATATTCGTTTGTTGAGTATTTGTACAAGTACAAACTAACTTGGGAAGCCGAGGGAGTCCTTCTTCTTGTCATTCCAGTTTTACCTTGTTTAAACCAAGGGAGGTTCCTCGGCTTGACGCTTTGCTAGTTTGATTTTATCTCTCTATGCCGAGTAAGGTTGCTCAATCACAGGTATTAGATAATTTTTAATGCTTTGCCTCTTTATGCTGAGTAGGTTCGTTCGGACATAGGTCTTAGGCAATTTTGAAAGTTTAGTCATTAGGCCGAGGGAGGTTCCTCGGTGTGACGCTTTGCTTGTTTGATTTTTTCTCTCTATGCCGAGAAAGGTTTCTCGGTCACAGGTATTAGATAATTTTTAATGCTTTGCCTCTCTATGATGAGGAAGGTCGTTCGTTCGTAGGTATTAGGTAATTTTGTGGGAATCTATCCCTTGATGCCGAGGAGGAGCTCCTCGTCATTTGTCTTGCCAGTCGTTGGTCTTGATGAAAACTAGATCTTCATTAATTGAAATTGATTACATCGAACCGCAATCCTAATTTATTTGAAAATAAAGAAAAAACACTAACAATCACTAATCTATTGCATAAAAGGTAGACTATGAACTAGTGATAATATTTTCATAGATAATCAGAATATCACGGATGTTTCAACTCTTGTCCATCTGGGGTCTTCAGTCTGTAGGTCCTTTCTCTGATAACTTGAGTGATGATGTACGAGCCTTCCCAGTTTGGGGAGAGCTTGTTTTGTTTAGCCTTCCTGCTAGTTGTTTCAATTTTCCGAAGTACCCAATCACCAACTTGGAATACTATCTTGTTGACCCTAGGCTTTGGTTCTTTGTTTGTAGTTCACCATCCTCATATGAGCAGCTAGTCTTATTTCATCTACTAGGTCTAGTTCTAGGAACCTGTTGACCTTGTTGACTTGCTCATCATAGTTTGAATTTATTGTTGTAGGGATATCCATCTCAGCTGGTGCTATGGCCTCAGATCCTAAGGTCAGTGTGAATGGGGTTTCCCCGGTTGGCCCCCGGGTGGTTGTGCGAACTGCCCATAAGTCTAAGGGAAGTTTGTCCAACCATCTACCATCACTTCGTTCAAGGTTATTAGTTAGGGACGTTAGCACCAAATTGTTGGCTGCTTCCGCTTGTCCGTTGCATTGAGGTCTTCTCACAGATGTCTTGATGTGCTGGACTCCTAGTCTGTTCCGCTCCGCTGTGAATGCCTTAGAAAATTGAAGGCCATGGTCTGAAATGATAGTGTGTGGGACCCCAAAGTGGCACCAAATGAAATCGTGGACGAAGTTAATTGCGTTCTCCTCCGTTATTTTGGCTAACACTTTAGCTTTAATCTATTTGGAGAAGTAGTCGACTGCCACGATCACATCGATTCCCCACATGTCGAATGGCCACGTAGGTATTATGAGAGTCTGCTCCACTACTGGAAGTCTAGGATTGTCAGAGTATCTCTGACACTTGTCACACTTTCTTACGTAGGCTTGCGCGTCATCTCTCAGGTTTGGCCAGTAGTAACCTAGCGTGATGATTTTGTCATCTAAGGTTATGGCCCCCGGGTGACCACCACAAATGCCTTCATGGACTTTTGCCAAGATGAAATTACCCTGATCCGACTAGAGCGAAAGCCCTGACATCTCACATTTAGTTGGGAGGTGTCTCGCTACGTTTGTTTGTAGAGTCGCCACACCGTTTTGATTTAGCCCAAAACATTGAAAAAGGCTTAGTTTAAAAACTGTTGTTGTGTGATGAGATTTTGAGTTCGGAGGTCAGGTTACGCCTCAGGAAGAGAATAGCAGAGCTCACCCAAGTCGCCTCATAAAAACGAGTCTTTCGATACCCCTTTTTCTTTAAAGTTGTGTGTGTATGTGCTTTTAAAAATGCATACTGTATATGATGTCTACATTGTATGCTATGTATTGAAATGTATTGAAATAGTAATGGAAGGAAGCCTTACCAATGTTGGTTCGTGTCTGTCTTCCGCTTGGGAATAGTGTTTGAGTGTGAATAGTGTTCCGGGATGGACCGGGATTGCTTCGGGGATGTACCGGTGTCTGCGGACAGAGCTTCGGCGTGCCTCAGGAGTGTCAGGTGTGTCCTCGGGCAGAGGTTCAGCATGTGTCGGGATCATCGGGATTGTTAACTGGACTCAGGCAGAGGTTTAGCGTGTGTCGAGATCGTCGGTTGTGCTCGGGCAGAGTTCCGACTTGCTTTGGAATGGGCCGGGATTGTTCGGCAGGGCTTCGGGATGGATCAGGATGCCTTGGGATGGATTGAAATGCCTCGGGATGGACCGAAAAGGCTTCAATATGGACTGGCAGGACTTCGGGATGCCTCGAGAGTGCCTCGAGGCAGTTCGGGAGCGTCTCGGGAGCGCTCGGCAAGGCTTCAGAGTACCACGAGGGGCCTCGGAATGCCCCGAAGGGAATCGAAAGGGACCGGGATTGCCCCGAAGGGTCTTAGAAGGGGGCCTGAAGGCTGGGGGAGAGAGAGAGAAGAAAGGAGGTGTGTGAAAAATGAGAGGGGGAGCCCTCTATTTATAGGGGTCTGAAAATTGCAAAGTATGTCGCGGGACATAGTCTGCCATTACCACTTTTTTGGTTTTTCTGGATTTAAGGGAATCTCGTGGACTTTAAGGAAATTTTGTAATTATGATGTCGGGGTGCAAAGTGGTCCGCACGGACCAGTCTCGCTTTTCAATATTTTCCAAAATTCCTAAAAAGTCCTTTTGCCCTTTTTTATCCTAGAAAGGCCCCTCCTTGGTTTGGTTGGTGGTTTTTGGAGTTTTTGAAGGCTACGGGTGTTCGAGACCACATTTGTGTGAGTCTGCGGTGTTTCCCATGTGTCGGATGGGGAGCGATCCAGATTGGGATACTTACAGAAGCCCCTCGGCGACGTCACTTATGTAGGAAGTGGGGTCGTCGATAAGATAAGGGTCCTGATCTGGATCGCTTGCTGGGAGAGAGAAGATGACCAGGTTAGTCGGATGGCTGGACCCTTTGATAGGATTTCTATGTATCCCTGAGTGGGAATCAAGCCAATCGTAGTTCGTGTGTGAGGTGATCTTACGAAAAGATGGGTAATCTACGAAAAGGTAGGTAATCTTACTAAAAGATGGGTAATCTTACTAAAATATGACTAATCTTACTAAAATATGGTTTGTGGTGTAGGAGGACGTGTGATGTCCTCTTACTGAGGTTGTGTCATCATGAGGACGTGTTATGTCCTCTGACTGAGGTTGTATTTTCATGAGTACGTGTTATGCCCTTTGACTGAGGTGATGTCGTTATGAGGACGTGCTTTGTAAATTTATATGGTCTTCCGGACCGGGTAATTTAAAGCCTTACGGGCTACGGATAGTGATTTGGCGAAATTTATACGGTCTTTCGGACCGGGTAATTTAAAGCCTTCCGGGCTACGGATAATGATGAGGACGTGTTATGTTCTCTGACTGAGGTTGTGTCGTTATGAGGACGTGTCCAGGAGTATGAACCTGAATTGGGACCTAGTTCAGAAGTATGACCTAAGTTGAGGTTTAGTTTCAGGAGTATGAACCTAAATTGGGACCTAGTTCAGGAGTATGATCCTAAGTCGAGACTATTCTAAGGCATCTGGACTTAAATTGAGACTTAGTTCAGGAGTATGACCCTAAGTTGCGACTATTCTAAGGCGTCTGGACCTAAATTGATACTTAGTTCAGGAGTATGACCCTAAGTTGAGACTATTCTAAGGCCTCTGGACCTAAATTGAGACTTAGTTCAGAACTATGACCCTAAGTTGAGACTATTATAAGGCGTCTGGACCTAAATTGGGTTTGATGGTGTTTGTAACTAAGTGAGATGAAGGCGTTTATACCTAAGTGTGATGAAGGCGTTCGTACCTAAGTTTGTTTTTGGAAGGCATTTGTACCTAAGTGAGACTGTTTGGGGGTGTCTACCCTATGTGAGGGATGGCTAATCTTACGAAAAGATTGGTAATCTTACTAAAAGATGGGTAATCTTACTAAAAGATAGCTACCCTATGTGAAGGATGGCTAATCTTACGAAATGAATGGGTAATCTTACTAAAAGATAGCTAACCTATGTGAAGGATGGCTAATCTTACTAAAAGATAGCTAACCTCACAAAAAGATTGGTAATCTTACTAAAAGATAGCTAATCTTACAAAAAGATGGGTAATCTTACTAAAAGATAGCTAATCTTACAAAAAGATGGGTAATCTTACTAAAAGATATGAGATGTCTATCAGGGAGACAGGGGGACGTATCTCACTACGAGGTAACAGAGGAAATATTTAAAGACATAAGTATGATTTTTTCATACCTTTGTTGTGTTTACCTGTAGGAGGAAGGGCCTTTGTGAGGAGGAAAGTTGAGGAGGACGGGGTGGTACCTCTTGCTGAGATAATGAGGACGTGGTGGCGCCTCTGCTGAAAAGATAAGGATGTGGGGCGCCTCTGACAGAGTTGTTGAAGTGTTGATATGGGCGCCTCTGACCGAGTTGATGAGGTGTTGAGGACGTGTAAGAACGGGCTTTTGTTGTGAAATGTGTTGTGTAGGGACGGGCTTTGTGTGAAAGTGTGTGCCGTGTAGGGACGAACTTTGTATAAAAGTGTGTGCCGTGTAGGGACGGACTTTGTCTGAAAGTGTATGCCGCTTAGGGACGGACTTTGTGTGAAAGTGTGTACCGTGTAGGGACGGACTTTGTGTGAAAGTGTGAATGACATGTGACACTGTAGCGTTTATTACTGCTATATCTTGCATTTGAAGTTTATTGACATACCTTTGCTGTGTTTTCTTGTAGGAGGAAGTTCCTTTGCGAGAAGGAAGTTGAGGACGCCGCAGGTGCTGGCTAAGGAGTGGAGGGATGACTCGCCTTCTTTTTCCTTCTTCGTTCTTACTTCTGCAGATTACTCGGAGTATCCGATCGAGGAAGGTGCTGAGCTCACCGAGGATGATGAGGTGGCTGGCGGAGGTGCCGAGATGCGGGAGTCTTTGCCAGGCGGAGGTACCGATGACTTAGAGTAGGACTCCTTTTTGTTTTTCTTCTTTTCAGTGCATGTTAGTGAGGAGAGCAACAAAATATTTGTATTTGTATGCACAATGTATTCACATGTAATAAACTCTTTTATTTTCGATTTAGGGGTTGTTTCTACTCCTTTTTTTTATTCTTTGTGCATGTCGCACGAGCTTGAAATGTTTGTGGTATATGGAGACTGAGGCAGCTTTGGCAGGTTTTCTGAGCAGTTGGGGGCTGAAGCAGCTTTGACAGTTTCATGAGCAACGGCGGGAGTGATGTACCCTGGGACGTGTTTGTTGGATGTGGTAGGCCATTGCCGGGCCGGTGAGTTGGTTCGGTCGAAACCTAACGGTTTATTTAAAATCCGCAAGCGCACGGGCTATTGCAATATAGCGGGTGCAAGTACGGGTCGATCCCACAGAGATAGGATTTACTTTGGAATTGTTTTCGTCTTTATTAAAATTATAGAAAAGATTGGGGGAGATAAAGATTGGTTTTGGAAAGAGAAAGAAACATATACAAAAAATACTTTAATTAAAACTTTATAAACGGAGCATTCTCGGGATTGGAAATCATATACATAATTTGTTCATCAAATAGTCATTGTCTTAGGAAATAAAGGTTTCATAAAAATCAAGGATGGTACGTTAGGCTTACACTACTTCTGGTTAAGACAGTAGCGTTTGTATTCTTCTCCAATTATGTCATAACTGTTAGAGATGTCCGTTTATGGTACTCCCGCCCTGTCACAAATGGGCATTCCGACTTATCTCTAGCTGACTATAATTAGTAAGAATCCATTAAGAATGAGAGTCAACATACTTTCCATTAAAGGAACATCCCTAGGCCGTTGAACTACTTTTGTGATCAATGGAACCTAGTTTCTTTATATGGTTCTGTCAATCGAGATTCTCCGCGTCCTTCTCTCAATTGACTGAATCATACAAGTTGGACGTCTCCAAAATGTAAGTCATTTAGAGATTGATATAAAGAAATTGTTTAGATGAAGATAGAAGACAAGACTTTCATATTTTCAGATGATGAACGGTTTATGCTTTGAGTTTCCAACCCCAAGAACAAGGGGGATTACTCACTAGCCATGTAAAATAGATAAGCAATAATATAAAGAATAGAGTAAGAGAAACTTATGATGAAATGAGAGATGAATGGCTAGAATAATGCTTCAACTTTATTGCTTCTTTTCCAAAGGAACTTCAAGAACGAATATAGACTTGAATCTTCAAAGATCTTTGGAAATTGATGGATGTGTTTTTACACACCCATTTTACATGTTTACGAACCTATTTTAGGCTCAAAATCCCGGGTTTTATGTTGTTTTAATGTGGTTGTTGAGTATTTGATGAGTACAGGGGAAAGAGATGGTTAAGTGTTGAGTTTTGTCAAGAAAAGGGCAAGGAAATCAAGTTGGAGTGGAGCAGAGCAGGAAAATTTTGAAACAGATTCGAGCTCCAGTTACTGGCCTCCAGAGCGGCTGCGCTTAACCCAAGAGCGACCGCGCTCCATTGAAGAAAATCAGGCCAAACTCTCGGCCAACCAACGCGGACGCGCTCAACCTAAGGGCGGCCGCGCTCAAGTGAAGTTTTCGAAAGAGCGGCCGCGCTAAGCCCGTTTTCAGCACCAGTTTGCAGCAACTAATGAAGGGCAGTCTTGACTTTTCGCACGTTTTTACCTGTGGTTTTTGCCCTATAATATATATTAGCAGCAACCACTTTAGAAAGACATCTTGGATATTGTTTTGCTTTAGTTTTTGAGTTTTCGTAGAGAATTCTTTGTTCATCAATTCCGGATTCTTCAGGTTTTGATGTTCTTCTATTTTATGACTATTGCTAGTTTCGTTATGTCGTTGAGTAGCTAAATCAGTTAGATTTGCGGATTGGTTGTAGCAATTACTGAATCTTTATGCTATAGATTTCATTCTTCCAATTTGATCTCTTTCTAGTTCTTCAAAGTATTAATCTTTAAAAGTTTTAAGGTTTCAATTTCATGTTAAGATGACTTTGGCCTTTTAATTATTTGGGTATCAATTTCGCCATTAATTTGGGGATTGATACAATTGAACACTGTTTTGAAGATTAGACCTAATTGAGGCCATAATAGAAATCAAAAGGGTTTAGATTCAATATTCTAAAGTGCTGAATAATTGTTTGATTGTTGTGTGGCCGTAATAGAAAACGCAGCTTGATAATAATTAAAAGGGTTGCAATCCGGGCACCACACCGTCCCAATTCTTACTGTTGCGAATGAATCCTAGATTGAGATTAATGTTTTTAGCAATAAAAATAGCATAAAGTGAAAGTAATTGTGAATCCAATCCGTGAATCTCCGTTGTTGATCTGAGTTAATTCGTTACGTTTAAATTGCTTCCTTAGTTTTAATCTTTTGCCTTCGGTGTTAGAATTAAATTCCTGTTTTCAATCAAAAAAAATCTCTGGTTACTATATTCATTGCTTTTTTTTTTTACTTGTTTACCAACGAGTCTCTGTGGTTCGACCCCTGCTCGTGCATACTGCTACACCGGTAGTGAGTACACTTGCTCGGTTTTTATTACTAGAGGAATTTTTCTCCATCAAGTTTTTGGCGCCGTTGCCGGGGACTTGTTGCAAGTAAACAAGTAGGTTAGGTAGTGAATGCAAGGTCGTCGTTCTTTGAATCCTATATTGGTGCCATTGGACGATAACATAAA
Source organism: Adenophora triphylla var. japonica (assembly GCA_022495995.1). Taxonomy (NCBI): domain Eukaryota; kingdom Viridiplantae; phylum Streptophyta; class Magnoliopsida; order Asterales; family Campanulaceae; genus Adenophora; species Adenophora triphylla. Next base: position 128,747 of record JAFEMH010004776.1, read on the forward strand.
TAAACTTGAGGAAGCATTTGAGGGCGATCCCCTCTTTAATTCTCTCTTTTCAGATTCGGACATCGAATCAGAACCCTCCACCACCGACGTAGAGGAAGAAAAAGTCGAGATGGCAGAACCACCGACACAAACTATGAATGATTACCTTAGACCTAGGGTAGACACTTCTAACTCATGCATAGTGCTGTCCGAAGCAGCAAAGAATCTAGAGGTCAAAGGTCAGTATTTTGCTATGTTACCAAGTTTTCAGGGGCTACCGGGCGAGGATGCCTTGACTTTCTTGAAAGAATACATTATGACGGTAGCCCAGTTCCTACTAAGAGCGGGAGTGACTGAATAGCAGATTAGGCTTAAGTGCTTCCCTTATACTCTAAAAGGGGTAGCGAAAACTTGGTTAATGATGCTTCCATCCCAAAGCATCAGCACATGGACTGAGATGCAAGATATTTTTCTCAGGAGGTACTACCCACATCATCTGCAGGCTAATTTTAGGCAGAAACTGATGACTTTCACACAAGATGTGGGAGAACCTCTCCATGAAGCTTGGGAGAGATTTAATATGATGCTTATTCAATGTCCTCAGCATAATTTCTCTTTACCCTCTTTGAATCAAGCTTTCTATGATGGTTTGAATGATTCCACTCAGTCTGTTGTGGAGCCAAGACCCCTGAGGAGACTAAGGCCTTATTTGAGATGTTGAGTGCTAATTCTCAACAAAAGAGTTCTAGGGGTAAAACAAGGGGGGTATTAGATTTGAAAGCTACTGATAATCTTTCCAAGCAAATTGCAGTCTTAAGTAGTAAGTTTGACAAGTTGACTGCTCAAGGCACCTCTTCTAGTGCCAATGTGGTAAATGATTTATGTGCTTACTGTGGTTTAAATTCTCATGCTACTAATATGTGTCCAAGTGGTGTGCAGTTTGGTTTTGATCCTGAACAGGTAAATGCTATGTATGGGCATCCCCCAAGGCCTCCACAGAACATGCCCTATGGCAACACTTATAATCCAGGGTGGAGGAATCATCCTAATTTCTCGTGGGGAGGTAATCAGAATCCACAAAATAAACCTCTCCATCCTCCACCTCCACAAGGGGTATTTGAAAGAAAGAAGGATCCTTGGGAGGAGGCAATAGAGCAGATGAGAGCTGAACATCAGCAGGCAACAAAGAATCATGAAGCTGCAATGAAGAAAGTCGAGACCCAAATAGGGCAGATGGCTGAAGCTGTTCAAGCCTTACAAGGGCACAAGTCAGGGACCTTCCCAAATCAAGGTCACCAAGCAAAGGCCATTACCACACTCCGGAATGGTAAACAGGTAGGTAGCGAGGTAACTTCTTCTTCATCTTCTATCCCACCTCCTATTGTTGAAATTGTTAATGAGGAAAAAGGTACTAATGAATTGGGGGAGAAATCTAAAGTTGACTCTCCAACCCCCAATCCATATGTACCGGCTGTACCGTTTCCTGGAAGATTTATGCGGAATAAAATGGATCAACAAATGTCGGAGTTGATGGACATGTTCTCTAAAGTGAACATCAATCTCCCTTTGCTGAATGTAATAAAAAATGTTCCGGCTTATGCCAAGTTTTTCAAAGAAATTAATTCCAAGAAACCAAAGTATGGCAAGGATGAGAAGGTTATCATGGGAGAGAATGCTAGTGCAGTGGTACAACAAAACCTCCCACCCAAACAAAAGGACCCCGGAAGTTTTATAATTTCTATCAATATGGGGAACTCGAGTAAGGTGAAGGCGATGTTGGACCTAGGCGCTAGTATTAATTTGTTGCCCCATTATATGTATCTTGAGATGGGTTTGCCTGAATTGAAACCTACTTCCATGGCTCTCCAACTAGCTGATCGATCTATTAAAAGACCGTTGGGGATTGTGGAAGATGTTTTGGTTCAGGTGGACTCATTAATCATACCTGTGGATTTTGTTGTGCTTGAGATGGTCAATAGTGAGTGTAGTCATCGTGATTCCCCAATTCTACTTGGGCGTCCATTCATGGCGACGACAAACACTATTATTAATGTTGGCAATGGAACTCTTTCCATGATTGTGGCCAACGAGAAAATTGAAATTTCTGTGCATGATAATATGCAAAACCCAATGGATAATGGGAATTCTTGTAACTTTGTGGAAAGAATAGATGACTGTGTGAAGGAATATTTGTGGCACGATAGAGCGTGTGATGAACTTGAGATGTTGTTGAATGGCAGTGGGAAAACTAGGGATAATGCGGGTTCCGAAGTAATGGCCATTGAAAACAAGGCCGAGGAACATTATTCTGTTAATGGCCCGTCTCACTCCCTAGGCTACTTCAATGAGAAGTCAGCGCCATCAGTTGTGGTTCCACCGGCTCTTGAGCTAAAACCCCTCCCCTCTAATTTAAAGTATGCTTTTTTAGGGGAGGGCGAGACTTTACCTGTGATAGTTGCCTCAGACTTGACCCTAGAACAAGAGGCCAAATTAATTGCTGTGCTTTGTGAGCACAAATCGGCCATAGGGTGGACTTTGGCGGATATTAAAGGAATTAGCCCCTCAATGTGTATGCATAAAATTAATCTTGTAGAGGGGGCTAAACCTTCGAGGGAGAGACAAAGGAGATTAAATCCTCACATGGAGGAAGCAGTGAGGAAAGAGGTACTTAAATTGCTAGATGCGGGAATTATATTCCCAATTGCGGATAGTGAGTGGGTGAGCCCGGTCCAAGTGGTTCCCAAGAGGTCGGGCATTATTGTTGTGAAAAATGATAAAAATGAGGATGTGCCCACTAGAGAGGTGACCGGGTATAGGATGTGTATAGATTTGAGAAAGCTCAATGCCGCCACCAAAAAGGATCACTTTCCTTTGCCTTTCATTGACCAAATCCTAGAGAGGTTGGCGGGTCATGCTTATTACTGCTTTCTTGATGGGTTCTTGGGATATAATCAAATCACAATCGCACCTGAGGACCAATCAAAGACCACCTTCATATGTCCCTTTGGTACTTTTGCCTATAGGAGGATGCCCTTTGGGCTTTGCAATGCACCCGCTACTTTTCAAAGGTGCATGACCTCCATCTTCTTGGACATGATAGAGAAGTGTGTAGAGGTGTTTATGGATGATTTTTCGGTGGTTGGAGATAGCTTTGAGGGGTGTCTTGATAATTTGACTATGGTCTTGAGGAGATGTTGCGAGACCAATTTGATACTTAGTTGGGAGAAGTGTCACTTTCTTGTTAGGCAGGGGATTGTCTTGGGCCACATAGTGTCTAGTAGGGGGATTGAGGTGGATAAAGCTAAGATAGATGTGATTTCTAAGCTACCTCCCCCGGTCTCAGTTAAGGGTGTTCGAAGTTTCTTAGGCCATGCGGGTTTTTATCGGCGATTTATTAAGGATTTTTCACAAATTTGTAAGCCGTTAAGTAACTTGCTAGCTAAAGATACCGAGTTCATCTTTGACCAAGACTGTCTAGATGCTTTCACTTTATTAAAAGAAAAACTGACTTGCACTCCCATTCTTTCTAGCCCTGATTGGTCTCACCCTTTTGAGATCATGTGTGATGCATCTGATTTTGCTATTGGGGCTGTTTTAGGACAAAAGATAGATAAATTACCGCATGTAATCCATTATGCAAGTAGAACTCTTAATGATGCACAACTTAATTATACCACCACTGAGAAAGAATTTTTAGCAGTTGTGTTTGCACTTGAGAAGTTCCGTTCATATTTGCTTGGGTCAAAGGTAATAATTTATTCTGATCATGCAGCTCTAAAATATTTGTTGAATAAAAAGGATGCAAAACCTAGAATTCTTAGGTGGATGCTTTTGTTGCAAGAATTTGATTTGGAAATAAGGGACAAAAAGGGGACCAAGAATGTAGTGGCGGATCACTTATCAAGGCTTTAGGATTTCTCGTTTCAGAATAGCAAAGGAGGGGTGATTCCGGTGAATGAAAATTTCCCGGATGAACAACTACTTGCTTTACATGTTCAAGAGCCTTGGTATGCGGATCTTGTTAATTATCTTGCATGCGACATGATTCCTCCTCACTTTACTTATGATCAAAAGAGGAAATTTAAATCTGATGTGAGGAACTACATTTGGGATGATCCTTACTTGTGGAAAATTTGTCCGGATAAAATTGTGAGAAGGTGTATTCCGGAACATGAACAGGTGAGTGTCTTGCGCTTCTGTCATGACTTACAATGTGGTGGGCATTTCAGTGGTCAAAAGACTGCTAGAAAAATCCTTCAAAGCGGTCTATATTGGCCCACCATATTTAAAGATGCGCAAGATTTTTGCAAAAAGTGTGATAAATGCCAAAGAACGGGAGGGATAGGTAAGCGTGATGAGATGCCCTAAAATTATAATCTAGTTGTTGACATATTTGATGTGTGGGGCATTGATTTCATGGGCCCTTTCCCCTCATCCCATGGTTTTGTGTATATATTAGTAGCTGTGGACTATGTCTCTAAATGGGTGGAAGCTATTGCCACCCGGACTAATGATGCTAATGTTGTTTCAAAGTTTGTGTGTGAGAATATTTTTTGCAGGTACGGGGTGCCTCGGGCTATCATTAGTGATCAAGGAACTCACTTTACGAACAGGCTTTTCAACCAAGTCCTAAAGAAATATGGGGTTGTTCACAAGCTAGCCACTGCTTACCATCCCCAAACATCGGGGCAAGTGGAAGTTAGCAACCGCCAAATCAAGGGGGTTCTTGAGAAGACAGTTCGTCCAAACAGAAAAGATTGGGCTCTGAAGGTCAATGATGCATTATGGGCATATCGGACTGCTTACAAAACTCCCATTGGGATGAGCCCGTACAGAATTGTGTATGGCAAATAGTGTCACTTTCCGGTTGAGATGGAACATAAAGCATATTGGGCTGTGAAGGAACTCAACTTTGATTTGAAGAAGGCGGGTGAGAAACGAATGCTAGATTTGGATGAGATCGAGGAGTTGAGGCAAGACAGCTACAAGAGTGCCAAGCTGTATAAGGAAAGAACTAAGAGATACCATGATCAGTACTTAAAGCCGAAAGTCTTAATGCCGGGTAATAAGGTTTTATTGTTCAATTCTCGATTGAGACTTTTTCCTGGCAAGTTGTGTTCCAAATGGTCAGGCCCTTATGAGTTGGTGAAAGTATTTCCACATGGAGCGGTCGAGCTCAAAGATTTGAAAACCGGAAGTACTTTCAAGGTGAATGGGCACCGAGTCAAGCCCTATTACGAAGGGGTGTCTATCTTGGAGGAAATTGATGTGGTGATGTTGGTGGATGCACCGGAAATCAAATGATAAATCATGAGCATCATGTCGAGCCAAAAACTTAAAACAAAGGCGCTTATTGGGAGGCAACCCAACTTTAGGTAACTTTTACTGCTTTCTGTCTTTATTTTCAGTTTACCACTACTCGTTAGCTTTGAATTCGCGTTGGAATTTGTTTATGCAATGAGGACATCGCAAATTCTTAGTTTGTGGGTGGGGGTATTCATAAAAAAAATTATTAATTACCGTTTTTCGAGTCGTTAGTGTAGAACGTGTCGAACTACGGTGACCTAAGACTATTAATGTGTGTAGTCCGCTCACATTAATGGGGACGTAGGTGTAAGTACCCCAATCTGGATCACACCCTCTCAAGCACACGGGAAACACCGCAGACTCATCAACGCAGTCTCGACGACCTCCGGCACTCAAAACCCTCTCAAAACCCCCAGCCAAACCAAGGGAGGAGCCTTTCTGGGATAAAAAGGGACAAAAGGACCTTTTGGGAATTTTCAGGAAATTGGAAAAGCAATAATGGTCCGTACGGACCTCTTTGCTTTAATAATTACTGAATCCTCTTAAAGTCCACAATATTCCCTCAAATCCCGGGGAAAATGATTACCCCCCTGCAGAGTTGGTCCGTACGGACCTCTTTGCATGCCAACTTGGTCCGTACGGACCTTATTGCACAGGGAACATCATAATTGCAAATATTCCTCCATCATCACAGATTCCCTCAAATCGAGGAAAACCAAACGTCTAGATTACCAGGGAGGTCCGTACGGACCTCTTTGCACCAAATCTGGCACTATAAATAGAGGGCTCCCCCTCCTCATTTTCACACACCTCCCACTTCTCTCTTCCTCCCTAGACCTTCTGGCTTCCCCTCTAAGTCCTTCCGAGGCATTCCCGGCCCCTTTCGGATCCTTCCGAGCCCCCTCGAGGTGCTCCGAAGCCTCCCCGAGCGCTCCCGCGACGCTCCCGCGCTGCCCCGAGGCACTCTCGAGGTACTCTGAGGCCCCTCGTGGTACTCCGAGGCCTTGCCTGGTCTTTCCACGGTGTCCCGGCTCTTTCCGAGTCAAACCGGCGATCCCAAACCACGCCGAAACTCTGCCCGAGTGACTCCTGCCACCTCAACGCACGCCGAACCTCTGCCCGAGTGATCCCGACGATCCCCACGCACGCCGAACCTCTGCCCGAACGCAGCCTGCAACATCAACTCACGCCGAAACTCTGTCCGCAGACAACCGGCCCTTCCCGAAGCAATCCCGATCCGTCCCGGAACGCTACTCCGACCTCAAACACTATTCCCCAGCGGAAGACAGACACAAACCAACATTGGTAAGGCTTCCTTCCATTACTATTTCAATACATTTCCATACATAGCATACAATGTAGACATCCGATACAACATGCATTTTTAAAAGCACACACACACACACAACATTTAAAGGATATTAGGGGTATCCGAAAGACTCGTTTTACGAGGCGACTCGGGTGAGCTCTAATATTCTAATATTCTCTTCCCGAGGAGTCATCTGACCTCCGAACTCAAAATCTCATCACACAAAAACAGTTTAAAATTATCTTTAAACTGATGCCCTTTTTCAATGTTTTGGGCTTAATAAAAACGGCGTGGCGACTCTACAAAATGCGAAAACAAACGGCGAGACACCGCTCCAACGCGAAAGATGCCAGATGCCGGGGCGCGATCGCGCTGCCTCTCGGATCCGGGTAATTTCAGTTGGCGACTCCGCTGGGGATCTTTTTTTGTTTTAAAATCTTTTTAAACAAAGAAAAAGATTTTTAAAACGATGATGAGGGTCAAACTTTCATTTTACCCCTTCCTTTAACTGTTGTGTGTGTGTGCACGTGCTTTACTTTTTATTTAAAAAAAAATAAAAATACAAAAAAAAAATGCATCAATATACATCTGTGCATACATTTAAAATTCTTCAAAAACTTCTGCTTTACTCAGAAAAAGAATTTTAGAGACCGCACACTACTCGCACTGCTGCCTCGGTTACACCGCACACTACTCACACTGCTGCCTCGGTTACACCGCACACTACTCACTGCCGCCTCGGTTACACCGCACGCTACGCGCAGCGCCTCGGATACACCGCACACTACAACCCTTAACCCGGCGTGGTCTCAGTTGCAGTCCGTTAGGTCTTCCTAGGCCTCTTGGACGCGCACGGGATCATTCCAAACATCCCATCCTAGCCAAGCGTCAACCCTGCACGTTTGAGTCTTGAGTCACACTCTGTCCAGACTCGGTTGGTTTTTACCCAGTCCGTGTCATACAACCTGGATACATATACCATGCCGGCCATTTTCTGAGTCAAGGCTCGGAACTCAAGATCCCTTGCGCAAGCAAAGCGATGAAAGGTCATGCTAAAATCTTGACCTGATCTTGATTTTCCGAAGCTACACCTGCACGATGTTCGTCCCGGATATACATCCATGCTCACATGACACCATGTCATCACGCCTTGATACGTCGGCCATGACAATATGACCGACCAACGCCTAGCGTCCAGAGATCCCTTGCGCAGAAGCAAGGGTAAGAGAGGCTGCGCGAACTCTTGACCCGATCTTGACTCGGTGGCGGCTCGGTTCACTATTCACATGGCTAACGCATCAAAACGAACATGACAGCTCGGTCCTTAGGTTCGATTTTTCTTTTAGGCCGGTGGAAACCGCTTGCACTATAGGACCCTCGCACAGTTGTCCACCCTGGGATGTCGAAATACGGGTGCAAAACGAGGGGCTTATAGCCGCACGAGATGGTCTCCATCGACCCGGGATCTAGCATAGTTGCGAAAAAGAAGAGCAATCTTTTTCCAACCCACCTAGGATTACGAGAAAACATTTTAAGTAAATTAAAACAACAAAAAAAAATCGAAAATAAAAGAAACGGAAACCGCATGCCACGTGAGCTTTCCCCTTTTATCCCGTTAGGCCATTCCTGTGTCTAAACCTTGCCCATCACCCTCCAGCGAACCGAGAGTGGTTGAGAATACACAGGAGCCGCCTTTTCGAGTATCGAGGTCACAAGGTCCGATAGCCCTTCCAGTTCAACGGTGCACCGTCCGCTACTCTCCCGTGACGGGATCAACGAGATAACGGTGAGGGTAACGGAACCCCGCCACTAAGGAACCTCCGGACAATGGAGGAGGTGCTGCGAGCCTTCGAAACCATCAAGAAGCGCCAAGAGGAACAGCAAGCTGGATCGTAGACACCTTGCGTCTTCGAGGAACAGTTGCGATTCCCCGGCGATGGAACTTTTGTTCTCATAGAGGACGAAGACATACCGGCTCCCCGGTCTCAAAGCTATCGGCAAGTTCCGCCTCCGCCAAGCTACGAGATCCCAAAGCAACGCAAGCGGCTCTCGCTCAAAGCTCCCCTCGGGCGTCGGTCAGCGGCTCAGGCATGTCCGCCTAACACGGTCGGTTTCCGGCTCACGCACATCAAGCTCGGTACCAACAACACACATACGTGCACACTCCGCGAGATCCCAATGCATCTCGGTATCCCCGAGGATTCAATCCTTTGCCTCTATACGAGCCTCGCAACCACAACCAAAAGTCCCCATGCTTACCGGGGACGGGCATCCGAGCGGATATCCCGACATCTCAAGTTTGCCACTGCTGAGTCGCGATTGGGGCTAACGAATCATTTCCCCAGTTCCCAAACACAACCCTTAGCGGACCTCGGCAATCACGCCCTCAACTTCAACACCCCGGGGTATGGATTGGTATACACTCAACTACCTCCCAAGACTCCCGAATGGCGATCCCATCGGCCCAATCCACCCCCATCTTCGGTTTCCGTCCCCGAAAACGGTAACCCACCTCGAACAGTGATCCTCACATGGCTTGGGCGATCGAACAAATGAAAGACATGCAAGGCAAGCTAGCTAGTTCTCGGAAGGACTCCCTCCGCCTCTTGCATCCGAACAAAGTGGTCCCTCTCCCTCCAAAGTTCAGGATGCCCAAATGGAAAAGTTTGACGGGACGAGAATGCCCAAAAACCCACATTGACACCTACGTCCTGGGTATGAGAGCCAAAGGGGCAACCCCTCAACGGATGGTAGATCACTTTCGGCATTCCCTCAAATCCACAAAGACTAAGGTGGTTCCTCAATGTGAAGGCGTAAAACCGCTCCACATGGGATCGTATCAGTGAAATCTTCCCTGGAGAAGTATCGCGCCAACCTTGAATGGGAGACAAACCGCCATGACACGCAAGCCACCGAACAAAAGGATGACGAACCGGTGGGCGAGTTCTACAAAAGATGGGCTGGAAGCTAAGCGAGATAATGGATCCACTTTCCAAAGAAGAGCAGATGGACATCTTCCATTCCTGCCTCGAAGCCATCTTTGAGGACCTTGATCGCCCACCATTTCTATCCGGATCTCCGTGCCATGGTCAACGCCGGGACAAAGTTTGAAAAGACTCGAGTCTTCAAAAGGCAACGGCAACCCCTGCCTCATCTTACCGCTATCGAACAAACACAGCCACTTCAACTCCTGCCCCGACCAAAGGAAAGGAAGCGGCCGAACGATGCACTACATTCGGAACGGAGCTCAAGTAAACCGCGATCAAGCGGCCCCAAAGAATAACAATCCCCTCGCTTCCCAGTTCCGACATTTAGACAACCTTGAAATGCCCTTGGGTCAAGTATTTGAAGCTTTGGTGAAACGAAATCTTCTCAAACCACTCGAGAATTTCCAACCGAAGACTCCCAAACCTAACATGGATATGAGCAAGCACTGCGCCTTCCACAACTACCCGGCCACACCACCGACAATTGCTTTGTACTCAAGCGGTGGTCCAGGCTCATTGAGGAGGGAAAATTGGAACGCCCTCGTGGTCCCAATACCATCGGAAATCCATTCCCCGAACGACGGGGGTAAACTCAATAGCCTTTGGCGAAACTCCAAGCGAGAGCCGGACCCCTGCAATTTCCGAAACCGTCGGCATGCTTTGTCCCGCTACGACTGGGAGCGCGAAACCGTAGTCAAAAGGTCTCGTGACCGGGAATACCGACAAGAACGCCCAAGGGCAACCTGTCTCCCTACGATCTTTGCCCCGGCCAAGGCATACAAATGGATGGATCGAACGTTCCCCGAGAAGGGGCGAGTCCAACGGTAGCACGGAAGCGGTTTAGCCTTCACGGACGATGACTTGCCAATATGTGAGAATCGGCACAACGAAGCCCTCCTCATCCTCATAAAGATAGAGATGTTCTTCCTCCCGAACGTCTTGATTGATAACGGCTCCGCTAGCCAACATCAGTGCTTTAAGCACACAAACGGCTCCGCGTCGACCGTTCTCTCGATAAGGCCTTCACCTCGGGTAATCCGAGCCTACGATTCCACCGCACGACCAATCGTAGGAGTCATCAATTTGAGGATCCAATTCGACGTACAACCTGGAGTTGGTAGAGTTCCAAGTCGTGGAAATCAAACCAACCTTCTCTCGCTTTGTTGGGACGACCTTGGATACATCGTATGAAAGCGATATCATCTACTCTTCACCAATGCGTGAAGTTCATCAATGCCAATGGAGCGATCGAAGTAATCCGCGGAAGCGGTCAATGGCAAGTGCTTGGCCGGCAAGCTATGACCCGGAGGAAGGTCCCGACATGACCGAATACTCTTCCCCGAGATAATTCTCCTACCCCCGTCCCGCTACGAAGTGGATCCTTACGTCCACGCTCTAAGCCGCGACGAGTTGGAAATCGAGGAACTCATGGGTCGGGATGACAACTCGATATATGCGATCGTGAAGAATGCTTGAGAGAGGATCAAGAGATGGATGCCCTAATGGAGATTGATCGAGGAGTAGACCCTTACTTCGCCGAAAACCCTGCTTGCAAGCGGCTCATCACCGATCCCCGGTACAAGACAACCCTCTAGCCTACACTCTCGGATCTTATGGCGGGGACAAACCCATCACAACTTAGTTCAATTCAACATTCCGGTGTCCGACCCGGACGAACAGTGGCGCAACCTCCTCCAAGCTTAATCGGGGAAGGAGATATAGCATGCCCCTCGAATCGGACATTGTAAATGTCGTCCAAGCAAAGATCCTGAGATAAAGAGGCGGATTCTATGAAAGTGATCAACATCGGCAAGAATCAACTCCGAATCGGCGAATGCTTCGCCCTCTTAGAAGTAGCCCTCGGCGACTTCTATCATCAAAAACCCCCAAGGGTGGTGGCAACACTAATGGAGGGACATCATCGTGAGCGGCCAAAAACCTCCGCGATCCGGTTTGAAATCGAACCGCATGCAAGATACTTTCCGGGACTCATGCCAAGGGAAGATTGGCCACTGAATCCAAAGACCACTCCTACAGAGCTACGGCCATCCGAGAGTAATGAAGCCTGGTCCAATCCCTCGTCGCCTATAGTCTAGCTTCGAGTCTTGTTGTACTGTGTATTCACATCTTTTGAGTCTTTTGACGGCTTTACGCCCGACGATTGTGAATCTTTGATCAAAATGTACGGTCTTCACGCTTTCAATAAAAGGTCCGACCTTCCTAAAAAATCATTTCATTGCATCTTTAACAAATGATGATATTAACTAATCAAAACGATTAATAACAATTCATCTATACAAAAGGCAAACACATTAATTAAATAAATGCATCAAGCAAACATTTAAGCATGTTGTCAAACGAGAGAAAAACCGGGCCCAAGCTGAGAAGGTTTTAATCACAACGATTTGCAAGATTGCTGAAGAGCCAAAGAGACGCAAGTCCGACGCCATTTCCAAGACAAACCAGATTTTCCAATACCTCGAAGAGCGAGGAAACCACCTTCATGAACAAGGAAGACCCACACACGTAAGGGGTCAAAACCAAGAGCATCATGGCCCTAAAACGCCTCGCCTCTCACTTTGTCATCCTCGGGGACAAGCTATACAAGAAACGCTACCATGGGCCACTCCTACGCCGCATCGGCCAAGAAGAAGCAAACAAGTTCATGAACGAAGTCCACAATGGGGCTTGCGGTCCCCACATGAACGCCGCAGCCACGATGCAAATCATTCTCGGGATGGGCTACTACCGGATCTCCATGGAGCGGATTGCATCCACTTTGTCCGAAGAGGCTGCGACAAGTGCCAACGGTTCTCCAACCTCAATCATCTACCTCCCCACGATCTCCTCTTGCATGACTACACCTTGGCCATTTGCCACTTGGGAATTGACGTCATCGGGAAAATCGCTCCGCCGAGCGGCAACGGTCGCGAGTTCATCTTAGTAGCCATCGACTACTTCACCAAATGGGTCGAAGCCAAGTCCTACAAGGTACTCACCTCCAAGAAGGTCGCGCATTTCCTCAAGGAAAACATCATGCGCCGATACGGCGCCCCAAATGAGGTCATATCGGACAATGGTTCACACTTCGAAGGGGAATTCGACAGGCTGGCGGCTGAATTCAAGATCACACGCCACAAATCTTCTCCCCTACCGGCCACAAACAAACGGCGCCGTGGAAGCAGCAAACAAAACCCTCGAACGGATCATCCGAAAAATGACCACCCGAGGACGAGATTGGCCCGAGAAAGCGCACCTTGCACTTTGGGGCTACCGCACATCGATCGAACAGCCACGGGAGAAACCCCATTTGCCCACGACATACGGGATGGAAGCGAGTCCTTCCCATCGAGCCGGAAATTCCCTCACTCCAGTCTTTGTGGAAAATGACATCAACGAAGTTGAATGGCTCAGCCGACACGGCAATTGGCTCACGCTAGACGAGCGACGACTAAAGTCCATGGAACACGTCCGAGCCTATCAAAGCAGGATGGCTAGAGCTTTCGACAAGAAAGTCAAATCCCGAGACATCCGGGAAGGCGACCTTGTACTTAAAGAAAAGCCTCCCACTCGAACCAACCCACTGGGAAAATGGGAACCCAGCATGGATCGGCCCTTTCGTGGTTCAAAAGATCTTCTCCGGAGGCGCCATGAAGCTAACAGACCTAGACGACAATCCCTTCATGAATCCAGTCAACGGAAGCAAACTTCGCAGATACTTCGCCTGAAGAAGAACAACTGTGCATCTCTTGGCACTCCATGTAGTGTCGAACTACGCAGACCTAAGCCCTCTAGTCAGGAGAACGTAGGCAACCTTAATTGGTCCGGTCTAAAAATACACAAAAAAGTCAAAAGTTTGAATGTCAATCAAGACCTCCATCAAGCTACGCACTTTTCAAGAACACGCACCAGCGGTCACCTTGACCAAGTCAAAGCGACGGCGGCAACATCCAAGGACATCCGAGGGTCACTCGGCATCAAACGGCCGACTCATGTGCGCTTCCGAGCCGGGGCTTGTCTTCGCCCTCACGCGCTTCAAAAAAGAGCTCGAGCAAGGGCTCACAAAAAAAAAATAAAAAAGAGCTCGAGCAAGGGCTCACGTAAAAAAAAAACAAAAAAATAAAAGAAGCTCAAGCAAAGCTAAAAGAGGTCAAGAGCCCGACGCCAACAAGAGGCAAGGAAGCTACGAAAAAGACCGTCAAAACGACTTGTCAATGGGAGCATTCAACCTCTCGCCCAAGCACAAAGCCTCAGCAAAAGGGATTGCCGTCATGGCCCGGGCGCTTCGGCCCGCAAATGCAACGAGAAAAGTCCAAAGATGGACGCCGACAAAGTGCATGAGACACAAAGGCAAACAAGAGATCTTGCGTCTCGACAAAGCTTTAAAGGTAAATCACAAATCACTAACGGTTACAACATTTCTTGATGAGTTCAAGCACGGGTCTACTCTCAAGTTCACAACATGCTAAAAGACGGCTTAATACATTTAACTAATAATGTGTTTGCAATGCAATGAATGGATACCTAGGAGGTCATTCCGCGCCATCTGCGCTTGTCCTCGCCATTCTTTCCTTTCTTCCCTCGTCCCCTGGCGAGTCTTCTTTCGCTCCACGTGAACCAACTCTGCGTCTCTCGGTCCAGAGATCGGGGTCCTCCCAGTAGAGTCAAACAATCCAGGCAGCTCTCGGGGCTTCATTCGCCGTGCTTCGACCTGGATCTCCTCCTACGGGTCCGCAAAGAGGACCTCTCCTGTGCCGGTCGGCCAACTCTAGTCTCGTAGTCAAACAAAGTGTCTCCCGTCACAATCCAAAAGGGTCAGACCAGGCCGGCACTCCTAAGGCAATAGCTACTACGGACAATAGGGTCCTGCACCGCGCACGCACGCTCTCCAAAGCCACTTTGGGCAGGATTTGCTCAACACACCCGCTTCATACCTAAAGCCAGGTGCTGAGTCGTCAATACACGACGCTTTCCCGACGTCTAAGGAGAACCACGAGGGAGGGAAAGCGGGAATACTTCCATGTACTCGTAAAATACAAGAAGGCACACCGAAGGCGCCGCTATACAAAGAGGAACTACCTCCGCAAGTGAGCAAGGTCATCGGCCCACCCTTCAACAAAGGCTCCCTGCTTCATCCCAACAAATCGCTGCCGGGAAACAAGCGACGGAATATAGAAAGGGAGGACCAAGACAAACACTGGAACTACGACAACGTAGGACCCTTCCCCGCAAGATCCTCCTAGTCTCAATCCTCCAAGTGCGGAACCCCACCAGCGGATCTCGATGCTGTACCCAGTGTACAAAAGGCCATCCATCTCTCCCGCAGCGGATCGATGATCCATATCCAACATAAGAGGTCGCTGAGCAAATGACCATCAGGCTAAACGACGTCGGAGCCTCGGGCATGGCACTCGAAGTCTCTCTCGCGCAGCCACAAGGTGAGCAAAGCGGGGCTTCCCCCTCTCATGAACCGATCCCCAGTCGCCAGACGGTCGATACCATGAAGAGTCTCCCCCAGCACCAACGGGACAATATCCTCTCCAACTCTGCAGTGCCCAACCACATCTAGCAAAGAGCCCCGTCACATATCCTTAGGTAGCTAACCCCAAAAAGAGTGGTATCGTCGCCAGCACAAAGCAAACAGCGCGTCCCCGAGAGACATCACTCTCAGACATCAACCCCGCCCAGCGTAGCTCATGAAGCTGTCGAAACCAACTGCTTGACCAAATCAGCACGAAGGAAAGGCATTAAGGCCATCTCTCCGACCTTCCAAACCGCCTAAACATGGCCAAAGCCATTCTGCGAAACAAACATTACCCACAAACGCACTCTCGGCTCACGTGGCATGCACAAAATAAAAATAATAATAGCAACAATTTCTAGGACAAATCCCAGGAATCACAAAAATGACATTACATCTTAAAATAAAATGTCTTGTTTGCCGTACGAATACGAGTGTTTTATTACAGTACATCAAATGTTTGCTAAAAAAAAAAAGAGAAGATATGGAAAGAGGGAAAGCAAATGGACCCTAATCCGACTCTTCTTCAACATCATCATCATCCGCCCGAGGTCCTCCGAGGAGAAGTCGGGCATCCACTGTGAACTCGCCCGCACGTCCTCGTCACCGAGTACCAGAGCCCCGGAGAGGCTGCCGCTCAAAGTAATCGAAGGATCAAATCCGGCGAAAGGATCAAAGAAGGAAGGCTCGACGACCCGCCCGTACATCCCGAGGAGGAAGAAGCGATAAAGGCCGTCGCTGCCGGAGCTCCGAAGATGTCCCGCATCCATGCTATGCCGCCCCTCGAAGGTCCCTCCCGCGGCTTTGCTCCTCATCGGCTCTCGGTGGAGGAACGTCTGAGGAATGCCTCGAAGGCATAATTTGATGCCGGCGCGCGTCACGCAGCCGACAAGAAATCTTCGACGCCATCTTCTTCGCAACGACCTCATCGCCACATAACAGCGAGAGCGGCATATCATAGGCTCTCCCCGGGACTGCACGAAGCAGCGACAAGGAAACGCTCGGCAAGAAAAATATACGTTAAACAACAAAAAGAGAAAAATACGGAAAAAGATGCCAAGATGGAAAGAGTCGGCCACGCTCACCGATCTATCGGGATCCACTCGTGTATGCAGCGGAGGCTCGGAAGCATGTACGGACACCCTCGACCTCGGCCGTCCCCACCCCACTGGACATACGTGAAATCCGGCCGGCATCGGAACCTGCAGGGAGCCACAGGCGGGCTAGCCTCTCTCCTCGCCGATACTGCGGCATCCTCGGCTTCCTCCTCACGAAGGCCCCGTACTCCTCTCCATACAAAAATAAACTCCTCGGCGCCCACACCGCCGAGGTACCTCTCAAAATCAAGCACATCCATATCCCGGGAATCAAGCATCCCAAAAGGAGGGTCCCTCGGAGCCACGAAGCACACCGGGGCCATCCTGCCCGAAGACCCGCTCCCAGGATACATAACATCGCAGTCGGATCTGCCATCTTCGGCCGCTGCCTCGGGAGCCTCGAATACCTCATACCGAGCCCACACGGGAACAAAACCCTCGGGCTACCCCTCTCCACGACTCACTGCACATCCCCGTAGGCGATGGTGAGCTTCCCCTGCTGGTCCTCCTCTTCCTCGTAGTCGCCGCAAGGCAGCATAGCGGGTACGCAACAACTCCCGGATCTCTATCCCACGGGAAGCACTGGAAAATCTCGTAGAACCACACCTGTGACAAAAACATAAAAGGCTCAGTGCAAAAGAAAACGGAGAAACGACAAGTTGCTAAATCAAAAACGGCAATAAACTCATACCTCCAAAGCGAAGTCAAAACAGGCCAATGAACTGGCCACACCCCGGCTAAACCGGTCCAAAGAGAAGTAGAGCTCGGCCAAGCCTGCCTCGCCCTAAGCAATGTCACAAACTCTATCCAGATCAATCAAGCTCTCCAACAGAGCAAAGGAGCCGTTGATCGCGTGGTTCGAGAACAAAGTCTCGGAAAGTGCATACCACAGGAAGGAGCGCGCCCGAGCTGCTCCGCCGTCACACTGACGGTACCCCGGACATAGGCCCCACACTAGCCGTGATCCTCGCCCCACGTCACTATACAAGATCCCCAAAGTGCCCCTGCGAGGACGAGGCTCAAAGCCCAAGGCGGCTCGGTCAACACAAAGACGGAGATCATATCTCTCCACCGTACCGGCCCTCCTTTGAAGGAAAGCCCAGAATCGCAAAGAAAGTCGGTCGGCTTCACCGTCACCTCTCCCCAACTCAGATGGAAGGTGTGGGTGGTATCCCACCAATACTCAGAAAGGCCAAGGAAGACGCTCTTATTCTTCCTCGTGTCGTAAACTCCGGCCGTGTTCTCTACGAACACCCCAGTGCCGGAAGCGTGGAGCCGGCCTCCTGGGACTCGGCCTACCATCCACGGAAATATCAGCATCCGTCGCCACAACTCAACAACACCTCGAGCGATCCCCGAGTCTTCATCCTCTTGGCCTTCCCGACCATAAGCCCCGCATCCTGCAGTAAACACAAAGAAAGGTACGTCAATCACGTATTACTTAATATAAAACAAAAGGCACAAAAGTCCGTCCCAACACGGAAAGCCATGAAAATAACCCGTCACAAAACACGACACACATTGCACATATTTTTCACATATAACCCGTCACAAAACACGGCACATGTTGCACATAATTTTCACATACATGATACATATAATTTTTCCCCTGCAGTCCGTCACAAAAACACGGCACACACTGTACACATTTTCAAAAAAAGTCCGTCCCAACACGGCAAAGGCACACATAACCCGTCACAAAACACGGCACATATTGCACATATTTTCCCCACAAAGTCCGTCACCCAAAAACACGGCACACACTGCATAACACATTTTCAAAAAAAATAAAAAAAAAATCCGTCCCTACACGGCACACACTTTCAGACAAAACCCGTCACAAAACACGGCACATGTCATATTTTTTCACAAAATTTGTCACTACACGACAAACTTTTCTCATAATGTACATACATAAATAGCATACGGTACCAAACACCAAAGCATGCATTTCACTAGAGAGGCACTTTATTTTCACAAATAAGAGCTAATCTACATATTTCTGCACAAAATACACATAATCACAATTTTTACATGTCCATTTTCAACAATTCATCAAGAATTTCACAAAAGGCATAAAAAAAAAATAACAAAATTTCAAAAATGCGAAAAACTAAAACATTGTTCTAGCATTCAAAAATTCGAGCAGGAAATCAAAACGGAACGAATTTCTTACCTCCCCGACGTTCCTAGAACGACGATTGTGCACCTCCGGATTTGGATACAAGACATCCGGGTTCTTCGAAGAGGGAACAAACGAAATCCAATTTCTTTGGAGCTCCATCCGTTGCTCGACCACTTCTTGACTGCGTTGACGACGATTCCTTCGAGATCCTTCCGCCATTGCAAGCGATTCAAGCGAAAAATGGAAGAGTTTGGTGTAAAAATGGAGGTTTTCTCTCTTTCTCTCTCTCGGATGCACGAACTGGAGAAGAAGAAGTGAAGGGGGCCTCGGCTTTTTAACCCGGTCAAAACCTGGGAACTGTAAAAAATCAAAGTGGTCCGTACGGACCTCTTTGCAACCAGGTTGGTCCGTACGGACCTCTTTGCAAGGGGTGGCCAAATTACTTTCCTGCCCTTATAATCTTTGCCCCTGGCTGTCCTAAGGCCTTTTTCAGCAAATCCAAGTGCAGAATGGTCCCTAACCCTTCAATTCAACCACCGGCCGTCAGCGTAAGACCGGTCCTCGCCCACTCCAACGGCAATTCAACCACCGGCCGTCAGCGTAAGCCCGGACCTCGCCCACTCCAACGGCAATTCAACCACCGGCCGTCAGCGTAAGACCGGTCCTCGCCCACTCCAACGGCAATTCAACCACCGGCCGTCAGCGTAAGCCCGGACCTCGCCCACTCCAACGGCAATTCAACCACCGGCCGTCAGCGTAAGCCCGGACCTCGCCCACTCCAACGGCAATTCAACCACCGGCAGTCAGTGTAAGCCCGAACCTAGCCCACTTCAACGGCAACGCAAGCACCGGCCATCAAAGTAAGCCCGAGCTCCTTCCCCAGCAAGTCAAAAAAGGGAATCCTTGCAAGCCCCTACAAGGCCACGATAAATCCCCAACGGATGAACACCGGCAGCCATTGTAAGTCCAACCTTCTCCCCAACGGACAAAGCACGAGACATCTAAACCTCTCAAAGCTCAAGGCAGCCATGCCTCCACCACCGCCGCCAGAAGACGATTCAAAGTCCTCCCGCGTGGCACCAACCGCCGCCAGAAGACGATTCAAAGTCCTCCCGCGTGGCACCAACCGCCGCCAGAAGACGATTCAAAGTCCTCCCGCGTGGCACCAACCGCCGCCAGAAGACGATTCAAAGTCCTTCAGCGTGGCACCAACCGCCGCCAGAAGACGATTCAAAGTCCTCCAGCGTGGCACAAACCGCCGCCAGAAGACGATTCAAAGTCCTCCCGCGTGGCACAAACCGCCGCCAGAAGACGATTCAAAGTCCTCCCGCGTGGCACCAACCGCCGCCAGAAGACGATTCAAAGTCCTCCCGCGTGGCACCAATCGCCGCCAGAAGACGATTCAAAGTCCTCCCGCGTGGCACCGAAACCGCCGCCAGAAGACGATTCAAAGTCCTCACGCGTGGCGCAACCACATTCAGAAGACGATTCAAGTCCTCACAGCCCGGAAGGCTTTAAACCACTCGGTCCGGAAGACCGTATAAACCTCCCAAATCACTATCTCCGGCCCGGAAGGCCTTAAACCACCCGATTAGGAAAATCGTAAAATTTCCATCCCAGGACACCACCACGTCCTCACAATTGACCTCGGCGGTCACCACATCCCAGGACACCACCACGTCCTCACAATTGACCTCGGCGGTCACCACATCTTAGGACACCACCACGTCCTTACCATTGACCTCGGCGGTCACACAACACTTCAGGGCACCACCACGCCCGCACTCACAGATTTCACGACCTCTGAACTACGACCAGGCTTGATTCCCGCCAGGGATACGTAGGAATCCTATCACAGGGTCCAGCCATCGACCCATGCGGTCACCCAGGACACCACCACGTCCTCACCACTGACCTCGGCGGTCACGCGACACTTCAGGGCACCACCACGCCCACATTCACAAAACACTCACCCACACCCGAACTACGACCAGGCTTGATTCCCGCCAGGGATACGTAGGAATCCTATCACAGGGTCCAGCCTACTGACCTATGCGGTCACACAATAGGACACCACCACGTCCTCACACTGACCTCCCCGGTCACTTTATCTCCCATGCACGCGATCCAGATTAGGACCCTTATCTTATCGGCGACCCCACTTCTTTCATAAGTGACGTCGTCGAGGGGCTTCTGTAAGTACCCCAATCTGGATCACACCCTCTCAAGCACACGGGAAACACCGCTTGAGACTCATCAACGCAGCCTCGACGACCTCCGGCACTCAAAACCCTCTCAAAACCCCGGCCCAAACCAAGGGAGGAGCCTTTACGGGATAAAAAGGGACAAAAGGACCTTTTGGGAATTTTCAGAAATTGGAAAAGCAATAATGGTCCGTACGGACCTCTTTGCTTTAATAGTTACTGAATCCTCTTAAAGTCCACAATATTCCCTCAAATCCAGGAAAATGATTACCCCATGCGAGTTGGTCCGTACGGACCTCTTTGCATGCCAACTTGTCCGTACGGACCTTATTACGCACAGAAACATCATAATTGTAAATATTCCTCCATCATCACGCATTCCCTCAAATCGAGGAAAACCAAAAGTCTGGATTACCAGGGCGGTCCGTACGGCCCTCTTTGCACCAAATCTGGCACTACAAATAGAGGGCTCCCCCTCCTCATTTTCACACACCTCCCACTTCTCTCTTCCTCCCTAGGCCTTCGGCTTCCCCTCTAAGTCCTTCGAGGCATTCCCGGCCCCTTTCGGATCCTTCCGAGGCCTTCCGAGCCCCCTCGAGGTGCTCCGAAGCCTCCCGAGTGCTCCCGCGACGCTCCCGCGCTGCCCGAGGCACTCTCGAGGTACTCTGAGGCCCTTCGTGGTACTCCGAGGCCTTGCCTGGTCTTTCCACGGTGTCCCAGCTCTTTTTGAGTCAAACCGGCGATCCCAAACCACGCCGAACCTCGCCCGAGTGACTCCGCCACCTCAACGCACGCCGAACCTCTCGCTCGAGTGATCCCGACGATCCCCACGCACGCCGAACCTCTCGCCCGAACGCAGCCTGCAACATCAACTCACGCCGAAACTCGTCCGCGTACAACCGGCCCTTCCCGAAGCAATCCCGATCCGTCCCGGAACGCTACTCCGACCTCAAACACTATTCCCCAGCGGAAGACAGACACAAACCAACATTGGTAAGGCTTCCTTCCATTACTATTTCAATACATTTCCATACATAGCATACAATGTAGACATCCGATACAGCATGCATTTTTAAAAGCACACACACACACACAACATTTAAAGGATATTAGGGGTATCCGAAAGACTCGTTTTACGAGGCGACTCGGGTGAGCTCTAATATTCTAATATTCTCTTCCCGAGGAGTCATCTGACCTCCGAACTCAAAATCTCATCACACAAAAACAGTTTAAAATTATCTTTAAACTGATGCCCTTTTTCAATGTTTTGGGCTTAATAAAAACGGCGTGGCGACTCTACAAAATGCGAAAACAAACGGCGAGACACCGCTCCAACGCGAAAGATGCCAGATGCCGGGGCGCGATCGCGCTGCCTCTCGGATCCGGGTAATTTCAGTAGGCAGCGAAAGTGCGGTCAAATGTTTGACATATTTTTGTCGAACAAAAGTTTTGTGTCACCCTTTATGGGTCTCTCCGAGTTTGTGGGTTTATAGGGGAGTGTAAATAGTTGTCACCCTCCAAAAATATTTACTTTTATTTTATGTCAATAGGTATTACGCTTGTGTGTGTTTGTGGTGATGTGCAGGATAGCACATAACTGATCAAAACTGAAGCTGTGGACTTTAAGGCGGTGAAAAGGAGCGAAAAAATGACGAAAACTCGCTGCCAGTGTGCGCGGGCGCGCTCGGACATAGAGCGGCCGCGCTTGATTAAGGGAAAAACATGCATGAGTTTCGGCCAGGGTGCGCGGGCGCGCTCGGACATAGAGCGGCCGCGCTTGATTCATGAAAAAAGGGCATCAGGTCCCTGCCATCCAGCGCGAGCGCACTTGTAGGGAGTGCGGCCGTGCTCAAGCGAAAATTACGGGAAATTTTTGAATAAACCCTATCAGGTTCCAACCCTCCTTCTTCATAACAACAGGCCGCCGCCCACCCCCTTTCTCTCACTACCAAATTTCAAGCCTAAGCCCTCTCTCTCTAAAAATCCTTCACCCAAATCACTTCTAACCCCAAAAATTACCTTACCCATCATATATCCTCAAGCCAAAGCCCGATTCCATCACCCAAAAGCCATTTAATCCGGTGAATTTGAGGAATTTCGAAAATTTAAAGGAAGGGGTTCTAGAGTGCAAAAATTGTCGAATCAAGTGGGATTGAACTCGAAGTTGAAGGTGGTGTTGTATTCGCAGAGGCAAGTGTGGTTTACCGGTCATCTTCCTAAAATCCGGCGAGATTTTCCGGCAGCTCCGACGAGATTTTCCGGCAACCTTGAAAAGGGGTAAGATCTTTGAATTTTAAGAGTATTTTCCCTGCTTATTTGGGTGATAAAATGTCTACCTCCGCTCCCAAGCGTAGAAGGGGAAACAAAAACCCCCCGGTTGCACCTCGACCTTTGTTTGATGACAATAAATTTGTGAGTGTTGAGGCGGAGAAGTTTTTTAACGCTTATGCTGCCCGAAGTTTTAATGTTGAAAAGGGTGTGGATATTACCGACATGGGATTAGATGAGATTGTAGTGAGGTATGGGTGGCAGAATTTATTGATTGCCCCGATCGAAAGAGGGAGACGCGAGCTAGTCCGCGAATTTTATGCGAATGCTTTTTCTAGAAAAGGAATACATGACATTTCTTATGTGCGGGGTAGAGAAGTGGGGTACTCTCGAGAAAGAATTGTCGCTTATTACAATCTCCCCACGCATGTGCAAGCCGACACCTGCTCATTTCTGCACCTTGAGAAAGCTATGATGTATAATCCGAAAGGCAACTTGCATTTGATTGCCGACACATTTGGTGCTTTTCCTTTTGACCCGACACTGCAAAAAGGAGTATTAATCGCCTCCAAACTTCTTCCCCCACGGATGAAGTATCTGCATAGGGTTATCTGTGAGAGAGTTCTCCCTTCTTCGAGACCTCACGAGGTTGGATGGCGTCGAGATGCGTTGATGCATGTAATCTTGACGGGGCAAAATATTGACACCGGCTCAATTATCGCCCATGAGATCAACCGAACTTACCAGCAGATGGGGAAGAACAATTATAATTACCCATTGATGATTACGGGGTTGATGGGGATCCAGGGAGTTGATTTTACTAATATCCCTAGGGATATAGGGTTGGAGCCTACCATTACAGAGAGGAAGATAAGGGATAAGAGCCACCCCAAGGGGTGAATGTGATTGATCCAGAGGAGGAGGAAGAACAGGAGGAGGAGGAAGAACAAGAACAAGAGGAGGATGTTGTCGGAGACTGGAGAGCGGACCCAGCTGAGGGGATGTACTATCTGTCGCAGCAGTTGGAGGCTATGGAATTGAGATTCGATCAGAGATTCACTAATCTGGAGCAGAGACTGGAGCAGAGACAGACTGTGACAGATGATAGGGTAAGGGCGGAGGTAGAGACAGCCCAGTATACATGGCCACAGTATCCGCCGCAGCAGCAATTCCCAGGAGGCTCATCCGGCCAAGGAGATCAGTGGCAGCAACAGCAATTCCCTGGAGGCTCATCCAGCCAATGGGGTTATCCGCCACCATGATCGGTTAAGGTATTCCTACCCTGAGTTTTATAGTTAATTGCATTGGGGACAATGCAATCTTTTAGTTTGTGGGTGGGGGGTATCTGTGTTTTGATTCTGTTTATCACCATGTTAGTTTAGGTTTTCTCTGTTTTTAGTTAAAATTTTAAAAAAATTTTGTTCTCTTTATTTTGGGATACGTTGGCCTATGTCTGTGATGATTGAGTGTTATTTGTTAATCATTGTGCTATCTTGGATTTGAGAATTAGGGTTGCATTGATGCATTAAACCATGGTTGCACCACCTCTCACTTCCATTATTATCATTGATCATTGTTGTCATTCTAAGTGCCATTTATGGGATCACTTGTGCATTCTCGGGGTCCCTAGAACATTGTTTGCATAATTGTCAATATCACGCCACTAGGCTAGTTTGATATATATGGCTTATTCTTTCAACCCTTTTGTGAACCTTTGGCTTTTGAACTCAGTTAAAGAAAAATTTTCGCTAGAACCCTTATTGAGCTTTAATAGAAAAGAATGGAAACTTAGACCGCCATTCGCCGTCATTTGATGCCTTTTTCCCTACCCTTTTTCACCTAGTGCTAGGATGCCTTACCTTTTGGAAAGTGAACTAGGGAATGAATGGGAATATGGGTTGAGTTTGGGTGAGTGGAATCAAATGTGCAAATTGGGGTCAAAGTGCGAAAACAGAAAAGGGGTGTGAAATATAATGAAGAGGGGCAAATGAAAAAAAAAGAAGAAAAAAAAAGAGAGTATGCGTTTGTATATACGTTCTTTCAAGTCGATAAAAGAAAAAAAAATAAAAAAATCTTGCCCCTCCATTGTGTCAAAAGTTGGAAATTAGAAGAGGCCCCAGAAATAAGGGAATGTGCCCAACCCAATGTTGTGTATGTATCAAAAGTTTTAGTTTGTGGATTGGCACATTGGGAAGTAAAAGGGTGAGCGGAGTGAATTATCATAGTGAGGGTGGACAAATAAAAAGAAGACTTCTTAGTTTCACTTTCCGAGTTCGTATGTCCTTACCTTCTTTTGTAACCGTGAACCGAGCCATGCGATCTTTCGCACCATAACACTTAGAGCCATATCTTCGTTTCATTATCAAGTAGCCGGGTTGACAATTGTGGAAACATGCATATGAGTGTCCCTTTGTGATTGTATTTGATACACATTATGTTAGAGCATCACTTAGTGAATCCATAAACAATCTTAGAATGTGACAATGATCTACCATACTTCACTTCATTGTTCAGGCCGCGGTGGAAAGTTGTGGGTTTTTGCATTAATGTAACTTTATTTTGATGATTCATGATAGTACGTTTGTGATTATTTTGTGTGAGGATCTGAGACTGTCTGGCCGACAAAATTCCCATTTTGAAGAGAACATCCCAAAAATATTGTGTTTTTGTTTTCGTAGTGTAGTTTTATTTTATGTTGGGTAGCTTAGTTTTTGTTCTGTTTTACTCGGGACGAGCAAAAGGTTAGTTTGTGGGTGTTTGATGGATGTGTTTTTACACACCCATTTTACATGTTTACGAACCTATTTTAGGCTCAAAATCCCGGGTTTTATGTTGTTTTAATGTGGTTGTTGAGTATTTGATGAGTACAGGGGAAAGAGATGGTTAAGTGTTGAGTTTTGTCAAGAAAAGGGCAAGGAAATCAAGTTGGAGTGGAGCAGAGCAGGAAAATTGTGAAACAGATTTGAGCTCCAGTTACTGGCCTCCAGAGTGGCCGCGCTCAATCCAAGAGCGACCGCGCTCCATTGAAGAAAATCAGGCCAAACTCTCGGCCAACCAACGCGGACGCGCTCAACCTAAGGGCGGCCGCGCTCAAGTGAAGTTTTCGAAGACCCAACTTTCTGCCAAGGTGCGCGAGCGCGCTCAACCCAAGAGCGGCCGCGCTAAGCCCATTTTCAGCACCAGTTTACAGCAACTAATGAAGGGCAGTCTTGACTTTTCGTACGTTTTTACCTGTGGTTTTTGCCCTAGAATATATATTAGCAGCAGCCACTTTAGAAAGACATCTTGGATATTGTTTTGCTTTAGTTTTTGAGTTTTCGTAGAGAATTCTTTGTTCATCAATTCCGAATTCTTCAGGTTTTGATGTTCTTCTATTTTATGACTATTGCTAGTTTCGTTATGTCGTTGAGTAGCTAAATCAGTTAGATTTGCGGATTGGTTGTAGCAATTACTGAATCTTTATGCTATAGATTTCATTCTTCCAATTTGATCTCTTTCTAGTTCTTCAAAGTATTAATCTTTAAAAGTTTTAAGGTTTCAATTTCATGTTAAGATGACTTTGGCCTTTTAATTATTTGGGTATCAATTTCGCCATTAATTTGGGGATTGATACAATTGAACACTGTTTTGAAGATTAGACCTAATTGAGGCCATAATAGAAATCAAAAGGGTTTAGATTCAATATTCTAAAGTGCTGAATAATTGTTTGATTGTTGTGTGGCCGTAATAGAAAACGCAGCTTGATAATAATTAAAAGGGTTGCAATCCGGGCACCACACCGTCCCAATCCTTACTGTTGCGAATGAATCCTAGATTGAGATTAATGTTTTTAGCAATAAAAATAGCATAAAGTGAAAGTAATTGTGAATCCAATCCGTGAATCTCCGTTGTTGATCTGAGTTAATTCGTTACGTTTAAATTGCTTCCTTTGTTTTAATCTTTTGCCTTCGGTGTTAGAATTAAATTCCTGTTTTCAATCAAAAAAATCTCTGGTTACTATATTCATTTCTTTTCTTTTACTTGTTTACCAACGAGTCTCTGTGGTTCGACCCCTGCTCGTGCACACTGCTACACCGGTAGTGAGTACACTTGCTCGGTCTTTATCACTAGAGGAATTTTTCTCCATCAGAAATCAATGTAATAAGTACTTGTATCTAATCTCTAACAATTTATGATGAAAATTCTATGAAAATTCGGTATCTAAGACTGATTACAATGGGTCTTTTTATAATGGGGAGGAAACTCTTCAAGAAGGTGCCTTCAAAAGGTGCCTTTTAATTTTGCAGTCACGACTTGCACGGCCGTGTCAAGGATTTTGCACGGCCGTGCCTCCTTGGTGCCAATTTTGGATTTTTGAACAGGCAAATAGCACGGCCGCTCCACTTTTGCTGCACGGCCGCTCTGAAGGTCAACACGGCCAAGCACTTTTCAAGACACGGCCACTCTGCCTTTTGGGGCCAAAAAATGGCTTTGACATGGCCATGTGCACGGCCGCTCCCTCTTGGCTGCACGGCCGCTCTGGCTGGATTTTGGCTTGTGTGTTTGGTTTGTTTGTTGCTCCTCCATGCCTTTGCACCAAGATGTCCAAGCATCCTTTGATCATAAAATAGACTCCAAAAACCTGTCTAAAATGCATAGAGTATACCAAAAGGCGTAAAATCTAATAAATATGAAAAAGGAACTAAAAATAGACTAAAATGAGATGAAAATGGTAATTTAACTAAGTAAAAAGATATAAAAACTTGGGATAAATGACTATATAATAGTCACTTATCAAACTCCCCCACACTAAGCTCTTGCTTGTCCCCAAGCAAGTTTAGGATGAAAACATGGAGAGGGAGAAAAGAAAAAAATAAGAATGATCTCTCAGAAATATAGTAGCAAGCCCTAATTGCTTTTTGGATATTGCCTTCATCTTTCTAGTCATATTTTATATACCTTTAAAAATTATTAGAAAGAAGCATTTTGGGGATACTTTAAAGAAATAATTTTCAAGACAATAACCTAATATAGCATATATAGAATTTGATCAAGTAAAGCATGCTAGAAGGATAAATCTTAGATCAATTATTTGGTAAAAGAGAAGCTTTCACTTTCTAGAGTGATTTTTTGAGAAAATTAATTTATTACTTTAAAAATGTACAAAAGGAAGGTAGAAACACTTATTCACAAACTAGAAGTTTCCATAGAATTTGATTGCATTTTTGAATCACAAGGGCGAAAAATGGATGATGATAGTGGAAAAATCTCATCAAGGTTTCAACATTTTTATCTCATTTTTGCACGTGTTAAATTTTTGCAAAAGACCTTAGTTATTTTTGTTCCTTTCAAGTAGGAGACATTGTGGCTGCGAACCCCATGTTCCTAATACTTAGATCAAGAATACTTTGGATATTACTTCCATTTGGCATGGAAGCATCGTCGCAGCGAACGCCGTGCCCCGACTTACTTAGGAAGTAATAGATTTCTTTTTGCTTTTAAGATTTGGTGACTAAGTCACTCTTTTAGCAATAAGATAAAATGCCTAACCTTCATTCGATTAGTGGAAATAGAAAAATGGGATTTTGATGAAGAGGTGTGATTCAAGGGATGCAAAACAAAGTGGATGCTTCTAATAAGGGAATAAGCATTAATAAAATTTAAAATGTACAATTTTAAAGAAATATTTTCAAAATTTTTCATATGAACAACCAATAAAGATTCAATCTAATCAAATGCTTTTTCTTGATAAAATCCTATATTTTGCTATACTATCTTATGAGGCTTTTAACTTATTTCCTAAAAATATCCCTATATTTTTCTTCTTATTAATTTCTAAGTTTATAGAAATATGAGAGGAAAGACAAAGGCATTATTCTTGGGCAAATGGCAAGCATAAGAAATAATAATATGGATCATCATAGGGATTTTTTTTTTTTTTTATACTATACTATACTATACTATACATGCATAAAGAGAAATGAAAATGCAACTAAGTTAAAAAGAAAAAATTATACTAGAAAGCAAGTAAATTTAAACTAAAAAGCAAGTAAAATAAAGATAGATATACCCCCCACACTTGGAATGAACATTGTCCTCAATGTTTCAAGGAACAACGTAAACCTCGGGGGAGTAAAGAGAAGCTTACTGAAATGGTGGCGGTGGTGGAAAGTTGTCCCAATGGCTTGTCCCATAATTATAAACATCGTCAATTCTTCCTTGAACATGTTGAATACGACCATCCATTTGGCCGAGATGTTGAAGAATTTGAGCGTTTTGTTCAACCAGTTGGCCTTGTTGGACAAACAATTGGTCAAACCTTTGGTAGAAATCGGGTGGCATTGGGGCTTGCATATCTTCTTCTTCTTCTTCTTCTCCTCGGATAGCATTTGGAAATATCCAAGTCTCGGGCTCTCTTATTCGAACGATGGGAAGATTGTTGTTTGGGAGCACAATGTAGGGCATTTTTCCCGCCCCTACTAGCCAGTTGTACTCATTATTTCCCCTCTCCGAAATCAGCTGCATGGTCCGAAGAGTTGGAATGTCCAATTTTGTTGATCCTCTTACCTCAACCCAATCATTCGGAATCTCAAAATCAAAGTGTTTTGCAAATAATGTAATAATTCCTCCAATATGAATTTCTCCGTTAAAGGTTGGAGAAACGATATCACCAATCAACTTGAAGAGGAAGTTGCAAATGTTCATCCTCCTACGCCTTTGAACAAATCCCCATAATAAGAACAACTCTTTTCTATTCACCGTTACCTTATCCTCCCTAGCAAGGATGGTACAAGCGTAAATCCTATGTATGAGGCGGAGGGTTGGGTGAATAATAGAGGAGGCTTTGGCACTTCGGGATTTGAAAGATGGAAGGCCGATTATTTGGTTCCAAAAGACATTCTCATTATATTCAACGGGCATGTCGGGAAAAGTTTTGGTGTCAAAAGATAATCCCAAAATTTTACTAACTTTAGCCCCGGTTAACTGAAGCTCTCTTCCGCAAATGCGAAAGTTGATATGGAAATGATTAAAAGTTCTTCCCGTTAATCTACAAGTCTCCTCCACAATCCTACTTTTTACTGTGCTCAAAAATTCTAGAGTAAGAACTTCATAGGTTTTTTCATGGCATTGGAGAATTCCCTTGGATCTTAACCCCATATTCAGATCTAAAACATCCCCATAGATTCCTAATGATCTTAGGGCAGGTCTGTCAGGAAATTGGGTTGGCCTAATCCTTTTAGAACTTAGGGCAATGAAACGTGCCGTTTCCCTTGGGCTTCTGAAATCAATCCCCAATGTATTGAGGGTTGGATTAAAGTTAGAGGAAGAGGCTTGCTCCTTCAGAGACCTTTTTGTTACCCTCTTTGTAGCCTTTCCTTTCCTTTTGGTAGACATTATATCAAAAACCCAAGAAAGTTGAAAGACAAGAGAAGTGAGAAAATTTTTACCCGAAGAAATCGATGAAATGAACCTCGAAATCCTTGTTGCCCATCCACAAGATGTCCAAAAGCTTCCTTCTTGTTCCTTAATTCGGAGTAATCCCTTCAAACCTTTGAAATGGGTGAAGGCTTTTTGGATTTTCGAAATTGGGGGTTTTAGGAGGGTTTTGGAATGATTTTGATGGTGGAGAGGTGTTTGACTGATAGATTTTGGAGGATTGAGGATGAATTTGCGGGTTAAAATGGTGGAGAAGGAGGTACTTAAGGTGGGTGGGGCGGAGGTATAGAGAGAGATTTGAAGAAGATGAAGTGAATGAGGGAGGAGAGGGAGAGAGGCGCGTCTCTTGACTGGAACGACGCAGCTCCCAAGGCGTTTTGCACGGCCGTTTCAAGGGAGTTGCACGGCCGCTCCCCTTTCCTGAGTTGACTTATTCTTGACTCGATATGAACTGCACGGCAGCTCCCTTTCATAGAGCACGACCGTGCTAACCACTGTTCACCGTATTTTATTTTTTTCTTTTTCTCATACCTATAAAACCAAGTTAGCACAAGATAATAATAATGATAAAAATGAAATAAAATAAAGTAAAATATAAAGAAAATGAAATAAAATAAAACAAAAAGTTATCCATCGGTTACCATCCGGATGATGCTTGTTTTAGGTCTTTAGCTCGACCCCTTTCCGGTAGTAGGAGATATGTGATATTTTGATGGCCTTTTGTCATTGACAATTTGCCAGTGCATCCCTTCCGGAGTAATCAATATTTTCTGCGGTAGACATTTTTTCCATCCCGACTTCTTTGGTAGAACAAGTGACCTATAGTCTTTGCACTTTCGAAAATTCGAAGTGACCTTCTTCTTTGTTCTTTTTGATTTTTCCACTGCATTGTTAGTTTCGGGACAAGCAGAAATATCTATTGCATCAATATAATTTTTGCAAATCAAAGGTTCAATATTTATGGGATCATTTTCTATTTCTTCTTTTGATTGCGATTCCTCACCCATCTAATATTCTTCACTCGGGGTGTAGGTCTCAAAATAGGGATCCTCAAGATCTGATCTATTCATATTAAATTCGACTTTTTCTTTCCCCACATTTAGGGAAAAGGTGCCATTTTTCACATCTATAATTGCCCCCGTAGTGGCAAGAAATGGCCTTCCTAAAATGACGAGAATTTGATGATCTTCCGCCATATCAAGGATCACAAAGTCGACAGGGATGATCAAATTCCCTACTCGACATGGCATGTTTTCCATAATACCAACAGGGTATTGAACGGAACGGTCTGCCAATTGGAGAGTTATGGTAGTGGGTTTGAGTTCCCCTATACCAAGTCTCTCACTTACCGATAATGGCATCAAACTTACGCTAGCTCCTAAGTCAAGCACAGCGTTATCGATATTGATTCTGCCAACGCAACAAGGAATTGTAAATGTACCCGGATCTTTTAATTTTGGAGGATTTTTATTTTGCAAGACATCGCTCACTTCCTCGGCCAACATAACATTTTCATATTCTTCTAGCCTTTCTTTTTCAAAAATTAATTTTTTTAAAGGTTTAACATATAAAGGCATATCTTCAAGTTTTTTGAAATATGGAATGTTGACATTAATGGCATCTAGGTTTTCAAGGAATTCATCATAATCCTTGTCTTCTTTCCTATGGGATTCCGTCCCCAATTTAGTCTCAATCATCGGTGGGATTGGACTATAATCAATATTTCTAGGGCATTCATCTAGCTTTTCTTGCTCATCCCTAGTTTTTACCACGTTTACATGCTCATTTGGCCTTTGAGGTTGTAAGTACCCAAATCCGGATCGTCAAAATCCGTTAAAAGTTAACAGAATCCGTTAACTGGCCCGCTCCAGGTTAACCGGAACCCGTTAAGCTCCCCGTTCTCAAGCCGACAGGATGTCCCGGGACTGCCCCGTGCATCCCAACGTCGAAGTGTACTCAACACACGTCATCGCACGTAAAAGTACAGCTTTTCCTGAAAAACGCACTTTCCGACACTTTTCGGGGGCGTTTCGGACATTTTCCGGACAGTTATTTATAAAACGGACAAAATCGGGAATAATGGCACGAAAAACCATGCCCTGGTGAGTCACAGGGGCACGTGGCACGCATGCCACAGCCCTCCGGTCAACATCAATCAGATTTCAGTTTTAAAAGACCAAAATACCCCTGAGATGCAGTCCCAGTCTGGCCGGACTCTTTTGCAGGCAAAACAGAAATGCCAGTGTTGGTCCCAAAGGTGGCAACAAGGGTGAAAATACAGCTAGAGGGGGGGGGTGAATAGCAGTTACAAATTTTTTGCCCTCTTATAAAAACTAAACCTCTTGCTTACAAAATCCTCTTGCAGTTGATAATAGACTGCAAGTGATGATGTAAAATGCACAGCGGAATAATAAAGTGTAAAGCGGTTTTGAAGAGGCGGTTTGTAAGTGCGGTTTTGCTTTGCGATTTTGGTGAGTGCAGTTTTACAAACACGTGTGATTTTTGACAATGTTAACTCCAAACACTATTTCACAATAATGGATAACTAAAATAAGATCAAACAGAGATAGAGATAAATAATTAAGAATCACAGGAAATATAAATGCAGAAATATAAGAACACGTGATTTGGAGTGGTTCAATCGATAAACGATCTACGTCCACTACCAAGATGGTTAGTCTTGGATTTTCAAGAGTGATTTTACTATGAGTATGAGAGATTACAAGTTACAAAGATCAATACTCAAATCTAAAATCTATTCTATGAAGATCAAATCCTAAGACTATAACCAGTGTATCTCAAGTGATTAATCTATGTGATTAAACAAGTGAGGTGTGTGTGTGAGAACAATATCAAGGCTCTTTAAATCTGTGAGATGTAGAGCACAATGATTCTTGAATGTGTTAAGGCTTGATTTCTGGGCTGGGGAATATTTCTTGAAGTATGAAGATGAAGATTCAAAGGTTTGAACACTTTCTGGGCAGAGCTTCAGCTTCTATGAATACAGCACTTCTCAATTTTTCAAGCGATCTTCAAATGTTGAAGATTAGGGGTATTTATACCCAAGCATCATGAAACTAGCCGTTGGACACAGCTGTTCAAGGACAGTACTTGATGCTTTCTCATTGGTCCACAATATCCACTTTTGTCCTTTGGTACAAATCTGCCGAGATAAAGCCGATCAGTGCTCCAAACCGCAAGCAATGAGGTTAGGACACCTGTCACCTTTTCAAGATCCTTGCAGATCTTCTCTGACATTGAATCACGTGACAAGATTTAGTGGTTGACTTTTGATATCGCTGACGTGGATTCCAATGGTTAAAAAGTGGTTAACTTCAAGTCTTCAATCATTGGATGCGGTCTGGTGTAGAGCGGTTTATGACATGCGGTTGGTTACACCAGGAGGTTGCACAGAGTGGTTGCAAATGAACTACAAAGGTGCGGTTCATAAGCGGTTTGCACTGAGGTAGTTCATTGAGCAGAATCAAGGGAATCATACATGCGGTTGCATGTGCGGTTATGATGGGCGGTTTGATACTGCTGAACTGCAACTCTTCAATCCAATGAGTCTTGTGCCAGTCTTCAAGCCTAAATTCAACCTATTCTATAAAATGGACTTAGCTAAAAAATTGAAGTCTAAGCTTCATTACATAGGGTCCTAAAGTCCTTAAAATAGATAGAAGGTTATGGTATCAATCAAATCTAATACAAAATAGGAGGGTTAAAACATGCATACCCAACAATCTCCCCCTATTTGATTGATGCCATTACCTACTATAACTAAAGCAAACATTGTACTTGGTAAAAACATGTTCATAAGAATTAACATGGTAATTCATGTCCCAAGTCAATGCACACATTTAGCTTAAGCTATAGATTTCTATACTATCTGAAAGATAAATCTTTACAATATGGAAAGTATAGAAATGCATTCAGTGCACTTAAAAATATGAGTTTAAGTTCAAAGTGCGGTTCAAACTGAATGTTTAACCTTCATTTCAAAAATATGAATTTAAGTTAGAAAATATTTGAATGAGGTTATAAACCATATGCGGTTTCATTGTTCTACAAACAAGCAGTTTGATATGAACAAAGTTTTGGAACCATGATGCAATTTCCATTAATTCCTTAGATGATTACAAGTACAGGAATGAAGGAAAATTACAAGGTTACAAAAAAACAAAAGAAGTTGGACAGAAGAAAATACATGAAGTGCGGTCCAACAAAAAGAGTTCAGCAAAAAGGAAATGAATTACAGTGAAGAGCGGTCCTAATGCTGATGCGGTTGATGGCGATGCTGATCACGACGCTGGTCCACCTCTTGATTTGGTACTTGCGGTCCTGAAGGTCTGAAGGCTGAGCTTTCTCCTCTGATTGTTCTTCTTAAGGCTCTGAGGTCTTCAACCTGTCTTCCAAGAGTGGTCTCAACTGCTCTAAGGGTGGTTACTGATTGAGCAGCAGTTGATCCAGCAGCATCAATAGATCTTGTATTTGCAGCAACGCTGTCCTTGATCTCTGTTGTGAAGCCTTCAATGCAGGCTTTCAGGGAATTGTAAAAGGTGAAGATCTCATTCTGAATGGCCACCGTTTGAGTAGATAGAGCATCTCTCAAAGGTTCCAGATCAACAGTCACATTCAGATTGGACTTCAGTTCCTTTATGGAGTTGTCTAGCTTGAGGTTGAATCCAGCCTTAAGGTTTTCAAACCTAAAAGAAATATCATCATCAAAGTTCTTTACCTGCTCCTTGATACTGTCTCCCACTATGTTGAGGTCAACATTGATTCTGTCTTTTAGGGAGTCCAGTTCAGAAAAGATCTTCAATTGTAGGTCATCAAGAGTGGTTTGAGAAGGAGCGGCTGAGGTTGAGGCTTGTTGCGATTGGGTTTCTTGAAGGGTCTTCATAAAAGATATTAGTGCAGTGTTGGTGGAAGAGACAAACTCATTAGAAATCTTGGAGAGCATCTCATTAAGTTGGGTCTTTGAAACAGCATCACCCATGGCTCTAAGCACTCCACTGGCTAAGTCTTCTTTGAAGCCTTGAAAACATTCTGTAGCTACGGTTTTAACAGCTTTAGCGGTTTGGATTGAGGAACTTCTCTCCCCCTTAATGGTATCAATCAATAGGGCTTTAAGATTTTCCATTTCTAGGGCCTGAGCATCCACTTTAGCTAGAAGGGTTTGGTTAGATGCGGTTAGGGAAGTATTTGAGGCTTCAAGAGCGGCATTGGAAGCGGTTAGCTTGATCATGTGGCCTTGGTTTAAGAGAAGTTGGCCTTGGATAAGATTAAGGGTTGAAAGAATTTGGGAGTAATCTGTTGGAGGTGCGGTTGAAGTGGAAGGGATTTGGGTAAATGAGGGTGGCCGTTGAGATTGTGTTGTAGGGGCGGTTTGAGGTAAAGGGGATAGGAGGGTTTGAAATAAATGACTGGCTGGGACTGTGAATTGAGAAGCGGTTGAGGGAGGTAGAGGAAGTGTTTGGGGTAAAGTAGTAGGAGCGGTTGAGATTGGGATGGTAGGAATTGGTGCAGTTGAAATTTGTGCGGTTGGAGGAGGTTGAATGTTTGAGGTTGGAATTCCTGAAGTAATAGGGTTAGAATCTGAGGAGGAGCTGGTGTTAGTATCATGAAGTTCAAAAGAAGGGGCTTTTTGTTGATGGGGTGATTGTTCAAGAATAGGAGAATTTTGAGGAGGAGAAGTATGAATGCGGTTAGGAGAATTTTCAGGAGGAGGAGGAGGTGAGTTTATGCGGTTAGGAGAAGGGGTTCGATCGCGGTTTAGGTTGGAAATGGAGATAGCTGGAGTGTGATGAGAATAAGGAGGTGATTGAGCGCGGTTTGAAGGAGGAGGGGAGTTTGAGCGGTTGGAATGTTGAGGTGAGGGAGTTGGGGTTCTGTTTTGGCTAGAAGAAGAATGAGAATTTGAAGGGGATTTGGATGGTGTATGTGAAGTGGAATGAGAAGATGAATGGGAAGAAGGAGGAGAAGGAGTAGGTTGCTTGGAAACACGGTGAAGAAAATGCTTGGGGCCTTTGGTTGGGGTCCTTTTCTGGGCCAATTGTTTAAGTCTTTTTGGTTTCTCCCCCTGAGCGGTTGCTGCTCTTTACGGTTGAGGAGGAGAAGGCGGTTCAGGTGTAGGGGATTTGGCAGGGGATGAATGATGGGAATGGATAGGAGATTGAGCAGGAGAATGAGTAAGCGGTTGGGTTAGGGGCGATTGAGGAGGAGGCGGTTGGGAAATGGGTTCCTTGGTTTTTCCTTTGGTAGCGTCCTTCTCAGCTCTTTCTTTCTCTATTCTCTCAATTTCTGCCTTGTAGTAGATGGTTAGTTCCTCATCAGTCATGTTAGCCAAAGTCTCCTGAGTAAGTTTGGCCTTCTTTGCTCTGGCAATCAAAGGAGGAATGGTATTATCTTCTTCTTCTTCTTCTTCAACCTCATCAATATGGGACATTTTCTCTTTCTCTTTCCCTTTCTTGCTAGGGCCTGCACCAGTTGCACCACGCGGTTGGCTAGGTGCGGTTCTGGTTTTCTTGGGGAGTGGTTCTGCAGGAGCTTTTCTTTTCCTTGAAACTTTCTTCATAGCCTTACCCAAAGCAGTCACTGCGATTGCAGGAGTCATTTCCATAAAATTCTCCTTGGGTTGAAAGGTATCAGCATCATAGAGAGTTCTGTAGTCATCGTTGCCAAATGAGAATCTGAAACTATGGCATGCCTTGAGCCCAAAGGATTCTTCAACTCCCCAGTGAATAGATAATTCTGGAGTAGAGATCCTTAACTCCTCCAAATGATGATAGTTGGCAAAGATAGCGGTCAGCAACCTGCCAAAAGGTCTCCATCTGGTATGTACATCCTTTGTCTTCAACTGGTAAGCATCAATGCTGCTGGCCAGTTCTCTCATCAATATCTTAGGCCAGTGGAGCTTCATACTGTTATAGATTGCACAACAATACTGCCACTGGTGAGATGTGAAGTTGTTGTGATTTCCAGTCTTCCCACATACAGACTTCCCAACTAGGTAGCATAGATGGCTCATCAGTTCTCCAAACTCTCTCCTTGCTATCTTCTTGTAGTTGCCAGATAAGGAATCCAGGGTTCCAGTAAGGGTGGAGCAAGTAGCATCCTGAACCTCCT
Source organism: Adenophora triphylla var. japonica (assembly GCA_022495995.1). NCBI lineage: Eukaryota > Viridiplantae > Streptophyta > Magnoliopsida > Asterales > Campanulaceae > Adenophora > Adenophora triphylla. The sequence continues at coordinate 166,088 of JAFEMH010004776.1, forward strand.
GGGATACTTCAACTGGAGCACCAGACACATGGAAGTCATAGGTGTTTCTGATGTCAAGGTAATCGATGGACACCTTGAATCCTTCAACAACTCCCACTAAGCTAGGGATCTTGGTTCCATCAGATAGCTCAGTCTCTCCACGCACTGCGGTTTGATAGAACTGGTCAATGAATAGAGGGATGGTGTAGGTTTGTTGTTTGTTGAAGAGGGGAAGGATTCCAGAAGCTTGCATTTTTCTGATCATCTCCCTTCCAAGAGCATCAGACCGCAGTTCTGTTTCATTTATCTCCCATCCTAGTAAGAAATACTTGGTATTCTACAAAGAAAACACACAAGTTAGAAGAATTTAATAACATCACAGTTCACAAGCGGTTTGGTGCACAAATGCGGTTGGCAATAGTGCGGTTTTGGAAATGATAATTTCCAAACCTCAAGGAAATTGTGAACACAGATAGGAGAACAGATAGGAAAAATACAAAAGTGTAATTACTTAGTACGTGGAGCGGTTTTGAAACACATGGCATGCAGTTCTTAGAGAGCGGTTGAATGACCATAAAACACATGCGGTTTGAAACACAAGGATAGGCAGTTACAAGTGCGGTTTCAAAGTAGCATGCGGTTTACAATGAAGCGGTTCAAACATGCAAATCAAAATCCAAAAGTTCCAAAAATTTTCTAAGTTATGAAAAACAAGTTTGAAAATTAGGTCAATCCAAAACATAAGAAAATTTTGAGGAAGATGATGAACAGTCACATGAATGCATGAAGAACACGAAGAACACCAAGAACAGAGATTTGATGAATGTTAACCAAAATGAACAAATAATATGTCAAAATGATCACATTGAGCAGTAGATTAACAATATAACAATAAAAATTTCTACTTTACTCATAATCACCCAAAAAAAAATGCAAAAATACAGAAATGGGTTTCGAAACTTAGAAGGTTTAAAATTCAAAATCAGTGCTCAAGATGTGAATTGATCATGAAACAAAGTACATAATCAAACATATAAGCATAAACCGATAATAACCTAACAATTTTCATGCAAAATGGTCAACAATCGAAGCATTTATGAACAAAAATTAGGTTATGGAGTTCGAACATTCAAGGTGTTCATCAATGGCAGATAAAGTAAACAAACACGTATGATTTGCAGAATAGTAAGAAGTTTAGGTTTAAGAAATCATACCATGTCTTCAATGAGTTTGGGTGCCATTGATCTGAAGAAAAACTTAAAGATTTATGAAGTTTTGAAGGTTTAGAGAGAGAAAGCGAGTTGGTAAACTGACACAGAGAAGGTACTTTTGCAGAGAGATCAATTGGAAAAGGTTGAAAAGTTAGAGAATGATTTCTATATATAGGCACGTTTTGAGGGTTAGGCAGCTGAAGGGACAGTTTCAAATTCCCACAGGGTGAATCATTACAAATGTTGCACCCTTTCAGCTTCAACACATCAACCAATGACGGCTGACATGAAGGCCATTAAATGCTAATGTTCCCTTTGCATTAAATGCATTCAAATCTATTTTTAGAAAAGCTAGTGGGTTTCTTGAAAGTACTCTCATTATCCTCTTTTGTTTTATCAAAAGTAGTTGGTTTTTTAGAGGAAAATTTGTTGTCTCTTTTGTTTTTGAGAAAAGAAGTAAATTTTTTGTTAAAAGAGCAACATCTTCGGTTTCCAAATTAGAAATATCAATTTCATTTGAAATTTCCTCAATCTCTTTTGGAATTGAGGATGCTTTAGAAAGAGCAGAAGCAAGAGCAACACTTTCAGCTTTATGTTGTTGCTGAATGGAAATGTTCATTTCAAACATGGTTAGCTTACCCACAAGAGTATCTAAAGCCATGGTTGCAGTATCATTTGCTTCTTCAATAGCAGCTATTTTTATGTTGAACTTATCTGTGACAGTTCTTAACATTTTGCAAACTAATCTAGCATTAGAAATAGGCTCACCTAGGGAGAGACATTCATTTGAGATTTCTCTTATTCTAGCAGAATAACTTTTTATGTCCTCAGTCTCAGTCATCCTCAAGTTTTCAAACTTGGTCATGAGAATCCTTAACTAGTGGCTTTAACACTGTCATCACCTTCACAGTGAGCTTGCAAAATATCCCAGGCTTTCTTTGCTATATTTTGATTCAAAACAAGTCTAAACATGTGTTCATCCACATGACTTGAAATAGCACCAAGAGCCTGGAATTGTAATTAGCAAGAGTAACCTCATCTGCGGTCCATTCTTCCTCAGGCTTAATTTTGTACACTTTTTCAGAAGTTTCACCCTCTTCTTCTTTATTCTTAACTTCAGCCTTAGGAGGGGACCATGGAATAATGATGCTAAGCCAGGCTCGTTCATCAATTGCTTTGATGAAGAGACGCATTTTGGCTTTCCATATAGCATAATTAGTTCCATCTAAAACCGGGGGACGGTATTGATTCAAGTGTCCTTCCATAATGACCACTCTTTCTTGGATCTCACTCAGTGAAGTATAGTGTGGCTTTGATACCAATTGAAAGAAATGAAGCGGCTAGGAAGTTCACAGGAACCTGATGTGAGTCCTGATGCTATCGCACCAGTACTAGCACAACAGAGAAATGCAACGGAAATTAAATAAAGAAAACGAAACAAACAAGTATTTAAACACTTATCTACAACAATATGCTGTAGACAATAAACTTCTCTTATTAAATCACTTTTGAACCGATTACACAAAGTAAACTAAGAGAATGACTAAATCAACAAAGAGAACTCTCACTAAAACAAAACTCCTCTCAGCCTAAAATCCTTCAGCTTTTTAGAGTGTAAAAACCGTGTCTTTGGAACTGCCTTGGGTCTTGTATTTATAGCCAAGGAGTTCTAAACTTGATGGGTAAGGATGACATTGATTGGATAGCTTGATTATCATCAATCTTCCTTTATCTCTTTATCTTTCTTCAAGCCATCTTTATCCTATGTGAGAGTCCTAAAATAAATCACCAAAATAATACTAAACACACAATAAAATTCGGTTAATAGGTTAGTAAATAAAAATAAAATATTTACATGAATTAAATATAAAGAAAGTAACAAAACATAATTAAGTCAACCTCTTTGACTTGGCCAAGTGTGATGCTATCACACTTTCAAACTCTCTTTCAAAATGCGCGAAGTGACGTTTGGCATCCAAACGCTCATCTTCAAACTCAAAATCCGACGTTTGACATTCAAACGCTCTTTTCTTAAAAGTCAACATTTGACACTTAAGATAAACAGTTAAAATCAGCATTCGCGCCACTTTTCCTAAAAACTACAAAACCGACGTTTGTCATTCAAACGCTCGCCTTTTCAAACAAGTCACCTAATCAACGTTTGACATTCAAACCAAGATTAAGCTTGTTATTCAAGCCCCCATTTCAAAATGCAAACACACACACACACGCACACGTTTTCGAGAAAGGTAGAAAGACTCGTCATACGAGGCGTTTCGGGTGATCTCGTAATACTCTTCCCGAAACGTAACGTGACCTCCGAACCTAACAATCTCTGGTACCAAATAGTTTTTTACTCGTTTTTGCTACCAATAAAAATGACCCCCCATTTTCAAAGCCTTTTCCTAAGTTTTTGCTACCAATAAAAACGACACCGTTTTCACAAAAGCCGTTTCTCAACGTTTTGGGCTCAAAATACAAAAACCGTGTGGCGACTCCTCTCTCCTTCCCGAAAAGCGAGGTCTCAGACACCAACCCTCCGCGAATGACAACCGCGTTTTTCGCGTCCGCGCGAAAATCCCCGGGTAATTTCACAAAAGAAAATTTTCAATAAGGCATTTCATCGAACACTTGGCGTGCACGCTAGAAAGCCATGCCCAAAGATGCATTCGACTACCTAAATCGATCCCTTATACAATCCATGATATGTAGGGAAGTCATACATACACAATGCAACCTCAACAATTAACAAAAACGAAGCATGCATCAACATAGAACCAAGTTCTAAGGCAAAAAGAGAAAATGGCCAATTTGATGAATTTGGGATTCAAAAGACAACGAATTCAATGCAATGCAGAGCATGAGACAGGAATTGAGAAAGAAACTCTTACCAAATCCTCGCGAATGGCATGAGAAATGTGCATATTCCGATCAAAAGTGAGGTCGTCCCTTGGATAGTCCTTCCTAAGCAAATGGCTACCGAAGGTTGGGTTCTTTCTCTCTTGCGCCATTGATGATGGAAGAAGAAGGGATTAAAGGTTGATTAAAGGAAGAAACAAACAAGAAAAGCACCAAAAATTCCAGGGAAAAAATGCCTTGGCTCAAGCTTGGAGAGAAAATTTGAAAATGGGTGTTTTTAAAATAAACAACAACTGCTGTTATATTGCCCCGACAGTCATTGTCCCGCACGATACAGGCCATACCGCGCGAGACAACACTTCTAGAAATGTATGAAATTGTCCTCAACAATAAGCGTCTACGCACGATCAAAATTCAAAATTTTGACAAATTTACCCTTGAAAGTGATGCACTAGCAAGAAAACATGGAAAAATCGGGACCGCAAGTCATGGAACGAGCTGAACGTGACACCCGCACAATCGCCCAATACGGCACCAGTCGCCCGAAAATGATTGATCCAGAGATCAAGTCACCTCACACGATTCAGAACCCAGACACGTGAATCGTCAAATCAAAAAAGCCCAGTTCAGAGCCCAGACAGGTGAATCGTCAAATCAAAAAGCCCGATCCAGTGCTCAGACAGGTGAATCGTCAAAATAAAAAGCCCAATTCAGAGCCCAGACAGGTGAATTGTCAAGTCAAAAAGCCTGATTCAGAGCCCAGACAGGTGAATCGTCAAAATCAAAAGCCCGATTCAATGCCCAAACAGGTGAATCGTCAAATCAAAAGCCCGATTCAACGCCCAGACAGGTGAATCGTCAAATCAAAAGGCTCGATTCAATGCCAAAACTGGTGAATCGTCATCCCCAACAAAAAGCCCGATTCGGAGCCCAGACAGGCGAATCGTCACAAAACCAACATGACTCAAAGGACCGAACAGGTAAGCCTTTGTTTTCTAACATATTTCCCCACAGTTTTGGAGCCCAGACAGGCGAATCTTCAGACAGACAGGTATATTCAGAATTGGGTCTTGATTTGATTCCTTAGTATGAATTTACCTTTTCAAAAACAAAATCACCTCGATTTTCAAAAATGATTTTCAAAATACCTAAAGCAGCCTTTTCGTGTTTTGGAGTTGAACTACGTAATGGTCTGATTCTCTGATAGAGATACGTAGGAAGCCGTGCGGCTCGACCATCCCGATGTTCAGAATGATGTCTTTTCTATCGTCGACATGACTTATTTCATAAGACTTGTCGACGAGGGGCTCTGTAGACACCCCATTCTGAAACCATCGGAGCAGATTAATACCACTCTAAAGTCTTGCCTTGAGTCAAGAGTAGAAATCCACTATTTCGTCATGTTTCGTTAAGTTTTGACTAACGACCGTTAGTTTGGACTAAACTGCATATGAGATAACGAGGGAAGGACAAAATTGTCCACTGACAGACTTGTCTCGCGTGGAATGGTGTGTCTCGCGCGATACAATGAGCTTCTGCAGAAGTGCAGAAGCCAGTTTCCTCGTCGATTTCAACCTCTTTCGGGATAAAACCTTATCAATCCGGCCATCCAATGAGATTTGGGTTCTGGAACCTTCCCAGGAGATTTTATCTCTCCACCTTCTCATCTCCAACACCTATAAATACTTGAAGACTTTCAGTATTTCAGGACCCCAGACTTTTCAAGTCAAAACCCTCACATTTACTGGTTTCTCTCCCTGAAAGATTCCTGTAAATCACCCCTAAAATCACCCAAAGTTTGTTTGTCAACCTTGTTGATAAATAAACATCGAAGCTTGAATCAAGGACCGAGGCGAAGCTCTGTCCACATCAAGATTTGACTCTAAACTTGAGTCCAAACTCTGTCCGAGTCTCTTCACATGAGGTAATCTTCCTCATCCCTTTCTAATTGATTGTTAGAGTGGTATAATACATCAAACCTAGGATCGGCCTAGAGCCTCCCTAAATCATGGGGATGGTCTCGAAGCAATCGATCCTATATTCCGTTTAACCTCGTTAAATGGATTCTTTTTACTTATTTATTTAAAACGTCTTTTTCTTTGAAAACCTCTCTTTTAGCAAGACCGATCTACGAATTGGGTAGAATGGGTGCTCCTTGACCTTTCCATTCCATAACCTAAGCCCCGAACCCAAAATCTCTTTTCAAATGGTTTTTATATATTTCCAAACAAATAATATAGGTGGCAACTCAAAAAGATGTGTAAAAACAAAGAAAATGCGTGCATCGCTACAAGTTGTCGGTTAGATGACCGTGGTATTTGTGAAAAGCACAATGCTTGGTTACATCCCAGTTGGCATTGGGGAATTTGGGCTGGTAATTTTCCATAGGTACGAGGAGACCTTGCTTCACTACACAATCGAATACCTTGCTCAAGGGCATCCCAAAATTATCATAGTGCTGTCATTATCTCGGGGAACCACTGTTTCGTTGTAGTGCTCCATTCTGAATATAATGGACTGCTCCGGCAACCTCCCTCACTTTTCTTGGGGCAGATATTGGATTGAGCGGGGCTGGACTGACCACTATTTTTTGCATGCTCAGTGTTTTCTCAAACTTGGTCCCAGCATTGACCATGGCGCAAAGATCAGGATAGAAGTGGTGACTGATCAGGGCCCTCAGGAATGGTTTGAGGCAGGAATGGAAGATGTCCATTTGCTCTTCTTTGAAAAGCGAATCCATTATCTCGCTTAGTTTCTAGTTCCATCTCTTGTAAAATTCACCTACAGGCTCGTCATCCTTTTGTTCGGTGGCTTGCAGGTCATGGCGATTGGTTTCCCATTCAAGGTTGGCGCGATACTTCTCCAAGCAGATTTTGGTGATTTGATCCCAGGTGGAGCGATTTTTTTCCTTCACGTTGAGGAACCACCTTAATGCCGTGGATTTGAGGGAATGCTGGAAGTGATCCTCCATTTGTTGTGGGGTTGTCCCTTTGGCTCTCATACCCAAGACGTAGGTGTCAATGTGGGTCTTTGGGCATTCGGTCCCATCGAACTTTTCCATCTCTGGCATTCTGAATTTTGGAGGGAGTGGGACCACCTTGCTCAGATCCGTGGGCATGAGGGAGTCCTTTCGAGAGTTGGCCAGTTTGCCTTGCATGTTCTTCATCTGTTCGACCAACCAAGCCAAGTGAGGGTCAATAGGCTGAGGCAGGCTACCATTTTCTGGGATGGAAACTGAAGATGGAGGTGGATTGGCTGATGGGATTGCCATTCGGGAGTCTTGGGGAGGTAGTTGAGTGTATACCATCCCGTATCCTAGATTGTTGAAATTGAGGGCGTGATTGCCCGAACCACTAAAGGTTGTGTTTGGGAACTGGGGAAATGTTTCATTAGCCCCAAGTGGCAGTCAAGTGGGTGGAAGGTTTGAAATGTCGGGATATCCGCTTGGGATGTCTGTCCCTGGTAAGCATGGGGATTTCAAGTTATGGCTGCGAGGCTCATATAGAGGCAGAGGATTGAATCCAGGGGGATATCGAGATGCATTGGGATCCGGGGGAAGCGAGGCCATATGTGGCCTTGGTGATACTGAGATTGTGGCGCAAGGCCAGGGGATTGATTGTGTTGCGGTTGGCAGATCGAGGCTGCTTGACTGAGGCTCGAGTGAAGCTTTGAGCGGGAGCTACTTTGCGTTGCTTGGTTCTCGTAGCTTAGCGGAGGTGGGACCAGCTGATAGCTTTGAGGAACCGAGGGAGCCAGTATTTCTTCGTCTTCTATAAGAACGAAGGTCCCATCAGTTTGGGGAACATCGACGGTTCCGCGACGGCGCATGGTGTCTACGATCCAGGCTTGCTGTTCTTCTTGGCGCTTCTTGAGAGTTTCGAAGGCTCACATCACCTCCTCCATTATCTGGAAGTTTCTCAGTGGCGGGGTTCCGTTTCCCTCACTGTTATCTGTTGATCCTGTCATAGGGGAATAGCAGACTGTTTGGACCGCTGAACCGGAAGGGCTGTCGGACCTTGCAACTTCGATACTGAAAAGGCAGCTCCCGAGTACTCTCAACCACTCTCGGTTCGCTGGAGGGGGTGACGGGTAAGGTTTAGACATGGAATGCCTCTTTTGGATAAAAGGAGAAAGCTCATGTGACATGCAATTTCCTTTTTTTTATTTATGTTTTTTTTGTAGTTTTAATTTACTTAAAACGTGTATACTCAGAATCCTAAGTTGGTTGGAAAAGATTGCTCTCCTTTTCGCAACTATGCTAGATCCTGGGTCAGTGGAGACCATCTGTGCGGCTATAAGTCCCTCGTTTTGCACCTGTATTTCGATATCCCGGGGTGGACATCTGCGGGCGAGGGTCCTATAGGGCAAGCGGTTTCCACCGGCCTAAAAGAAAAATTGAACCTAAGGATCGAGCCTGTCATGTTCATTTTAGTGCGTCGGCCATGTGAATAGTGAGCCAAGCCGACACCTAAGTCAAGATCGAGTCGAGAGTTCGGGATGACCTCTCTTTAACTTGCTTGCGCAAGTGATCTGTGACGTTTAGGCATTGGCTAGGTTATATTATCATGGCTGACGTATTAAAGGCTTGATGACATGGTGTCATGTGGGCATGGATGTATATCCGGGACGGAGCATTGTCCGGGTGTAGCTTCGAAAATCAAGATCGGGTCAAGATTTTAGCATGACCTTTCATCGTCTTTCTTGCGCAAGGGATCTTGAGTTCCGAGCTTCGACTCAGAAAATGGCCGGCATGGAATATTGTAAGTACCCCAATGTGGATCACCCTCTTAGAGTACTGCCAGAAACACCCGAGACTCTGGCCTTGAGTCTCGAAGACCTCTGACACTCAAAACCCTCAAAAAACCCCCAACCAAATCAAGGGAGGAACCTTTCAGGGATAAAAAGGGACAAAAGGACCTTTTGAGAATTATTCAGAAATCAGAAAAGCATAAATGGTCCGTACGGACCTCTTTGCTGCAATGATGACTGAATCCCCTTAAAGTCCAATATATTTCCTCAAATCCCGGAGAACATCATTACTGGAATGCATGGTTGGTCCGTACGGACCTCTTTGCATGCTGAGATGGTCCGTACGGACCTTATTGCAACCATACATAATGATGTCAAAATCTTCCTAATTATCACAGATTTCCTCAAATGGAGGAATACCAAAAATTTGGATTACCTGCAAGGTCCGTATGGACCTCTTTGCAGTTTTCCTACACTATAAATAGAGGGCTCCCCCTCCCTCATTTTCACACATTTCCCTCTTCTCTCCTCTCCCCCAGCCTTCAGGCTCCCCTCTAAGACCCTTCGGGGCACTCCCGGCCCCTTTCGGATCCTTCCGAGGGCCTTGAGCCCCTCGCGGTGCTCCAAAGCCTCCCCGAGTGCTCCCGCGATGCTCCCGCACTGCCCCGAGGCACTCTCGAGGTACTCTGAGGCCCCTCGTGGTACTCCGAGGCCTTGCCTGGTCTTTCCTGAGGCGTCCCGGCTCTTTCCGGGTCAAACCGGCAATCCCAACCCACGCCGAACCTCTGCCCGAATCCAACCAACGATTCCAACCCACGTCGAACCCCTGCCCGAATCCTACCAACGATTCCAACGCATGCCGAACCTCTGCCCGAGTGATCCCTGCGTTCCCAGCCTTGTGTGAAACTCTGTCCATGAGACAACCGCCCTTCCAGAAGCAATCCCGGTCCGTACCGGAACACTATTCCATCCTCAAACACTATTCCCCTGCGGAAGACAGACACGAACCAACATTGGTAAGGCTTCCTTCCTACACTATTTCAATACATTTCAATAAAGCAGTGTACAATGTAGACATCCGATACAGCATGCATTTTTAAAAAAGCACATACACACACACACAACAGTTAAAGAATATTAGGGGTATCCGAAAGACTCGTTTTTACGAGGCGACTCGGGTGAGCTCTAAGATTCTAATATTCTCTTCCCGAGGAGTCATCTGACCTCCGAACTCAAAAATCTCATCACACAACAAAAAACAGTTTATTTTTAAACTGATGCCCTTTTTCAATGTTTTGGGCTTAATAAAAACGGCGTGGCGACTCTACAAGCAAAAACACAGCGAGACACCTCCAACACGTAAAACGGAATAAGCCAGATGCCGGGGCGCGAACGCGCTACCTATCGGATCCGGGCCATTTCCAAGGTGCGGCAAAATGCGAGATGCACGGGGCCCCGCGCGCGAGCCGGATCCCGGGTAATTTCAGTTGGCGACTCCGCTGGGGAAATTTTGTTTTAAAAACTTTTAAACAAAACAAAAGATTTTTAAAACAATGATGAGGGTCAAACTTTCATTTTACCCCTTTCTTTAACTGTTGTGTGTGTGTGCACGTGCTTTGCTTTTTTTTTTTATTTACAAAAAAAATAAAAATATAAAAAAAATGAATCAATATACATCCGTGCATACATTTAAAATTTTGCAAAAACTTCGTTTTCTTGATAAAAGAATTTTAGAGACCGCACACTACGCGCAGCTGCTTTGCCTCGGTACACCGCACACTACTCACACCGCCTTTGCCTCGGTACACCGCACGCTACGCGCACCGGCACTCGAATCTACACTGCACACTACAACCCTTAACCGGAGTGGTCTTAGTTGCGATTCGTTTGGCCTTCCTACGCCTCGGACGCGCGCGGGATCATTCAAACTTATCCCATCCTAGCCAAGCGTCAACCACACGTTTGAGTCTTGAGTCACACTCTGTCCGGACTCGGTTGGTTTTTACCCGGTCAGGTGTCATACGGCTGGATACATATCCGTGCCGGCCATTTTTCGAGTCGAGGCTCGGAACTTCAAGATCCACTCGCAAGTTAATGGCGAATGAAAGGTCATGCTAAAATCTTGACTGATCTTGATTTCCGAAGCTACACCTGCACAATGTTCCGTCCGGATATACATCCATGCCCACATGACACCATGTCATCAAGCCTTTAATGTCGTCGGCCATGACGATATGACCCGGCCAACGCCTAACGTCATGAGATCCCTTGCCTTGGCAGTAAAGAGAGGTCATGCCGAACTCTTGACCCGATCTTGGCTCAGGTGCCGGCTCGGCTCATTATTCACATGGCTAACGCATTAAAATGAACATGACAGGCTCGGTCCTTAGGTTCGGTTTTTTCTTTTAGGCCGGTGGAAACCGCTTGCCCTATAGGACCACTTGCCGGGGCATCCGCTGGGATGTCGAAATACAGGTGCAAAACGAGGGGCTTATAGCCACACAGATGGTCTCCACTGACCCAGGATCTAGCATAGTTGCAAAAAAGAAGAGCAATCTTTTCCAACCTACCTAGGTGTGAATGTGGTGCCCAAATTTTGTTGGATTCACGCGAGTTTGAAGACATCCGGTTTAATTTGAAAAAACGGAGTCGCCACGCCATTTTGATTACCTCAAAACTTTGAAAAAAAGGTTTTTACTTGGGTTCGGAGGTTAAGTTACCCCTTGGGAAGAACGTTTGGCGTTCACCCAAAGTGCCTTGCCGGAGCAAGTCTCCCAAGATTTCAGTAATCGTGCTTGCTTGCGTGCTTTCTTGTGTGCATGTGTTTGAGAAGAAAAGGGGGGGAATGTCCCAAGTTGTCTTCCGGACGTACAAACCATTTGTTGGTTGTCGCTCGGGATTCCTTGGAATTTTATGTATTTGGGATTATGATCCCGTCCTCATCTTATGACTTGTGATCATCGCATTTTAACCTCGGGACCCTCGGGACTTGCGTGATCGAGAGAATGACTCTCTTTTGGTCAAAGATGAGGTTTTTTAGAAAAGGAGGGTCCTTAGCCCATCAATCCTACGCTTTAAGACGGCCGAGCTCATATAGATGCTTCATACTCTTTCTTAAGCGATAATCGGAGATATAGGGTTCAAGGTGTCCCTTTCTAAAGAGATATGGAACCTTTAATGGAAGGAACGATGTAAAGATAGGATCTTTTACACCGGTCCATTCCTAGGTTGTTAATGGGGAATGGGGGAAATGTATGTAAAAATGAATCTTTAATGAAAAGATGACATTTTTGGGTTGCAAATGATGCACTTAGTTTAAAGAAATAATCTTTATTGCAAATGATGCATAAAGATTTGATTTTTATGCAAATGATGCATTTTTGTTGAAGAAATTGGCATTCATTATGCAAATGATGCATAAAGATTGCATTTTGAAAAGCATATGATGCTAGTTTATGGTAAAGACATGGTCTTTAAAGCAAATGATGCTTGAACAAGGGATTTTGGATGCAAATGATGCATTTTGATTGAAAAAGATTTGATTTTTATATGCAAAGGATGCATGAAGATGACATTTTTATTTGAAAATGGGGGTTTTAGGTGCAAAGGATGCACCTTTATGGGAAAAGACTACATTTTTATTACAAATGATGTCTAATGCATGCCAAAGGGGAAGGGGGAATATAAAGATAAGATCTTTAATCTACCAAGTCCCAAGCAATATAAAGACAATGCAATGAGCAAATTATAAAGCAATTAGGATGCAAAGGTAGGGCGTGCGAGGTTACCAATAGCTTCCTTCTTCTTTGGTCGGAGCTAGGAGGAGAGGTTGGTCTTGGATCTTCAAGGAGGAGGGAGGGAGCTTCTTGGCCTTCTTCTTCACCTTCTTGAGCTTCCAGCAGTATTCTTCACGTATTTGGAGTGTTTGTAGGTGACTTGCTATGGATTGTGTGTGTTGAAATGGGTAGAGGAGGGCTCTATTTATAGGCAGTCTGGATAAGGCTAATGAAGCCGTGCGGCTAGGGACATCGAGCTAATGCAGCCGTGCGGCATTATCCATTGTGACTCAGCATTCTAGAACCATGCAAGGTGGCAAATTCTAGAACCCTCCTTCCTAATTAAGAAAAACGTGTTTCTTAATTAGGAAGGATCCCCTTCAGCCCTTATTTAATAAAAAACAGTTCCGGAATGTTTCGGAAGGGGAAGGTCTGGGAATTACCGGAAAACTTACCGAAATTGTCGGGAAAATTAACCGGAAGGCATGAGCCAGATTTGGGTACTTACAGAAGCCCCTCGGCAACGTCACTTGCAAGGCAAGTGGGGTTGTCGATAGAAAAGGATCCGATCTGGCGAATGCCGAGACGGATTAGATGACCGAGACGGTCGAGTGGCTGAACCTTTTGGAAGGCTACCTACGTATCCCGGAGGAATCAAGCCAGGCCGTAGTTCGGAATAAGATCCGCTGAGGAAGGGAGAAGAGAAAACTGGTCTCTTGCTGGGGAAAATAGAAAATGACCTAGGAGGTCAAGCAATTGATCCTACTGGGGATATGCTAGAAGTGACCAAGGTGGTCTCTATGAGGGATTATTTCATCACTGAGGAGCGACGAAGGAACAGGGTGACCGAAGTGGTCGGATGGCTGGACCTTTTATAAAAGGCTACCTATGTATCCCGGAGGAATCAAGCCTTGATCGTAGTTCAAGCTTTGACTGAATCGAAATGTCATTCTTCCAACTTGGAATGACGGAGATCGAAAGAGAGAGCAAAATGTCATTCTTCCACCTTGGAATGACGGAGATCGCGAGAGAGATCGAAATGTTATTCCTTCACCTTGGAATAACGGAGATCGAAAGATAGGCGAAATGTCATTCTTCCACCTTGGAATGACGGAGATCGCGAGAGAGATCGAAATGTTATTCCTTCACCTTGGAATAACGGAGATCGAAAGATAGAGCGAAATGTCATTCTTCCACCTTGGAATGACGGAGATCGAAGGAGAGAGAGAGCGAAATGTCATTCTTCCACCTTGGAATGACGGAGATCGCGAGAGAGATCGAAATGTTATTCTTCCACCTTGGAATAACGGAGATCGAAGGAGAGAGAGCGAAATGTCATTCTTCCACCTTGGAATGACGGAGATCGCGAGAGAGATCGAAATGTTATTCTTCCACCTTGGAATAACGGAGATCGAAAGATAGAGCGAAATGTCATTCTTCCACCTTGGAATGACGGAGATCGCGAGAGAGATCGAAATGTTATTCTTCCACCTTGGAATAACGGAGATCGAAAGATAGAGCGAAATGTCATTCTTCCACCTTGGAATGACGGAGATCGCGAGAGAGATCGAAATGTTATTCTTCCACCTTGGAATAACGGAGATCGAAAGATAGAGCGAAATGTCATTCTTCCACCTTGGAATGACGGAGATCGCGAGAGAGATCGAAATGTTATTCTTCCACCTTGGAATAACGGAGATCGAAAGATAGAGCGAAATGTCATTCTTCCACCTTGGAATGACGGAGATCGCGAGAGAGATCGAAATGTTATTCTTCCACCTTGGAATAACGGAGATCGAAAGATAGAGCGAAATGTCATTCTTCCACCTTGGAATGACGGAGATCGCGAGAGAGATCGAAATGTTATTCTTCCACCTTGGAATAACGGAGATCGAAAGATAGAGCGAAATGTCATTCTTCCACCTTGGAATGACGGAGATCGCGAGAGAGATCGAAATGTTATTCTTCCACCTTGGAATAACGGAGATCGAAAGATAGAGCGAAATGTCATTCTTCCACCTTGGAATGACGGAGATCGCGAGAGAGATCGAAATGTTATTCTTCCACCTTGGAATAACGGAGATCGAAAGATAGAGCGAAATGTCATTCTTCCACCTTGGAATGACGGAGATCGCGAGAGAGATCGAAATGTTATTCTTCCACCTTGGAATAACGGAGATCGAAAGATAGAGCGAAATGTCATTCTTCCACCTTGGAATGACGGAGATCGCGAGAGAGATCGAAATGTCATTCTTCCACCTTGGAATGACGGAGATCGAAAGATAGAGCGAAATGTCATTCTTCCACCTTGGAATGACGGAGATCGCGAAAGAGATCGAAATGTCATTCTTCCACCTTGGAATGACGGAGATCGAAAGAGAGAGCGAAATGTCATTCTTCCACCTTGGAATGACGGAGATCGCGAGAGAGAATGCATTTTGTAAAGAAGTAAGAAGGACTCAATGATTTTTGTAAAGAAAGTGGCGAGAGAGATAATTTTTTTTTGTAAAAGAAGTGGGACGTACCCGATAATTTTTTAAAAGAAGTGAATTAAAAATGCCAAAGGCAAATAAAATGAGCCACAGGGGTAAATTTGTAAAATAAGCCTCAGGGGCACTGGAGGGAAAATTTGATTGAAAATGATTGAAAATGCTAGGGGCACAAGGGGTAAAACAGACCTATGAGGGATAAAATCGTAAAATTGAGCCTTCAGGGGCAAAATTGTAAAAACAAGCCACAGAGGATTAGTATGTCGCACGACATAATAGGCCCATTTGACAGATTCATTAAAATTCGCACAGTCGTCATTTTGAAACTCAATTGGACTTGAAATTGAGAGGGAGACGACAGTGAGAAGAGAGAGAGCGACATCAGAGGGAGATTTGAGAGGGATCTAGAGAAATCAAACACTTTTAGTTTGATTCAATTGGAAAATGCCTCCTAGGCTCTATACGACCAAAAGGGGACCTCAGCACGCCGAATTAGCTAATCGACGAAAGGGGGTGACCAAAGTGGTCGGTTAGTTGGACTTTTATGAAAAGCTTACGCACCATTGAGGAATGGGGAAAGAAAAAGGTGACCAATGTGGTCGGATGGCTGGACCTTTTTATGAAAGGCTACCTACGTATCCCGGAGGAATCAAGCCTTGATCGTAGTTCAAACTTCATCTAGACAGTTAGGAACGATGTCTAGGATTCTTGAGGTTTTGACAATTAATGGAGGTTGTCACCTGAGGAAGCTGAAGCTTACGTCACTATCGAGTAGATAGAGGCAGCTATAACTGGAAAACTTGAGCATACTTTTCAATTTGTGATAGAGGTAGCCAAAGTTGGATTTTTGACAATTAGGAAACTGTCGCCTGGCGTTATCTTGTTATAACGGAAGTAACGAAGGCGCTTTTGGGAGAAAATGTTATCATTAGCAATTGGCACGTTACTTGAGCCTAGGGGTGATTTTTCTTGGAAACATGGTAGAGGCTGGGTGCGGATGTACATATGGAATGTGTTTAAGACGGGTTTCAAGCGGGTGGGGTTGTATCCCTTGGGTGCGGACTGAGCTGCTGTTGTTGTCAACGTGGACTAAGATTCCCTCTTGGGTGAGGCTGGGTTTTAAAACTCGGGTCTCGATGAATGTTCCTTTCTCGGACTACGGCGCTTGAAGGCGATGCGACGGGCTTTTATAACCAAATACTAAAGCGAGATGTCATAGTGACCAAACCTCTCTTCTAGGGATGGATACAACTTATCGAGCCCGGTGCGAGGAAGAACTCTCTGCAAAGCCCCATGAAAGATCCTTTCACTGGCAAAGCTCCGGTTGGATGAACTGAGCAGGCGAAGTCTTAGGTTTTGAAGAAGTGACTTAATGAAGCCCCAATCTGATGACCTAGCGAAAATCCCAATATGATTGGTACTGCGGAAGTGATCCTGAATTCATCTAGGGACCTAGTGAAGAACCCGATGCGAACCCCGAAAATGACTAAAGAAGCCCCAGTTTAAAGGAATGCTTGGACAAAGTCCCAACCTTGAAGAGTTTCGAGGCAGCCCTAATGCGAATTGTAGCAGAAAAGGGAAAACCTATCCTTTTTTTTTTTTTTAGTCAATCAGTCAACCTTAAGAAGATGTGAAAGAAAAGATTCTTAGAAATTTATACATGCAGGGGCATATTTTTCGAAAGATGGGAATAGATCCCGATTTTGTGTTATTTTGATGGCCTTATTTCGACGTAGGCACGGAACTCGCTCTGGGTTTGACTCTTTTGAGAGAGTATAAGCGTAGAAGGGTTTGTAAAAGTGTATGGAAGCCCCTGCTGACAGAAAATCAGTGTTTAGCACTATTTTTCCTAAGATGTAGAAAAGGAAGACTTGTCAAGACATCTGAAAACTTGTTTTATTTACAATGATCACAAGATTGCTTAAAACCCTTTATTGATGTTCGGGTTATTCAACCACTAATCTCGATATGAACAAACATTCTGATTAATCATGAGGAGAAAGTCAACCAGTGTCACGGATCAAGGTTGGCTGGTGTGAAAGAAAAGATTGTGTATAGGGAGGTCATTGATGAGACCGGGTTTTCTAGGATCTGACTGTGTCTATGGGAGAGGTCATTTGATGAGACCGAATTCTCTGGGATTTGAATATGCTTATGACCGGACCATTTCTGGTTGCCTACGTTCCCCTCATTGTGAGGAGCTCAGGTCGCCGTAGTTCGGCTTTTGCCGGATTGTGTTTGGCTTTGGGAAATGGGATTTGTGGTTCCTTTAGTGGAAAGGTTTGGATGAGAAGATTGGATGATGAGGCGTGGGCCTCGGGATGATTCCTTGGCCAAGTCATTCTTGGACGGCTGCTTCTGATTGCTTCCTCTTTCATTGGGGAAGAAAGGATTTGTACGTGCCTACAGGCTTATGAAATGCTTCTGACTTTGCTTCGACCGCCCCATTGTTATCGACAACTTTCATTCTTTGAGCTTTGATTTTGCCTGTCCGTCAAGCTTTTGATGGGCGGTGCTGGGTTCTTGGCCTCATTTTCTTTTGTGCAACCCTGTTTTTTGCCTAGACTGCCCTTTTTAGGGATTTTCAGTCTAGCTGGGCATTACTCTTTTTGCACTGAGATTTTTTTTCTTCTTTCTTTTTTTTTATATATGTGCAACCCTGTTTTTTGCCTAGACTGCCCTTTTTAGGGATTTTCGGTCTAGCTGGGCATTACTCTTTTTGCACTACATTTTTTTATTTTATGAAGCACCTGAGGGCCAAGGCAAGCCTCTGCTTGAACTTTCTTGATATCCTTGAGGTTTAAGGCAGGCTCCTAGGTCGTTGTCGACACGGGGTCAATCTTTCGAAGCTGAGTGGCCTTTTGTTGTCCCTTGATGTTGCCGCCGTCGTTGACTTGGTCAAGATGAAGGTGGGGGCATGATTGGGAAAGTGTATGGTTTAATGAAAGCCTTTTTGTGAAGTAAGGAAAGTGTATGGCTTGATGGCATTAGTTGACTTTCTCACACCGATTAATCAGAATGTTAATTATTTCAAGAGATTATTTGTTGAGCAATGCAAGTGATCATATAAAATAAAACCATTTCATTAAATGTAATGTAGGTGTGCAAATAATGTCTTAAGTCTAGCAAGAAAAGAAGAAGACTCTTTTATAGAAAATTGAAGATCAATTACAATGTCCGTAGAGGACTTGATTGAAAGATAAAAGTACTAGAACCTACGAAGGTTGACTGAGAAACTATATTCTCTTTTTTTTGTTTTTTGTTTTTTTTTTAATCTTGCTTAAGGATAAGTAGACCCTAGTCTAGCTACTCTTCGCTGGTTGGCTGCCCGGGTAACTTGAGCTTTCCTTCGTAGATCAGCCACTGAATTTCTTTCTTCAGATCCCCACACTTGTCTGTCACATGCCCAAAATGCTTGTGGTACTCGCAGAACTTGGTCCTGTCAACTCTACTGGGGTTTCTTGGCTTATAATTCTCGAGAGGTGTGAGAAGACCTCGTTTCACCAAATCATCGAAAACTTTGCTCGTGGGCATCCCAAAATCATCAGGCTGACGTTTCTGACCTTGCACTTCCTGAATCGACCTCTTACCATAGCTTTCTGTTTTTGGCCCATAGAGGTTCTCGAGCTTCCCATTTTCTATCAATTTCTGGATCTCATGCCTCAAATAGGTGCAATCATCAGTGTCGTGCCCAGGGTATTGGTGGAAAAGACAATGCTTAGACTCATCCACCCGAACGTTGGGGTTCTTGGGCTTCCAATTCTCCAGTGGCTTTATCAGCTTTTCTTTCATCAGCTCTTCCAGAATCTTGCTTAAAGGCATATCCGTATTGCGGAGTTTTCGGGAGACATTATTGTTCTCAAGACTCGGAGTTCCATTGTCCAGTTGGTTCCACTGTTGAATTTGGCTGAAGGAAGCTACGACACCCTTTTCTTTGTGAGGGACCGGTCTTTGAGCCGAGGTACGATTCTTTGCTTATGCTTGGTGGCATTGGGTTACACTTGGTGGAATCATTTCCTTGCTTGGCTCGACATCTTGGGTCAAGGGAGTATTGATACTCATCATGAGGTCAAGCTTCTCTTGCATCTGTTGTACTTGTTCCATCAATATTACCACATGGGGGTCAACAGGGGACTCTCGGGTTATCGGGCAACAGGACTTGTAGTAGCAAGCGACGGCTGAATTTATTAAGTCCGGTAGGTGACCATGAAAAGCTTCCGGATCATCCTTTGGCAACTCATGATCGCATTCGAGCGAGTATAGGGGCTTCAGAACATAGCCACATATCTCAAGCGATTATGTGAGGTTGGAGCATAAGCGCGGTATTGCGAAAATGAGAGACAGTGGGGTGAAGCCCAATCCGTTACGAGGAGCTGAGGGCAATGGGGCCACGATGGTGGGATGTTGGAAAGGGCGAGGAGAAGTGGTCCTTGGCAAGGGATCATATGTGGATGGAGGAAGGTATTGGTTATAGGTGGGGAGCCGAGATGGCTACTGGAGTCTCATCTTCGACCACTACCGGAGAACCGTTGGACTCAAGCTATTACTTGAACTCCATTGCGGCGAAGAGCACCGATGAGCAATGGCAGTACTCTTCATGAACCTTATGGGCATTTTCCAAAGCCGGGACTAACTCTTCCTTCCTAAACATCGATTTCTGCACCCTGTTGTTTTACATCCAAATACGCCATTCGACTCTACGAGGCGATGGCTATGCGAACCTAAGGTTTTACGAAAAGCCGGCGACCGGTATTCTAGCCCACTTCTTTCTCGGCTGCGGAAAGGGACAGGCAAGGTTTAGGCTCGGGGATAGGTAAGGTAGGTAAGATTTAGACTTGGAGGTAAGTGTTTAGGCTAAAGGCTCAAGTAACATGCACTTATTGCTTAAGTTTTTACTCAAAACACATTTTCTCCTAATCCTAATTGATCGGAGAAGATGAGACCTTGAAAGGTCAAGATTGAAATTTGGAGATCGGACCGAGGAGGTCTCGATTAAGGATTTGACCATGAAAGGTCGAGATGGGAAATCGAAAATCGGACCGAGGAGGTCTCAATTAGGAATATGACCATGAAAGGCCGGAATAGAAAATCGGAAATCGGACCAGGAGATCTCGATTAGGGTTTGACCATGAAAGGTCGGAATAGAAAATCGAAATCGGACCGAGGAGATCTCGATTAGGGATTTGACCATGAAAGGTCGGAATAGAAAATCGGAGATCGGGTCGAGGAGGTCTCGATTAGAGATTTGACCGTGAAAGGTCGAGATAGAAAATCGGAAATCGGACCGAGGTGGTCTCGATTAGGATTTGACCATGAAAGGTCTAGATAGGAAAATCGGAAATCGGACCGAGGAGGTCTCGATTAGGATTTGACCATGAAAGGCCGGAATAGAAAATCGGAAATCGGACCGAGGAGGTCACGATTAGGGTTTGACCATGAAAGGTCGGGATAGAAAATCGGAAACCGGACCGAGGAGGTCTCGATTAGGGATATCAGAGATAGGAAAATGCAATTATGATTACATTAATTGTTCAAATTTACTTAAAACAATGTCTTTTATTTATTTCTATTTGATTGGAAAAGGGGGTTTGCCCTTCTTTTTCGCAACTACTCTAGATCCTGGATCAGTGGGTTCCGTCACTACGTCTATAAGCCCCTCGTATTTCACCTGTATTTCGACCTCCCAGGGTGGACAGCCCCGGGCGAGGGTCCTATAGGGCACGCGGATCCCACCGAGAGTAAAGAACGCTCCTATCGGGTCTAGCGGGTCATAGGACCTTTCAACGCACGAGCAATGCGGATTATAGTCAAGGCAATATCGGGAAAGTCTCGTCTCTCTGCCTTGACGGATCTTTGGCAGAGTTTCGCTTGAGCGAATGACGGTTTCTGACTTTCGGTAATGTCCGAGAGAATAATAGGCATGGGTCGGGCGGCAAAAGCCGGATGACACAGTGTCACATTGAACTTCGTTGCATACGCGGTGCGTGGGTCGGAATCGAAGTCAATGTCGGTCAAGATCTTGCCAATTTTTCCTTGTCGGAATTTTGGCAGAGCTTCGCTTGAGCGAAAGATCTTTTGATTTTTGGCAAAGACTCGGTCTTGACTCTTACGCATTCCGTGCGGGTCAAGGTCAATAGTCAATGTCGGAGTCAAGATCCCACCGATTTTTCCTTGTCGGAATTTCGGCAGAATTTTGCTTGAGCGAAAATCTTGGCTTCCGTTATGAGCTAAGGCTTGACCTTTACGTGGGTATGCAACTGGGCTATATGACACGGACTAGACCAAAAACCAACCAAAAGTCACGGATTTTTGAAACGTGTGACACGGGTGTGCATTGGTCGACAACTTTGCTGCCATGGGGAGGTTGGGATGATTCCGTGCGCGCCGGGAGCATCGTAAATTCGTCCGTGACTGCAGTTGGAACCACCCTCGGGTTTGAAGGACGTGCGTGCAAAGTGTACAGGATATATCAGGTGCGCGTAGTGTGCGGTCTCCTAAAAATGTTCCTTTTTAAAACAGAGATTTTCATAATGTGTTTTAAAGGAATGATTTTCGGGACGGGGGAAAATGCAACACGTAAGCACGTAAATTTTCTGGGAGCCCCAGTCAGTCATGAAGCTGAGTAGCCCCAAGCTGCTAGGATCGCCGTATTAACCATGATTTTCCTGGTGGAATTGCCACTGAGGTCGCCCGGTCGAATCCAAGGAGGATTGAGCCGTACGACTGCATGGATCAATTTTCCAGGTTCCACTCCTTTTGCTATTTTTCGGGTTGTTTCCCATTTCAAAGTATGCACAGATTCCAAGATGCAAATGATGCAATGCATGGTAAAGAAAGCAAGCACGATTAATGAAATCAGCGATGGGAGTCTAACCTGCTCAAAAGGGAAAAGCTTTCTTTTATTTTTTTCAAAATTGTTTTTTTCGAAAAGAGATACTGGTACGTGGATTGTTAAACCACCGGTTATCCCAACTCCCACGTCAGGGAGTGTACAGGAAGGGTAAGTGGTTTCCACCTATATACCGAGTATCAATTTTTTTGTTTTGAAAATAGAAGCTTTTCTCCTTTGGGTATTCCCCAGCGGAGTCGCCAAACTGTGAATGTGGTGCCCAAATTTTGTTGGATTCACGCGAGTTTGAAGACATCCGGTTTAATTTGAAAAAACGGAGTCGCCACTGTGAATGTGTGCCCAAAATTCTTGTTTATTGGAATTCACGCGAGTTTGAAGACATCCGAGTTATTTGAAAAACGGAGTCGCCACGCCATTTTGATTACCTCAAAACTTTGAAAAAAAGGTTTTATGGGTTCGGAGGTTAAGTTACCCCTTGGGAAAGAACGTTTGGCGTTCACCCAAAGTGCCTTGCGAGCAGAGTCTCCCTAGATTTCATTAATCGTGTTTGCTTGCGTGCTTTCTTTGTGTGCATGTGTTTGAAAATAAGGGGGGGGGAATGTCCCAAGTTATCTTCCGGACGTACAAACCATTTGTTGGTTGTCGCTCGGGATTCCTTGGAATTTATGTATTTGGGATTATGATCCCGTCCTCATCTTATGACTTGTGATCATCGCATTTTAACCTCGGGACCCTCGGGACTTGCGTGATCGAGAGAATGACTCTCTTTTGGGTCAAAGATGAGGTTCTTTAGGAAGGAATGTCCTTAGCCCCATCAATCCTACGCTTTAAGACGGTCGAGCTCGTATAGAGGCTTCATACTCATTCTTAAGCGATAATCGGAGATATAGGGTTCAAGGTTATCCTTTTCCTAAAGAAATCATGAACCTTTAATGGAAGGAACGATGCAAAGATTAGAACTTTTACACCGGTCCGTTCCAAGGTTGGGGGAAAGGGGAAATGCATGATGAAAAAATGAATCTTTAATGAAAAGATGACATTTTTAGGTTGCAAATGATGCTTTTTGATTTAAAGAAATGATCTTTATGCAAATGATGCATAAAGATTTGATTTTTATGCAAATGATGCATTGAAAAAGGGGTTTTGATGCAAAGGATGCGTTTTTATTGAAAAAGATTTGATCTTTATATGCAAATGATGCATAAAGATGACATTTTTATTGGAAAATAGGGATTTTAGGTGCAAAGGATGCACCTTTAAGAAAAGACTACATTTTTATGACAAATGAGGTCTTAATGCATGCAAAGGAGAAAGGGGTGATAAAGATATGATCTTTATGAATAAATGCCAAGTCCCAAGCAAGATATATGAATGCAATGAGCAAGTATATCAATTAAAATGCAAGGTTAGGGCGTGCGAGGTTACCAATCGTTTCCCTTCGCTTCTTCGGACGGAGCTAGGAGGAGAGGTTCTTCTTGGGTCTTGAGGAGGAGGGAGATGGCTTCTTGAGCTTCTTCTTCACCTTCTTGGACTTCAGCAGCTCCTTGGGGGATCTTCTTCGTATGTATGAGAGGATTATGCTTTGTGTTCTTTTTTTTTTTTAAAATGGGTAGAGGAGGGCTCTATTTATAGAGCGATGCTGGATAAGGCTAATGAAGCCGTGCGAGCTGCAGTGCTCTTTGCAAATGAGGCCGTGCGGTCTTATCCACAATGACTCGGCATTCTAGAACCATGCAAGGTGGCATCATTCTAGAAGCTTCCTCCTAATTAAAAACGTGTTTCTTAATTAGGAAGGATTCCCTTCGACCTTTATTTAATTAAAAACGGTTTCGGAATGTTTAGAACTACTTGGGAAAGATACAGGGAATTACCGAAAACTTACCGAAATTGCTTAGGAAATTTGCTTAGGAAGGCATGAGCCGGATTTGGGTACTTACGAAGCCCTCGGCAACGTCACTTGCAAGGCGAGTGGGGTTGTCGATAGAAAAGGATCCGATACGCGAATGCCGAGATGGATTAGGTGACAAGGTGGTCGAGTGGCTGAACCTTTTGGAAGGCTACCTACGTATCCCGGAGGAATCCAAGCCGGGCCGTAGTTCGGAATTAGGATCCCAGGGGGAGGAAGAAGAGAGCGATCTCTTGCTTTGGGGACATAGAAGAGAAAATGACCTAGGAGGTCAAGCAATTGATCCTGCGGGGACATGCTAGGAGTGACCCAGGTGGTCGAATATTTGAACTTTTATGAGGGGGCGCTTTATCACTGAGGAGTGACAAAGGAACAGGGTGACCAAAGTGGTCGAATGGCTGGACCTTTTATAAAAGGCTACCTACGTATCCCGGAGGAATCAAGCCTTGATCGTAGTTCAAGCATCACTAGATAGTTAGGAACGATGTCTAGGATCCTTGAGATTTTGACAATTCGGAGGCTGTCACCTGAAGAAGCTAGAGCTTATGGCGCTATCTCTTTTATGACGGAGATAGAGGTAACTTAAGTTGGGAAACTTGAGCGTACGTCACTATTCGCGGATAGAGGTAGCACAAGTTGAAATGACTTGGGCATACGTCACTATTCGCGGATAGAGGTAGCACAAGTTGAAATGATTTAGGCATGCGTCACTATTCGCGGATAGTGATAGCACAATTTGGAATGACTTGGGCATACGTCACTATTCGCGGATAGAGGTAGCACAAGTTGGAATGACTTGGGCATACGTCACTATTCGCGGATAGAGGTAGCACAAATTGGAATGACTTGGGCATACGTCACTATTCACGGATAGAGGTAGCACAAGTTGGAATGACTTGGGCATACGTCACTATTCGCGGATAGAGGTAGCACAAGTTGGAATGACTTGGGCATACTTCACTATTCGCGGATAGAGGTAGCACAAGTTGGAATGACTTGGGCATACTTCACTATTCGCGGATAGAGGTAGCACAAGTCTAGAGTTCTGACAATTCGGAGGTTGTCACCTAGTGTTATCCCGTTATAACGGAATTAACGGAGCGGAAATAAAGCTTGATTGCTAAAGAGATAAGGGATATTTTACGAAAAGATGTTATCTTGGTTAAAAGATAACGGAAATTGCATGCCCAAGTGGAAGGTCCGGGGGCGGGATTGTAATTTATGCTCGGGCGAATGAAGCCGCCCGGGCATGAGATGGAGAAAAGAAGCCGTACGGCTAGAAGCCTGTTTTTTCCAGATTATTTAAAATCAGGTTTTGAACGGGCATTGGGCACCATTGCCGCCCACTTCAGCCCAGTAGAGAGAGAAGAGAGAGAGAATTTTCGAAATTCTTCAACCCTTTTGCTTCCCTTTGATTTTGAAATGGATCCGGAGGGCAATCCCATACCAAGGCAAGCAAGGAGAAACATCTCGGCGGCCGCGAGAAGGAAGAGGAAGGAGCTCGTGAGGACGGAGAGGAAGTATGACTTCCTTACGCCTCCATCGGAGCTTTGGAGGGAGAGGAGAGCACAAATCAACGAACCCGCGATCGGTTGGGGTAAGCATTCTCATTTTGCTCAAATCCGATGATTTTGCTTGAATTTTGAATGATTTAGGGCTTGACCCGAATTTTAGGATTTTGAATGATTTTGAGATGCATGAACAACCTATGAGGCTAAGAATATGCATGTGCAATTTATTTGATAAAAATTATGAGAATGACTCACTTTTTTCTCGCAAAATGAAGTAAGAATGAGAATTGTCAAAATGTGAGACGGAGTTCTTGCCTTGTGCTAGAACTAGGTCAAAATTCTGATTTTCAATGAGAAAACATGATTTTGGAAGATGAAAATGATTCATGCATGCCATTTTTTTTGAAAAATAATGCTTATGTGCAAAAAATTGTGATTTTGTGCTTTAAGAAAGCAATGACGCGTTTCAAGTGATGAAAGACACGTTTTTGATGCAAAAGTTATGCTAGAAAAACTTTTATGAATGCTTTTCTTTTGAAAATATGTGCACTTTTGAATATATGCATGCTTTTTGAAATGATGAAGGACTGACACTTCTTTTTGATGTGCTTGTCTACAGGAGAACAAGTCTAGAGGACCGTCGGAGATAGCGGTTAAGCTTTGGCAGAGGATGCCAGATTTTGAGAAGGATGGGGCAAATCCCAAGCAGCTGGTGAGGGCTACCGGCTTGGATGCATTTGTAGAGGCTATCGGCAGGGGTGTCCACATCACCTCTAAGAGCAAGGGCTTGGTCCGAGGCCCTATCCGAGTTACAGTGGGACGGTACACATAGCTTTCACACTGGCTGAGGAGAGGCGACGGTGACTCCCTGCCGATTTCACCGCTTATTACGGGCTTACAGTTCACGGGAGGCCCGTGACTTGGAGAGACCATATTACTGGCCAGGAGTTTCAGGCTTTGGTCGGGTTTGAGCTGATTCCGAAGGGGCTGGGGATGGAGACACGGAATGTCGAGGTGGCAGTCCAGACTAGCATGCAGAATTTTGCTGCTAATGATGTGACTGCCCAGCAGCTGGCTAGAGCATTCATATGGTTGATGCTATCAGTCACCATCTTCGCCAATTCTGGGACGATAGCTATGACTTGCCTCCTCGACTCTCTGGAGGATGTTGATGGGATTGGGACGGTCTCTTGGGGAGAGGCCGGATTGGCGGAGTTGTACTTCTCGTTGGACATGTACAGTCGGAACAAGGCTGCTTCGATGGACTGCTTTTCTTTTGCCCTTGAGGTAGTCTCCTTTTTTTCTTTTCTCTTTTCCTGTCTTGAGACTTTTATGAGAGAGAAAATGACC